>CM076574.1:603863360-604408315 GCA_034641835.2 Pinus albicaulis
AGTGTTGAAAGGCACAGCTATTGAATTGATTATGACCCTCTGCTCTTCATTGGGTAATTAACTGAATGAATACCTCTGTACTCTATACAATTTCTTTCTTACTGTCTGTAGATTTAGAATGTATTCCATTTCATGTAGAAGCAGATTTAAGTTACAATTTATGAATTATGATATACTAGAAATCCCCAGATTTAACTTAAATATTGCTTGAGAGATTCTGGAGAATTTCTCCTCGTTTTACCAAATCATGCTTATAAATGCATACTAATAGATCGTGAGTAGGTTACAGTTGAATTGTCTATGGAGAACTATGTATCCACAGATTTAAACCATCCTCGGTTTAGAGTTTCTGTTGGATTCTACTCTACAGATTTCTTTTCTACACTATATAGAATTGAGAAGGTGAATTCCTTATGATTAACTCTGTTAAATGTAGCATTTATAATTCTAATATGCAATCAACTTTTATATGTAGCCAATTCATACTATATGAAGTAAACACATCAATATATTTAAAGACATACCACTCATGCAGTCGACCAACCTCCCAACCTTAGAGTCCTTTTGTCTCCCAGAACTCACCCCCGAGCTGAGATCACCTCCTAGAAAAGATCACCCCCCAATCTGTTTAGGAGCAGCTTATTTAAGCTATTGTTCCCTAAAGCATGTTTCTAATTCTGCGTCCAGAATATCAGGATGATTTTCTTCCTGTTTGCCTAGGCTTCCCATTTTAGGGATTCTTTAAAGCTGTTTTATGCTTTTATCTAGCTTTTCCAGCTTTTTACCTCTTCCCAACTATTTTCCTCATCATTGGGGAATTTAGATTTTTCCTCAAAAATCCAAATTAGAAATAATTTCTTTCAAGGATTTTTGAAAGATTGTGGGGAAATATTTGCCTCATCCATCCTCATGGATTTAGCAAGTGATCTCATAAATCTCATTTTGGTCAATCTACACCACATCATTTTATTCATTTACTCAATTAAATATTTAATTACATTCACAAAATATTTATCCTTTGGGGTCCACTCCCCTTAGGATTAAATTTCAAATGTCTAGCTTTGAAATTCAAACACATAAATTGGGGGGGTGTTACGTATGTATAATGTTAAATTTTTATATAAATATTTAATTTTTAAAATCATTAATTTGATTTTATTTAGAATTTTAATCACTCAAATTTATATTTTTACTATTAGTAACTATTATTATTATATGTATTGTATTTATATTATAAATTATTAATTTTTTGTGTAATTAGTTAAGAACTTCAATTTCTCGATCCTTGAGTTAAAATAGATATTGTCTCCTCAGATTCATTAAAATATATTTTTTAATTAGTGCTCTTCATATCTTTACCAAGGTCTTCACAGAGTTTGAAAATCATTTTTTCATTCAAAAACAAAAAATAAACATAGCCAGTTTATCAGATTTAATATATATATATATATATATATATATAAAACGCCTATGAACGACGTATTTCATAAAGCACGCATTAGCAAGTCATTAATGTTAAACGTTGAATTAATTTTAACCGTTTTCTTTGAAAAATCACTATATTTGGGTGCATCTTTGTGATGACCCGCCATGCTGGAGTATCAACCCAATAAATCTTCCCCACACAAGAAGAGAATGGAAGGAAAACCGTCCTTGAACTCTCGCTACGTGGTGGCATTCAAGTCAAGAAATACCGGTTTATTTTGTGTTGATGGCCTTGGTATCGCTCTCTGCACCGCGAGGGTACGTAGTTATTCGATGCTTTCCACCGCCGCTATTTTCTATGAGTCTCGTCTCTATAACGATTCTGCGTGTTCAATAGGCGTGTCAATAAGTTTTGGGTCTTTAGTGGCCACAGAATTGAACAAAGAACAGCAGCAGCTATTGATTATGAGGCCACCATGGAGTCTGGCCGCAATAACAATCATGAAGACAATAGCATCATGGAAGCGTTGTCATGAAGATATACCACATGTGAAAGGAAAACGTGAAAGAGAACCTGCAGTTGCGTTGTTCAAATGGAATATTTGCTTAAAAAGAGAGAAGTATATTTCCTTATTAAAAAGAATTTCGCAGTTTATTTATGCGAGGAAATATGAAAATCAGTAAGTTATCTTTCAAGAAAATCACTTGTATGTGAAAACCATAAGAATTCGATTGTCTTTTGGAAACATTTACTAGATTCTTGTGCATTGAAAGAGGTTTCACCTTTCTTTATTTTTGGAAGATAAGTTATAACATTAATCTACTTAAAAATTTTACACCGTTATCTACATAGTGGGTAATCACTATTACAATATTTTAAATATTAAGAAGTTTAAAACTTGAAAATATTTAATGAGTTCAAGGATAAGATAAGGAGTTTTCACTGAAATAACTCTTCTTGGAAATTTTATGTATATGGAGAACTTAGTGCTAGTTTTCTTAGTAAATAAAATATGCTTCATCGCTTTGGTAGATATAGATGGCATTAAAATATTTTAGAAAGATGTATGTATATATGCACAAGTTTCATATTTTAAAAAGAGTGAGATTTTTTGAATAGTTTCAAAGAAGGGTAGTTTTTTAATATCAATATTTACATAATATTGTATAACAAGAAAATAGATGATGGCGTTCCCTTCATTTGAAAAGGATTTTTCTTTTGGAATATATTGTAGTAGCTCTTTACAAATATTTAAAGTAATATGGTATAAGCAAGAAGCAAAGAAGACACTCCTCTTATTTTAAAAGAGATTTTGTACTCATTTAAATTATGAAGTGATAACAAGTCCAAAAGTATGCTTCTTGAATAGATTAAAGAGGGAATTCTTGAAATATCTTCTTGTACAATGAAGAAGAAAAGAGATTTTTTCTCAAATTTATATTCATTAACCATGTTGTAAATAGTAATGAATTAATATATATCCAGGTGCAATAGTTACCATGATAGTGGTAGAGGTTAATGAATTAATAAATCCATGGATAGTTTCATAAATCCATGGGTCATTTTCCATGGTGTTGATGGAGATTAATTACTTCATAAAACCATGGGTAGATTACCATGGTGTTTGCAAATATTATTTATTTAATAAATCCATGAATAAATTACTATGGTGTTGGTCAAGTTAATTTATTTAATAAATTCATGGTTAAAGGAACTAACCGGGCTTTTATTCCTTAGATGAATAAACTAAGTATTATTTTTACATTATCATGATTATGATGTTAAATTCTTTGGAGGAAGATCTTCCATACATGCAATATATGTATTAACTTTTATTGAAAAAGAATATACATATATGTATGTAGAAAGATAGCTCGTAGTATTAAAACTACATTGAATATGATTGTTAGTATAATCTAGAAAATGAGACATGTATTTATATTCTTTCATTGCGTATTTTTACATATGTTTACATGCTCACTAGTATTAGATTTTTTCTTTGGAAAGACTCGTGAAGGAGGTTATGTGCTTCGTTTCCGTAAGCACTCCTTTAGGGAGTCTTTAACTTGTGATGTGCATTCGCATGTATGCTGTATGAAAACAATTGTTATGTTAGCTTGCATTCCATGCACTAAAAGTAATAGCTTATGGGCTAGCTATTCGATTAAATTTATGTAAATCACATGCATAAATATCTTAACTGATGTATCATTTTATTTTAAAGAAAGCTTGTGAGATGTAGCCATTGGTTTTGCAGAAGGTGTGCTTATGTGACTTAAGCATTAGTTATTGTGATGAATTATAACTAGCACATATGAGGTATGTGTCATTAAAGATAAAATGACAAGGTACTTACTTGGATGTCATGAATATACATGAGTAGATGATAGCTACCATAGCATGTATATGAAATGATTGATTAATACTTTATGAATCTTGACATCATTTATGTTGAAGGCATCATAATACAGGGAACGATGGTGACATGTACAAAGGAATATTATGCTTGTCATGTACAAAGGAAAATTATGCTTGTCCTAGTGGTTATGTAAATGATTAATGTTCATGCGGATGAGTGCGAGTTGCAGGAAGGTCCAAAGTATGATGGTCCATCAGAGGGTACATCCATGCCACCAAGATGAGAAGATATAGAAGACTCGCAGGGTAAATGGTTTCATATTTATTGTAATGGCTTTAAGCTTGTAGGTATGTGCATATTTCCTTGTAAGATTATATAAACGATGGTTAAGGGATGGTCTCCCTTATAAGCTATTGAGTGATGGGTCGAACACCTCACGAGCATTTAATAATAAAATTAAACGTTTGCCGGTTTTCACTCCTACGCAGGTTTCTAGCATTGGTGTTGAATGATGTGATTGATTACCGTGTCAAGTTGATGATGTTGATCTCTTTCTTGTTATGATGTTCATAATGGTAGGTGTGATGACTACATGAATAATGAAATGAGTGGATGGTTACATCATACAAGATTGTGTTAATGTAATTTAATGGAGGATTGTTAATGGTTAAGGAGTTTACTTATTATCATTCGCAAAGTTACACTATGAACCGGTAAACATTCTATGTAATGATGAGGTAAATATTTAATAGTGAATGGATAGTTAGCCATGAGTAACTTGTATAAAAAAAATTGAACTCCTTACATTTCCTTGAAGTTAATGTATGTTGATACATATCAAAGCTAAAGGTTGCAACATTGGCGCCTTTGGGACCAGCTGCAGAAATTGAGAGACCCCAGATGAAATGCACGTATGTGAAGGAAAGGATCGCATTCTAATCCAAGTTGAACAAAGAGTTTCAAGAGATAAGTATTATTATCTTTCTTTTCCTTGAAACACTAGTTATTGCATTTATGGAAAATACAATCGCTTACAAAGTAAATACCCGTTGAGTTAGAGTTTCTTTAAAAAAGGATATGTATTTTCCATGTACGTAAAACTTCTATTGTTGTGTTGAAGTTTCCTTGAAAGGAGTTGGGAATTTGTTTCTCTCGAAGAAGAAACATGTGTGTGCTTGAAAATTTAACTAATATACATTTGATTCTTCTTGAGATAAATATGTGTATTGAAAAATAAATCTTGCATGTGAATCTTGCAACTAAAAGAGACAAATATAGAGTAAAAACATTACTTTACTTAATATGTAAGATTGTGCTAGTTCTTTTGGAAAGTAATAAAGCATTGCTATCGTGATAATCTTTAGAAAGATATACCATGGTAAAAGACCAAACTACTATGCTAGTTTTGCCGAGAAGAACCCATGTGAGTTCTTGCAAAGATTACTAGTATGTATCTTGAAAGGTGTGAGCAGTAGTAAAAATATAAATAAGTAAATTTGCTTGCCTTTATATATATCTTGTTTAAGAAAAGACGCAAGCTTGTTTTTTAAAAGGGATTTCGTACAAAGGTACAAAATGATAAGGAACAACCTAAGTTCTTTTCTTTGAAAATAAATATAGGCTAAAGAGAATAACCTCTGAATATACTACATTGCTAGATGGATTATGTCAACTTCTTGATTTAGGTATATTAAAGGTTAAGTTAACCTTTTTATATTGCATAGTTTTTATGCATAAAAGAGGCAATCTATGATAAATTATTGGAAGCAAAGCATGATCAACTGCATGTGGAATCATAGAGGAACAAGGTCTTTTGCATGCAATAGTTGTATTAGATTTCATCGATACTATAAGTTTATATAGAAAAAAGATAACATGTTTTGTTATCATACTTTTAGAAAATAATTCTTTGGGCAAAGAAGATGAATTACATGTACAAAAATAAAGTAATGTTTTGGTTTCCTTAAAATATATACATGGTTAATGTGGGTATAATATTTCAAGAGAATAAGGTATGTATTTCATGTTTTATTCATTAGTTTTATGGAAAAGAAACCATGCTTTGCATGCCTATTATGTTATGTGTCCTCGAAGAGCATCATGAGTTTTCCTACTTGATTATATACTCGTTGGGAAATTAAGATTAGAATCTTTATGCATTGTGTATGCATAGGAACAACAATGCACAATGTTAGCTTTATTATATTTGAATCTTATGCATTGTATGCATAGGAACGACAAAACACTGTGTTAGCTTTATTATATTCATGTTCAAAGGCAAAATCTCAAGTGGTGGTGTTAAAGTTTACAAAGCTTTTAAAATGTAATGTGGCCATTTTCTGGCTAAAGGAATTTCGAACAGATATAGTGATTTGTCTTGTACGAATGTGTGCATGTGTGAAAAATTTCACAATAATGGGGTTATTTGACATGAATTGATAATTAGTTATCACATACTAATATAGAGATGTTAGAAGAAAGCATGTTGTGACATTGCATTCACATCTCATATATGCACATGAATAGATGTTAAAGGATCATTCAAAGATTGATTATTTATTGATTAAGGTTTTTATCAATCCTTAAGACAGCAACTATGTCAATGTTAAGGTGAAACATTGTCGTAAAGGAGGAATGTGAATTTCGATGGGGACCATCGCGTATGGAGAATTGCAAATGAAATGAAATAAAGATAAGTATTTTATTTTATATTAAGTCTATGCATATGCATGTTGATTCATTTAAAAATGTATTGTTACATACATGGCATTGCATGAGATTAGCTTCCATTAAAAGAATTCTCTAAAAAAAGGTACATGTTATTATAATATACTTTTTCCGTATAAGAATATGCATATGAGATTAATATGTGTATTATGATTTATTTCTTTAGGAAAGAAAGTATAAAAGCATGAAAGATAGTTACTTTTCATTTGAGCTTGAAAAGAAGCAATTGTTTTTGCATGCAATAAAATTTCTAAGTTGCCATGCACTACTTAAAAAATATGAATGTGTATAGTAACTATGGTGTGAAACTAATGCATGAATGCAAAAGATGAGGAAAACTTTGTATAAGATGATAGAGTGTTAGGAATTAAATCGACTAAAACCTCTTAATGGGTCAAGCTGTGAAACTTAACTAAATGACTAGTTGACTAACTAGTGCTGTATGGATTGTCATAGATGCATTAAAACTATTGACTAATTATGAATGAATAACTAATGAAAGCATTTGCAATACTGATTTTGACTAAGCTATTTGAAAGTTGTGAAAAAGTATTATTAAGGTGATAATTACTTCATATGTCGTATCGTTGGAATAGAACATTATGGGAATTGGAAATGTGTGCATAAGATAATATGTACCGAGAAATACATATTTACGATTATCATTGTTTCTTATAGTAAGCATGGTAGCTTTCTAGAAATGTAAAATCATGGAAAATAAAACATCGCAACATGGCAATGTGGATTTCAACAAAGAAACATTAAAGTATCATGTTTTAATGTACAACACATGTATGTTACTTAGGGAAGTTGTGACAACTTCATTAAAGCTAACTAGTATTAAATAGCTAAAGACAATTTGTTTAATTTTCTTTTATCTCGTAAGAAAAACTTAAATCATCACCGTTGATGTTAAATTATTTAATTTGTTGAAAATTAATTAATGAAAGAAAATCTTTCTAAGCCGATGGTAAAAAATGTTTCCAAGAATAGAAAGTGGTTGGGGATGCTTGGAAAGACAAATACCTACTCCTTTGAGGATAAAACCGGATCCCTGGGGAGGAGTGGGCGTCTGGGTGAAATTGGTAAAGGGGGAGTATTTTCTAGAGCTGGTCGGGACTATTGAAAATAGCTTACAATAACCCTTGTAAAGCCAAAAAACATCTCGAGTGTGACTAGAATTGGAGAATTGGACCCGACCATTCGAATTTTCTTCTGCAGTTTTTCGAGTATGACCGGATTGGCCATCGCAGGTCATGGCGAAAAAGATCCACCGTTAACCCATGGCATCGTCCCGTATTCGGAGCTATGGGGCAAGTGGAGGACGTAATAGCCTCACTTGATGGTTGGGAGGACCATGCCTGAAAGACTAAATTTCTAGATAAGTATAAAAACTTTTTAGTGTGGAAAGATTGATCGTTTGGATGTGAGAAAAGGAGCTTAGAAGCGCCGGAAAATGAATTACCGAGTGTATAAGTTCATTTATATTATTACTAATTTGTTTGAATGTCTTAGCGTATGCTAGATATGCGTATGGTGAGTGGATTGGACTATTGGTACGCCAGAGAGCTAGGTGCTCCTCGAGTACCTTTTTGCAAGACATTTTCTTCGTGATGTCTTTATGTGAGCTAAGATGTACCCGCTAAAGACAAGCAGTACGTGATACCATTATAGAGAAAGGGACCTTCCGAGTACTTGTGGAAGTACGCGATTAAACATCTCTTATATATGAAAGAATGTTTGATGATGTCAGTAATTATTTTCATTTGATTGAACACTATGTGAATAATGTGATTGAATGGTTATTCATACATTGGCGTTCTTTCCAGAAGTGTCGATGGGTGTTCAACCACTCTATGAGAGTTTGCTAAAAATCCATCATTTCTTTCAATAGTAATTGGTAAGTTCGTATAGAGATTTTTCTATATTTTTATTAATTGAATAAAGGAATAAGTAGTTAGAAATGAAAATGAAATATTCTTGCGCTATACATGCTTATGAATATGGATGAAAACATTATTGTTTCAATTAATGGCATTTAAGGAAATGAAAGTGTCTCATTGCCAAAAGGAAGGAGCCCCTTTTGATTGCTTATATTATTATATCATGAGTATAAGTTTAATTTCAAGAAGATAAGCACACCGAGGACTCGTGTTTCCTTAAGGGGTATATGTAATGCCCACGTAAACTATCGTAATTTGCGCTTTTACCATGATTTACAAAAAATGTTGTATCAAGAAACGATTGAACAAATTCTTAACTATTTTGAAAAACTGATTTGTGCGGCTTATTGATAATGACTCCGCCGTTTATATCAACCAAATAACCTTCTTGTCACACCTCCGCTTAAGGGAATGTCACCCCTGTACTTGGATTCCACCGTTACATCCGGTTATCCGAATACTAAGTTCCTTCCTAATCACCTTTCAGCTAACCCTAGGTACCACTTTGGAATAATGAGCTTCCGTGGATTTAAGTTTCATTTCCCTCTTAGTAAAGTTTATTCCATCACCTAGTATCTCTTTCTATTGGGGTATTGATCATTCAACTCCGTATACATTTCAATACCGTTATTTAACACACATGAATATTCAATACATATTTTCGAACCCGTTATGGATATTCAACATATATATTTTTAACCTATATATATATATATGTCACCTATATATATATGGATAACATAGGTATCTAAAATGCATTTATCAACCATACCTTTTTGAGCTCTATATAGATACATCCCACATATGTACAGTACACCCCTTTTTTAAATTATTTGATTCACATATATATATCTCCTATATATACATAATACACCTTATTTTAATATATAACTATCTCAATATATGTATATCTCATAAATGTATCCCACCTATGTATTATATATACATATAACACACATCCTTTGATAATCACTCAAGTACATATACCTATCTTCACCCTTAAATACTTCATGAATTTTAAACACACCTCTATATGTATATGTATCATATATACATAAATGCATTTGATGTATTTATCCTCTTAGGGTTTTTTTCCCCTGCTGATGTGTGTACAGAATGCGTTTAATTTTGGTTCCGCATTGTGTACAAAGTTTCAATTGGAGAATCTGGCCACAGCAGCACGCTATCTCTCGTGGCATTGGAGTACTTCCGCGATCCTCCAAACCGGTTTCGTGTAGGTGAAGGGAGTATACGTGGTTCGTTTCCCCATCGCGCGTGTAACCGGAAAGGTACCTCGAGGTTTATGGGTCGCTCGTGCCGTGAGAATCTCTAAGATTTCACCCTCGCCGCCACCGCTTGTGAAATCTACAAAGTCATCCACGGCTATGGGGCCACGGAGCATCGACGAAAGATGTATCGAGAGTATGGCTCAGCCTCGAAACCCCGCCGGCACAATACTTAGAGTTTAAGCCAAAAAAGACAAGAACTACTACGAAGTGGTACCGCCGATTCGATTGTCATGATGATTAAATCCCTTTCTGGGATTTTGCAAAATCCTCGATCGATGTCGATTAGGGTTAGCGCCCTTATTCGCTACGCTAAACCTAGTGGACAACCTCCGCGTGTACCATTAGGAATTCGAGGTAAGTATCTTGGGGTTACCTGTAGTTAACCTTAGCGCTATCCATTACTATTTCATCTTCTCCAAACGTGGTTTCTATGTCATGACTCCTTCATTTTTGGGATTTTCTAATTCACAGGTTCCACACTTCCAGGAGCGCATGACAATGGTGACTATGGCAAAGACCTGTAAGAGTGCTGGATTCTTTCCCTTGGGCCGCAGGGCCTAATGGTTGGTGTATCATGTTCGGCACAAATGAAGGAGATCTATTTTATTCGTATCGTTATTATCCCTGCTTCTTTACTATCATACCGTAGCAAATTGTTTTCTATGTTTTCCTTTTTCCCTACCTTCTCCTTCCGGTTGCTATATCAGCCAACTCATTTAGAATTTTGTGTTTTGTATTTAGGTAACGCTGCTGGGGTTGGGTACAGCTATCGCCCCTACTCCTTGTCAAAGGTTTTCATATCGGGGTTCTACATTTATCGTAAGCTTTCAATGAAATCTTGATCGTGAGACACCCAAGGCGTGGAGTTGACTCGAATGTCGCGTCTCTTTCTACGGCCAACTTCGTGCCGGTAATATATGTTTCCTAGGCTTGTTAGTTGCATTTACCTCCATTTATTATTGAATATGTGTTGGATTCCCTGCTCAGAAAAGGGGAGGCGAAGTAGAGTATTCTTTCTTTTATTTACATTCTCGGTTTTTTTCTTTTTATATACGTCCTCTCTATTCGTGTTCATGGTTACCTATTCGTACGATCGAAACTATATAATCGAACGCTATGTTGTTTATCGTGCCGAGTGGCTGTAAAATAACCCCCGTCGACCCTAATCTTAACTTCCTCCACCGATTTGAATCGGGATTCTGAGAAGTTTCAGTTTTAACTTATTGTTTCAGCAAAATGAGTTTTGTTAAAGTGGGTAATGGTGGCCTTTGCCGCTCATGACCAACCGAGTTTACTTCTTTTGTTAATGATGAAACTTTTTAATATTGCGTAGCAATAGCTACTCCATACTTCTAGAGTTGATGTTCATGCCCAATGTGTACCCTTAATTTTCTCCGATATTACTCTAAATTTGTTCATGGAGAATGGAGGTTTTCCAAAATTTTTTTATTCCCCCAACCGAAACGATCACCCTTCCCATTTCATCCTATGTTCCACGGCCACTTGTATGCCGAGTTTATAACTATGAGTTATCTCAAATCTCTTTATAGCTGTGATTTACCTGATGAACTCTCGTGAAATTCTTTTATAGCGTTATTTCATAGCTTTGTTATGTTTGTCTAATATATATATCGCGATGTCGCAAATTTCTACTTCGGTTTGTTGACCAAATTGTAAATTTTCATAATAATTATTTTCTCGACTCACGAATCACCGTAACCTACATAGCTTGTGCCAGCCTCCTTTTCTACAACCCTTTTCTAAATCAATATTTAAGATAAGTTTATTACCGTTGCTTTCGTTACTCATTTTATTTTCCGAGGTTCTCACGTATACACGTGCTGTACTGATCGTGTACCAGCCAAGGTTCACCTCGCGGCATGTATACTATTGTTTTTATGTATGCGTATGTAATGCTTTAGTTCAGGGCCGCGACGCATATGCTCTCTTTGTCCTTTGAAGTATACTTATATCTATTCACAGTCTTCTGGGAGTATACGATTATTTTAGTCTAACTTAATTGCTATGAGTACTTGGTTAGTATATAGATATGTTTGCTAGTTGTCATATATGTATTCGTGAGTTCATTTGATAGTGTTATCTGTTGTACATA
Source organism: Pinus albicaulis (assembly GCA_034641835.2). Lineage (NCBI taxonomy): Eukaryota > Viridiplantae > Streptophyta > Pinopsida > Pinales > Pinaceae > Pinus > Pinus albicaulis. The sequence continues at coordinate 603,875,218 of CM076574.1, forward strand.
TTAACCACTTCGATACTAATGTTCCTTCTTAATATAGATGGTTGTCGAAAGATTTGTAGTTATATTGTCCAATTTGACATATGAAAATTCATGTATATATATATCTCATATGTGGTAGAGGTTAAAAAGGCTTAATTGGATTTTTATAGCTACTTGTTACTATATATATATACCTATATTTTTCAAAGGCATATATATATACCCGATAGTTCCATTAAATGCTTAGTACAATTCAAAGATAGAGAAATCTTTAATGCCATATTATTTGTTTCAAGGGTTAGAACTGCATTTAAAATACAAAGTACCCTATAATTTCTATGAGTACTATAACCCTTGTAGATTTTCCTTGTGATTTAATAAGAATTCAAAATCCTTGCTATTAATTTTTTATTTTTTATTTTTCTCTTGAAGGATGCCTATATGGTTTTATAAGTACCTATAAAAATGTTATCAAATCATAGAGAGTAAAATTTTGTTCTCCTAGCACTATTTCAAAGGCCATATACTAGCATCTCACTCTCTTTCTTTTTAGATTGGTACCATGTAACTTTAGTTCGTTGCATGTTTCTAGTATAACATAAGAATATCATCTCATTTTTGTATCTACAAAGAATACAACAAAAATTAATCATCTCAGAGGCCAAGTAGCTTCTGCATTTAAACCAACCTTGGTTTAGAGTTTCCCCGGGGTTTCTATCGAGGAATTTCTCAGATACAACCAAATGCATCCGGAAGGTGAATGCCTTAGGATGGATTTCGTTAAATGTAGTACTAGCATCAATCCTACAAATGCTTTTAAGTTTTATATGTAGCTAATTCATACCATAATACATAAAAATAAACAATAATTTCGTAACATACCACAATTCGCAAATGACCACCAACCTTAGAGAGTCCTTTCTTGTCTCCCGAGACTCACCCCCAAGCCGAGATCACCCCAGAACATCAACCTCTGGACCGCCTAGGAGCAAATTATTTAAGTCGACGCGAAAGCATGTTTCGACCCCGCGTCTCGTAACAGCAGATGCTTTCTCGTTTAGCCTAGCTTCCCATTTTGGGACTCTTTTAAAGTCGTTTTAATTTTTTCCTCAAATTTTTTGTCAATTCTTCCTGCAACTACTCTTCATTGGGGGAATTAGATTTTCCGTCTCCAATGACGCCACATGAAAGATTGTGATTTGTTACCTATCCATCTCTCGGATTTGGCAAGTGATCCTAATTCTCTTTTTGGTCAAAATGCACCGCCATTAGCTTCAACAAATATACATTCATATACGATACTCACCCCTTGGGGTCCATGTTCCCCTTAGGATTAAAGTTCACAGTTCAACTTTAAAAATTCAATACACAAATCTCTGGGGGTGTTACATATTCCCCTCCAAAATAAACACCGCCTCCCTGCATATTATCTGAATTTCTCTAACAGTATTCATTTAAATCAGAATAATTCCCTAAGTCCTATGCTTTTCAAATGGAGACATTTGAACATAAATCCAAAGGGAGTGGACCTCAATGGATAATTATTGTGTGGATGTGGTTAACTATTTATTTATGAAAAAATAAATAAAATATCAGGTATGCACTATGACTAGATGAGAAAGTGAGATCACTTGCCTAATCCATGAGGTGATGGAAAAGGAAAAGACTTTCCAAAATCTTTCAAAAATCCTCGAAAGAAATTATTTCTAATTTAGATTTTTGAGGAAAAATCTAAATTTCCCTAATGAAGAGGAGTAGTTGGAAGAGGTGAGAAAAAGCCTTATGTTTTAGGAAAAGCTTAAAGCAGCTTTTAAAGAGTCCTGCAAAATGGAAGCCAGCTAACAGAATGGCAGCATCCTGAAATTAGACTTAATTGAAACAATGCTTTGGGGAAAGCACAACGCAATAAGCCGCTTCCGGCACGATTGAAGTTAGTCCGTTTTGGGAGGATCTCTGAACAGGGTGAGTTCGAGATAAAACGAACTCTAAGGTTGGGAGGACTGGTCATAGTAGAGGTATGCATGCATAATTTTGGTAGATTTCTCGCAAGTCCGTATTAAATATATTCCTATTTTATGAATTGTGATGTTATTGTTCATTATGCAATTTATGAATCGTGATGTTATGTCATTATGCAATGTTATGAATTGTTATGTTATGGTGCATTATGAAAATGTTAGATTGATTAATGGTTCAAGAACTTATGTAATTGCAAACTAAAGCTATTGATAGCAAGTAGACAAATGGTTGGGTGTATTAATGAGGTTAGAGATGATAGATCAATTGAAAATGTTCAATCTAATAACTAGGTATAGGTATAGCCATATCTTAAAGGAATATTTAATTTCTGTGTATAAATGACAATGCTGCATAGTATATATTACCTATGGAACAGTTAAACCCAAACAACTAAACCTATCATAACAATACCGATGGCACAGACTCGTAACCAATAACAAAGTAAGAAACAACAACCCCGTGATAGCGTATGGGTTCAGATGCTCAGTCACAGTTCAATGGAAATAATTGTAAAAGTTAGAATTTAAATTATTCTATTAAATGTAAGTGTAAACATATGAAAGCAGGTTGAATCCTAACTAAGGACGAGGATCTAACACTAAACTCATTCTAGCCTGCGTATTCTCTACCTCCATTTGATTTAAGCAAGAGGATTTGTTTCAGTTTTCCCCCGGGAATAACAACTGCACTGTGAGTGTCACATATGCTGAATGTTTGTAATAAAGAAATAAGGGGGGAATCCTATCAACAATCTAGGGGTGTGTGATAAAGTTTAGGTGAGGTAAGATTAAAGTATATGTAAAAATACAATGAATGAAAGACTTGTACCGTCCATATAACTACATCGGGAAAGTAGTTGGAGCAATGGAGGTTAATCGAGTATAGATAGATGTATGCGAGGATGCACACATCTATACTCTATGCCGAAACTTTAAAATGTTGAAAATTTTATAAGGCCTGAAACTGAAAGTGAGAGTAGGAAGGGCCTAGCAATCATCTAGAGTTGGACAAAACTCGAAAAGAAAAACTCGAGAGATACAAAGTAATATATATATATAGCTATATAAGTCTACTAGATGGATCGGGAAGAGGAGGCTTGCTCAAAAATTTTCATGGAAATTCTTGCGATTCCATAGCCACTATAAGACCGAAAACAATTTAAACCTTGACAATAGTCCGAATTTGTACATCCGCAAGATAAAACTATCAATGTTATCTCGGCGCATAAAGCGGAGAATATCTCGAGTTATGTTATATGTGTAGAAAGTTGGGTCTCGGGAGATGCGGACAATGTATCGAGCAAAGTTCAAAAATTGGGCAAGATATGTGCTCACAAAGAAATGGTTAATCGTTATAATTTTATGAATATTAAAAATATTACTTCAAGTATATAAATATCTTGAGATACTTTCGTATACTTTCGTACATATGTAACAGATTGTGAGGAAGTAGAAACATTTCGATATGGGAGTAATATGATAGAGGCTCATATACCAAAATTGTTAAACCTATAATAGGTTTAAAACCGGAAACCGATATCTCGAAAATAGTATTTCGATGTAAAATAATAGAGTATGATTGTTTCTTCAATGGATTTATATATCCACGATGAAAAAAAATATATAAAAATAAATCGTAAGGTTACCATAATTTAACCTCTCACTAGAAATCTTCAATGAGAGGGTAAGATCTTTAACATGGATAACATACAAAGAGATAACTTCAGAAATATTTATCTCTAGATACAGGAACTTCTAGAGATAGGTGAAGTGGATGATGTTTTCTATTTAAAATTGTAGACCTGGCTACATATAGAAAAGTTAATTAAATGGTGTGATTGATTCAGTATTCTAGTTGTAGGACTTAAAAATCCACAGAGTAGGAAACCCTTCCTGCATCTCTGAAACCAAGGTCGGTTTAAATCTGTTTCTTAACCCTGGCGTATGATTGGCTTATTGTTTTGTTCCTTGTAGACACAAATGTGACATTATATGCTTATGTGTATGCTAGAGAACCAAAAGATAGCAACATAAAATTACAGGGTATAAATATGAATGTACCGAAAGTAAGATATTAGAACACGATATTCGAACCTGTAGGCGCAAAAAGAGTACATCTATTCTATCTGATCGTTATAACAATATAAAGGTTTATATTGCATTTCAAATCTACCCTCAAATCTTTGTAGACAAGTACTATAGCAACAAACATTAAAATTATAATTAAATTCCTCTAGTCCAAGACTCTTGGATACATATAGGTGTATTGAAAGAAAAATAGAAATTAAAAATGAAGACATTAGAATAGGTATTCTCATAAAAAATAAAATAAAAAAGGGGGTAAACCTGCACCATCAAAGTGTTACATCATTCATATCCAATATAGAGTGTATTGTAGATTAGATTTACCTCTAAACCTTTAAAAGAAACATTAGGGTTATGGATTAAAATTATGCTTTAATGCACATTTCAGCACTAAATCTTATGCTATTGAATAATAAATCTATCGAATGTCGTGGTTAAATGGACTCATTTCTAAGGGAAAAAGATATACATACACATGCTAACAAGAAGCAAGATCTGTTGGAAGAATTAGATTCTTTCTAATCCTTGACTACACATGGGGTATCTACACAAGGAAACATATACGCCAAGGTATATAGTACATTTAATACATATATAACCCGTAGCATGTTAAAAGAATCAACTATGAATATGACTTTCATACATCTAATGAAACATATACCTGTATAAAATATAACAATAAGCAAAATATATGTAAAAAGTATGTATATATACAGTGAACGTATCGTCGAACGTCGTAAAGAATGGGGAAGGGGAAAGTTAATATACCATGCCATGTATCATTGCCAACCCGTGCTCTGATTGCGACGTGTTGATAAACCACAATGTTGTTTGTAAGACAACCAAACGAACATAGGAAACCCAATAAATAAATAAGTCGGACAAGAAAGATCCTATTAAAAGTGACCACCCCACGTGGTAAGTGACTAGAGGTCAAAATCATAGGCTAAGAAAATAGGGTCACCCAGGACCGTATATGTAGGCCGCGTTCGTATCCACTTCCTGCTCCGCTTTCCGTCAATAACTACCTAGATTAGGGTTTCCTAAAATAACACCGGCACATAATTTTGAGACACCGTATAATTTCCTCAACGTGTACCTCTTTAATAAACCGTTACCCACGTTTAGGGAAAAGGATGCTTAGACTAAAAATCAAATAAGCTCTCCATGAGAGGTTTATGCCATATATGGCGAAAAGAGATATTTATATATAAGCCAGCATAAGTCTGAATGAAATAATGTACATTTGCTATGTAAAATTTTGAGAAGGTATGAGTATTAACATCAACGAAACACAACCAATAACAAAATGATGGAGAAAGGGTCAGACAAGTTAATAAGGTATACATAAAACAAACGAGCAGAGGTCGAATCCCAAATAAAGTAAGCACTAACCATCAACAGAACTGAATCAAATAGCAGAAAGACTTTAAAAAATGTTATATTTTATGTATGTAGAGAGAGTTGTGGCCCACATGACAAATTTTAAACGTAAATCCATGACCAAACTGTGGAAAAAAATATTAACTGTTCATCTCACAAATATTTATTAATAACACTATTTTAACTATAAAAACAAAGAATTGTGAGAGGTCTCAATTCAAAGAGTGCAACCTGGGAAACCGTATCTTTCTAAACCTAACAACCCGAGAATCCATCCACCTTACCTACATCATCGACACCGTACAAACAAAAGAAAAGTATGAAAGAAAGAAAGGATAAAAATGAGCAACCCCTGTGGTGTGCTTTCTTATTGCCAGAGACCACCCAAGATGCCAGGGTATTATCTTCCACGTCACACTCCAGACGGTCCTGCTGAGAGAAGTAGCACCCTGAACACCATCACCTGCCACCATGAAGAAATAACCTGGGCAGACAAGAGATCTCTCCTAATCCATTGTGTTCAGGAAGTTTAAAATTGTGAGACTCACCCTGGAAAAAATCATTAAAATATCTACTTTAAAGCATATGTTAGTTCATATCTCAAAGGACTCACCTTCCGGCATTTCCTCCAACTAAAAGCACGCTGCAGAATTACATCAGTGGTATGTTAACCCTAGCATGCAAACGGCCCCAAGTCATGTGGATTGACGCGCCCCACAGTCACACAGAGAATAAAAGAAGAAACTTGTTTGAATATGTATGGGGGCCAGGTAAAAGGATGGCCCGCCGTTCAACGCTAATTTATGTCAGTGAACCCGGCAAAATCCGAAAAAGAACAATCGATCAGACATCATGTAAACGCATGCGCAACTCCAGAGGTCACTTTATCCAAAGTCACACCGCTGTTTCTGTCAGAGTCATGACGCATAGGCATGTAAAAACTGAGCAGAGGCAGCCGTGACCATGCTGCATTGAGGATGGTGGTAAAATTTGAAAACCTTTCCACCAAAATGAATATAGGAATACAAATTGACGCCACCGTGTTTACACCTGGAATCTCACCACCCATTACCCATGCGCCCATGGTATGGATATTTCTACCCACACAGATATACTTAAAGGACCCACGTGGAGCTCCACAATGACAAACCAGCGCACGTGTTAATGTAACAAACGTACAATGTATTCTAAACTCAATAATCATGATAGGAGGTATTCCACCAGATGAATAAAGAAAGACATAGATACTGCAGGTTAATGTATAACCATGAATAATATAGACCCAAACATATCTTAAGTAGCTCTCTGTTTCATAGTATGAATGCACATTGTAAAGTATACTATAATACATATGTGTGTATTGTGTAACTACACCACACCAGGCAGGGATTATAGATTATACATATGTAAATATATCATATGTTATATGTATACAAAATGTATCTATATAGAAGCATTCATAGTTATAGATGTCTTTGTATATATATATATGATAGAATGTATGGAACTGTAAAAATATAGTGAGAGGTTAGGTCCCCGAGAGAGAGAGACGGTCTGTATATATATCTATACATACTAGGTATTTAATATAGTTCACGAACACACACACACACTGTATGTTATTATATTAAATTATAAAAGATAAAGCACACGAAGGAGAATTAATACATAGACAATAGATGTTTATAGGAAAATAATAATGTTAAGAAAAAAAATCTGTGAGTCCAGGTGTGACAAAATGGTATTCATATATGTGTGTGTAGATTCATATATATATATAATATATAGTAGATTATATTACAGAGAAGGGGACTATATATATATATATTTATATTATATATATAGATAATCTATATATATATATGAAAGATGGAGGATGAATGATAAAGATGGACTATGAATTATATAATAAAAAAAGAGTCAATAAAGAAAGAGAGAGCCTCACTCTATTTAAATATATCTATAATGTATGGAATTATTATAAATATTTATAAAAGAATATATATATCTATATAAAATGACCTTTTAATAAGAAAATGGATATATAAATAAAATCAATAAATGATGGGGATGTTAAACAACCAAAATAATCTTATTGATCCATTATAACAATATTAATTCAAGCCCAAAAGCTATAAATGACAATTGTAATATATGTTCCAAATAGGTTGTATAATACCAAAAGGCTACTACACCATTAGAAAAAAGAAGCAAATTCATGCCATTGGATAAGCAAGAAAGGGGATAATATAAAGAATGACAATGGCATTTAATGTAGAGGTATGTTAAATATGTTACAAATTTTAAATTAACAATTAAGATGAAAATATATATTGATATAAATAATAATCATTAATTATAAATTTATTAGATTTAAAATGAATAGCCTGTAATGATGAGTTAATCATACAATATAAAGATAAGTGATCCTTGTTGCACACTGGAGTGATATTATGAATGTAATAATTGCTATTAATAATATAATTAGGTCTGTTATGTACCTTTGAACTTATACCCATTTGACTGAAGAGAAAGTAACTTTATCATATTAATAAAAGTAAAATTACTAAAAGTTGCAAGTAAAGTAAATAATAGTACATTTACCCTTATGTATTTTAACATTAATACTGAAATAGGTTGGGTGAGAAAATAAACACTAGTCAGATTATAAAAGTTATTATCAAAAATTCATCAAGGATGATATTCAAGATGAAGTATTTTTGTCATGACTAAAGCATGATAAATATATTTTAGCCCCACATACATGGAAAATAATTGTATGAAAACTTAAGCATATTATAAACCCACAGAAATACTGGTTTAGTAATTAAAATACTGTATAATAATGCAGATCCCTATATTGAGTTATGAATGAATGGTTTGTATTGATGAAATCAAATTTCATTAATAGGAATGATTATGAAAAAGATATACATGGACAAAAAATCCAATGGGACATAAAGACTTCCCCAAATTGTACGCTGAATATGGAGAAAGACATACATGTATCTAATTATAGATGATTGTTAGTTATTAATTAAATGGATTGATTCATAAAAGAAAACAATGAGAAGATGGAAGCATGAAGTAAAATGAGAAAGAGTAAGTAAGGATCATAATATGATAATTGTTTTTCATTATGAGCATTTTAAATGAAATGTAAATTATTATCGAGTGTGTAACAGAAAAGCACAATCACTTCCGGAACCGAAGGAGAAAGGCTAAATCACCAGAAACTCGAAGAAAAGCCGAATGACCAAGCTGGGCAGTGAATCTACCCGAAACAGGGAGAAAAGAGCAAGGAAAATAAAAGTAAACAACTATTAAGAACCCTAATCCATGGATTGGTATTTAACCTAATTTCTGGTTATGAAAAATAATGTTATTGTGGATTATAAATTGTATGTACATGACATTACTTACATTGGAAAGGAACGAGACAGAGAAAACAATAAAAGATCTTTCCGAACGGAACTTCTTGCAAAGAACAGTAGGAGAAAACAAACCAGCATCAAGGCATCGACAAAATAGAGTAGAAGCCAGGAGAGTACCGTCTGAAACTAATCAAGGAGCGAAGAAGAAATCTTTATCAAAGTTGAAATCAATGTGAAAGGGGTAGCACCGAGGAAGGTGTTGGAAAGGAGGGGAAAAAATGGCTTATAAACTAGCCCCTACCATTTCTTATTAAATTTCCTGATATGTTTCATGTCTCCTTGTTGATTAATTTATTTTGCATGATGCTTCTCACATGATTGATTGGAATGTGGTCCAGGAACTGAGCGAAGAATTTTCCTTCACATTCGCTTCAAAGCAGATGAGAAAGCGGGAAAGCGAAATGATGAATTGTGAAAGTTAGAATCGCGCGCTGGCGCAAGTAGGTGCGGTGGAGCACTGTGATCTGCTGAAAAAGCTACATGGAACGTCAGTAGGAGCTAAGATGATGGAACAAACATTCATAGTTATGTTCAAAATAAACTAAGTAGATAGTTGTCAATACACCCGAGGACTCGTGTTTAATTTCAGAGGGGGAATATGTAACACCCTAAGTCTACTATGCTTTTTCAAATGAGACATTTGAACATAAATCCAAAGGGGAGTGGACCCCAATGGATAATTAGTGATGATGGATGTGAGATTAACTATTTATTTATGAAAAAATAAATAAAATATTGTGTATGCACTATGACCAGGGATGAGAGAAGTGAGATCACTTGCCTAGTATCTATGAGTGTGATGGAAAAGGAAAAGACTTTCCCCAAAATCTTTCAAAAATCCTTGAAAGAAATTATTTTCTACACTTTAGATTTTTGAGGAAAAAAATCTAGAATTTCCCAATGAAGAGAGGAGTAGTTGGGAAGAGGTGAAAAAAAGCTGAAAAGCCGAGGAAAAGCTTAAAGCCAGCTTTAAAGAAGCTCAAAAATGGGAAGCCTTTCAGGCTAAACAGAATATAAGCATCCCTTGAAATTCTGACGCAGACATTGGAACAGGCTTCTGGGGAAAGCAGCAGCCTAAATAAGGCTGCTCCGAACGCAGTTGAAGTTAGTCCGTTTTGGGAGGATCTCGCCTCGGGGGTGAGTTACGGGAGATAAACGAACTCCTAAGAAGTTGGGAGGAGCTGGTCATAGTGAGAGGTATGCATACATAATGTGGGAGATTTCGGCAAGTCTACATATTAAATATATTCCTATTTTATGAATTGTGATGTTATGGTTCATTATGCAATTTATGAATTGTGAAGTGTTGTGGGTCATTATGCAATGTTATGAACTTGTTATGTTATGGTGCATTATGAAAGAAATGTTAGATTGTTGATTAATGGTTCAATAACTTATGTAATTGCAAACTAAAGCTATTGATAGTGAGACAAATGGTTTAGGTGTAGTAATGAGGTTAGAGATGATAGATCAATTGAGCATGTGCAATCTAATAACTATGTATAGGTATAGCTTGCTATCTTTTAAAGGAATATTTAATTTACGTGTATAAAACGTAGATGTTAACAAAACAAGTACCTATGAATCAAAGCAAGTCCCAAAGCAACTAAACCTATCATAACAATACCGTATGGCATTGTGATCCCCCGTAACCTAATAACGTGAAGTAAGAAACAGCAACCCCGTGATGACAGTGATGGGGTTCAAGATGTACGAAATCTTTGCGTTCAATGGAAAGAAAGCATTGTAAAAGTTAGAATTTAAATTATTCTATTAAATGTAAGTGTGTAAACATATAAAGCGAGAGATTGAATCCTAACTAAGGACGAGGATCTAACACTAAACCTATCCAAATCTGTCATTCTCCTACCTCCATTTGATTTAAGCAAGAGGATCTGCTTTCTAGTTTTCCCACGGAACAGATGAATCTTAGTACTAGGAAAGTGTCACACTATGTTGAATGTTTGTAGCAAAGAAATAAGGGGGGAATCCTATTGAACAATCTGCAGTGTATGATAAAAGTTTGTGTGATGTAAGATTGTGGAAGTATATGTAAAAATACTAATGACAGTCGCAGTACACTAGTAGGTACCCGTCCATATAACCCATTGGGAAAAGTAGATTGGAGCAATGGAGGTTACAGCTGAGGTTTAGATAGATGTATGCAAGGATGTACACATCTATACCTCTATCGTCGAAAGCTTTAAAATGTTGAAAATTTTATAAGGCCTCGCAAACTGCGGAAAGTTGAGGAAGGGTCACTAGCAATCATCTAGAGTTGGACAAAACTTCCGAAAAGAAAAACCTAAGAGATACAAAGTAATATATATATAGCTATATAAGTCTACTAGATAGGGTGGAAGAGGGGGAGGTCAAGCCCATACTCATGGAAATTCTTGCATATTCCATGTCGTATTATAAGTACTCAAAACAATTTAAAAGCTCCCAGATAATAGTCCTGAATTTCATCAAGTGATTCAATGATAAAAACTATCGAATATTGTCACGATTTAGCGATAAGGCGGAGAATATCTCGAGAGTTATGTTATATGTGTGAAAAGTCAGTGGTCCGGGTAGACGTGACATAAACGAGAAATGGATATTTCTCCATCATTTAACTCTTCCCTTTTCCTGTGAGTTTCTTCTGAGAAGATAGCAGTGCTTCCATGCGCACTTTGACTCGACCACCGTTCGTTTTCTCAACTCAATTTCTCCCGCCCAATATTTGAAGCTGGTTTCCTGAAGTAGACTCACCTCGCGGTTCAGCATATGTACAACATTCCAATCAATTATGTGAGAAGCATCATGCAATAGTATCGTTTTTTAATAATGAAACATGAAACACATTATGCACTCCTAAACATGGGTGGTAAGGCCGACTTTGTAAGCCGACTAGTCCCCACCCTTTCTAGAATTTCAAAAGAGCCCACAATATCTAGGTGCAAGTTTTGCAAAGGCAATTTCCGCGACATAAGTGTGCTCTTTTTGGGTTTGATGCGTAAATACACATGATCCCCCACTTTAGTTAAATCTCTGCAGCACTCTTTCTTATCAAAGTTTATAGCTTTTCTCGAGCGATCTTGTGTGTCATTCTGATATTTCTTTGTATCCGTTTGACAATTCTTTCCATCTCTCGTAGTGCATCCGGTCCCAACACCGCTATATCTCTGATTGACTCTGGCCTCGAGTTAGTGCAGCTTTATTTTCTCTCCATAGAGTGCCTCAAACAGACTCATCTTAATAGAGGATTGTGAAAATTCAACCATTATTATAGGCAACCTACACTAAATGCACGACATACTCTTCCCCATTTTTGATGGTCTATCCATCACATACATTCGCAACATATCCTCCAAAATTTGATTCGATCCTTTCCGTACGCCCATCCGTTTGAGGGTGATAGGCATTATCATAAATTCAGCTTAGTACCCATCTCCCGCAAACAATCCTTTTCCAAAATGTCGCTCGTAAATTTAGCATCTCGGGATCAAAACAATTACTTTGGGAACGCGCATGAAGCCTTACTATCTCCTCGAGAAAAACATTTGCTACTTGAGTTGTTCGAAAGTGAGTTTACCTACCGGTATAAAGTAGCGTATTTGGTTAAAGTGTCTACTACTACCATTACTAGAATCATGTTGATATTTGGATTTTAGGTAGTCCTCATATGAGAAATCCACTGGGAAATCGTGTCCCATTTCCATTCACCAGTCTGCAAAGGGTTTAGAAGCCTCCGCCGGATGTTGATGCTCAACTTGACTAGATTGGCATTCCATACACCTACTTAGATACTTCACATACATCTCTTCATTCTCGGCAAGAACAACTTTCTTTTTTCAAGGTCGTTAACATCTCTCAGTATCCCGGATGTCCCGTATAGAAGTCGTTCGTGATATTCATCTAGAATTTCTCTTTTCGAATGACTACTATATTTGGAATCATACAACCCGTGTTTTTAATGGAGCGAGTCTCTTTTTGGTTTTTAGTGAAATCAGCTTTTATCCTTTTACCTGTAGTGTACCAGAGTGCATTCCGATAGTTGGGGATCTTAGTTAGGGGTCGCCTTTCAACCAATTCCTCCTATCTCACATCCGGGCACTACTCCCCATCGTCGTTTAGATGTTGACTTAAAGCATTTTCTACTTAATGCTTATCAAACAACCTTATTTTTCCTTTCCCTTGGATATGCTTTATGTCCATATCAAATTCACTTAGAAAGGACAACCCATCTGCAGGCTTGTCTTGCATTCGAAAGTCTGACTTCTTTGGGAGAAAAAATGCTATTTGAGGCTAATATGATCGATCATCAATGTGAAATTCTTCCCAAGTACAGATAGTGCCTCCACATTTTTCAAAGCATGGATAATAGCCGCAAATCTCTAAATCATATGCCTTTATATCGAGAATTACGTTCATGTAGTTTTCGCTTTCCTAGATTCATGGCAATGACTAAACTTTTCCACATACTGTAGGACTCCTCCCGACCCCTTTCCGAAGCATCATCACATACAACAAAACTCTTTATCAGGGATCAACGATTTTTAATATAGGGGCTGAAATACAGTTTTTTGTTTTTAACTCGCTCGAAACCGTCTATTTTGACATTTTTCGACTCACACAAACTTGTGACACCGTTTCTTTGCAATGGTGATGGGGATGTGCTATGGCACTAAAATCTTTCCACTAAATCTACGATAGTAGTCACTATCCCCATGAACGACCCTACTGCCGAAAACATCGAGCTTGGGACTAGCTACCATTCCTTAATTGCTTTTATCTTTTCTGAGTCAACTGCACAGCCCTTTTTCAAATAATATGACCTAAAATATTGAATTTTATCTTTATAAAATTCACATTTATCGATCTTGGCATATAGCTGAGTCTTCAACGTCAACACTATTCTCGGGACGTTCCTCATAAGTTCATCTTCATTTTTAGAATAGACTAAGATATCATCTACGAGACACAAGAACAAATTTGTCCAAATACTTATTCAACACTGCTGTTCATCGAAGCACATAAACGTGGCGTGGGGCATTCGTCAAACCAAAAGGTAGGACCACAAATTCGTAATGCCCATACCTGCGGGTTCGAAATGTTGTTTTGCCGATGTCTTCTTCTTTAATTCCGAGTCGGTGATACCTAGGTCCTTAGGTCTATCTTGGAAAAGACTCGAGGCCCCTCTCACTTGACTCAAACAGGATCATCAATTCTAGGAAGTGGGATATCCTATATATAATGGTCAACTTGTTCGATTGACGATAATCAATGCACATCCTAAAAGTTCCATCCTTCTTTTTCACAAATAAAGCGGACTCCCCAAGGGAGACACACTTGGTCTGATATACCCTTTATCTACGTAGTTCGTATATCGCATTTTCAGTTCCATTAGTTCAGAGGGCTCATTCGATAAGGTGCGTTTAGGAAAAACAGGGGGTGCTCCTCGGGTACCGCATCGATTGAAAAATCAATCTGTCTCTTTTGGGGGGAAGATGAGGGGATTTCCTTGGGAAAAACTTCCTTAAATTCTCTAATGACCTGCTATAGCATCCGCTAACTCACCTTCCCTCGCCTCTGTCGTTCTATTTCTTCTATATGCACCGCATAGACTTGGTATCCTTTTCTAGTACGTTCTTTTTTAATTGTAAGGGTCGATATTTGTCTTATCGTAAATGGATTTTGGTTTCCCTTTTAGTGTAAAAGGTTTCCTTCCTCATCTACACAATGCGAGTGTTTTATCCCGACATTTCATCGTGGCTTTCTTCTTTTCCACCATAATCCATTCCTATCGCCACATCATAGGATCACAAATGGCAATATGTTCAAATTTCACTTCTTGTTGTAAAGCCATTTAATTGTAGTGCACGTTTTGAAGGCTTCCAATTTATGTGTGACTTTTCTCTTAGTTCAGGGCAAGCCAAGTGTACCAACCATGACTCGCTGAAATTTTTCTTGTGTTTAATTTTACATTTTTCTACAATTCCGGGACTATGCAACTCAAAGAAGCACCTCGGACTCAATCAAAACGCAAGAATAGGTACGTCAGAAATCTTACCCTCCATTTCCACCATGGTTGCTTGATATTCTGCTTGTCACGAGTTTTTCCCAATGCCGCACCGATAGTTGGTATATTTCGGCTATGTCATTGATACGTTGTTGCCTCTCGCTCTCTCGCTAATCATATGAATATTTCGATGGGGACAATCCCTCATGCATGTGAGAGTTCTCTCCAGCGACCCCCAGCACTTCGCAGGTTCCTTCATTCGACTGTCCCTTCCTTTTTATTGTTCTCTTCTACTTTGGTTTGGAAACCACTTGTGACCGAGCGAAATTGGACTTTCTTTTGGTTTATTATTAAATTTTTTCCGCCGATGATCTCTACCAAAATTTCTGGTAGATACGCCGGTTTTGGTCTTTTACCTTTGAACTCACCCTTGTTCACGCTCGTCTTCCCCTGTTCGCCTTACGCTTTAGGCTGCGATAGCATAATCTTGCTTTTCTGGTACCCTCATCCATCGTCTTTGGATTGTCAAATTCAATTTTCTCCTTGTACGATGGGCAAAGCAGCAATTTAAAAACCTTTGCACTTTTTGCCGTTTTTCTCTTCCCTAATGTAAAGGGACATAGCCTCGAAAGAATTAGTGACCTTAGTGACAAACTCATCAATGAACGTGAGTTGTCCTAGCCCTAAGTTCATGGAATTCTTTTGCTTTATCATCATAATAACGTTCATTCAAATAACGGCTTTTGAACTTAGTCTCGAAAATCTTCCCAAGTAATCGTATTTTCATCAATGGCATGCACCATTTTTGTCTCTTCCCACCACAAAGTGTAGCTTTCCTTGTAGTCGTTAGTTACTGACTAATCTAGCCTATCGATTGCTCTCATCATTCATAAACTTGGAAATACTTGATCATGTTCGACAACCAAGCTTCAACATCCTCCTCCTTCTCCCCATCATAGGAGGGAGTGTTTGATCTTTCTAAATTCTCCTGCAATTCTCTTGTCTCGTTTATGTCATTGCCTAGCAAGATCATCATCATCAGAACTCATCCATCTTTCTCTTCTAAGACCACGCCTTCCGGGCGTACCTGTGATTAGTTCTTTGATGAGCTTTTCCCTTCTCCTCTACCTAAGATCGATGACAACATGTCATTCAAAGCTTCTCGACTCAATCACTCCTCATCATGTTTCGTGCAACATAGCTCATTACCGGCATTGGGATCCGGAGTAGCAAACTCATCCCGCATCCACATAAATCCCCTTAACCTTCAACTTTCATTTCAATCGTACACACTTACAATACAGACATTAGCAAAAGTTCATAAAACACAAAATATGTAATAAGTAGTGAGCACAAAATTGACAAAATTAATTTTTGTATACCGGTGCTCGATACCATTTGTCACACCTCCAGATCGCTTAAGGGAATGTCACCCTCTTTTTTTTCTTGTACTTGGATTCCACCGTTATGCATCCGGTTATCTCTGAATACTAAGTTCCTTCCCTAATCACCTTCGCGATTAACCCTAGGTACCACTTTGGAAGAATAATGAGCTCGTGGATTTAAGTTGTCATTTCTCCTTAGTAAAGTTTATTCCCATCACCTAGTATCTCTTTCTTCTATTAAAGGTATTGATCATTCAACCCGTATACATTTCAATACTGATCTATTTAACACACATGAATATTCAATACATATTTTCTTGAACCCGTTATAGATATTCTACATATATATTTTGGGACCTATATATATATATATATATATGTCACCTATATATATATATGGATAATCGTAACATGCTCCCGATAACCTCGCAGAAAAAAATGCATGGAGTTAGGACTTTTTTTCAACGTTTACGAATGTGTAACCTTATAAATTTCTTTATATATTTCTGCATTAACCATTTAAATACCCATTATCATCACTTAGAGAAATATTTAGCAAAAATCATAGTGAGTTACACAACCATTAATTGTCCTTGTTGTAGCATATTAACTTAAATTTCTTGCTATAACTATGCATCGATCCCATGATCATTTTAATTCAATTAGTAGATCACCTAATTGATAATATCAACATCATATCATGAAAGAAATTAACATCATCAAAACGACACAATTAACAATCACATAAATAGACACCGATATACCCTGGAAACCCCGTAGGGTAAAAACCAGCAAACGTTTAATTTTATTATTAAACGCTCGTGAGGGTTGTCACCCCTCACTCAATGGTTATAAGGGAGTCCATCCCTTGACCATTGTAATAAAATTTACATAAAAAAATAATCTTAAACGAAACATAACTAGCTATAAGTTATTACAATCATCATGATGCCATTTACCCACGAATCATCAATCTCTGTCTTTGTATTCAGACTGTTTCCTTCGGGGGATCATTGTGCAATTGGAACTACTAAACTTGCATGGACTAACAACTCTTTATCTTCCACAATTTTAAACTTGAAATTTCCTTTTCTCAAGTCATCCTTCTTTCCTGCCATTTCTGTTGTCAGCACACTTGATATCATGATTAGATAAAATATTAATAAACCAATAATCAATCTCTATCTGTGACACTTCAACAAATATTTGTATGCATTTATAAAACATAACCACATTGACATTAGTTTCCTTATTTAACATCATTTCACATGCATTAGTAGCAAATAAATCACTATCAAGCATCATCTTTCCACCAAACACTAAGAAAATCTTGCATGCACTTTCCTATTATTTCCAAAAGAAAGCTAACATACTATATAATAATACTGTGCATGCAAATCCATAACAATATTTTCAAGATAACTATCCCAACAAGCAATTTCTCTTTTTGCCTACTCGTATGTTTTCTTTTCAATATGGATTAATGCAATAGATGTATACTTACGCATGTGAATACATGTTCTTTTCCAAAAACATATTTTCCACCCAAGATCTATTCATAATGGTTACTATGTATAACAATGCCAACTCTATTTCAAACAAAGTTAACATACAAGTTATAGTTTTGTGCATGCAATAACATATCTTGTTCTTCCTGCATGTAAAACATATATTTCTTTCCAAAAGAAACCAAAGAAATATTTCATGGGAAAATAAACACATTTCTTTTCCAAGGGTCAAACGCATACCACTTATCATTTCATGCATGCAAAGTGACATTTCCCTCTCATCCAAAAGATATAACCAATAAATATCCATAATATTCTCCCAAGATAAAGCTAATACCATAGCTAATCCCTTTAGGTTGGAAAAATACATATTATTTTTCCCAAAAGAGGGCTAACACAATAAATATTATGTGATTTCATCTTCGTTTTCTCTAGAAATCTAATACTCAAAACTATCCTTTTTCCCCATGCATAAAAGCATATATGTTTCTCTAAATAATCTTAAATAATAAAGCATGTGATTACCCCTTTTCCTCTCCAAGAATATAATCCAATAATGCATACAACGATATATTTTTCTCTTCTATTCATTTTGAAGAGTTTTAACAGAATAATTATTTCCTTGCATACAAGTATGTAATGTTCCAAATGGGAAAAAATAGGCTCAGTAGGGAATATCTTAAGATATTCCACTATGGAATCACAGCAATATGGAATTACACCAATAGATCTAAACCAGAGATAGACTGGCAGGGCATTTACTAGATGCATCATCTTCACAAGGAAGGGTGAAATCCAGAGGCTTCCTGGCCCATTCCAGACTCTGTCTATAGAAGAATGGTGAAACACAGCAAGTGTGGGAATGACACACTCCTCTTAGATTTTTCTGATCTTAGGAACCTTAGATCTATATATCTAAACAATGGATCCAAAAGAGAAGTAAAAACCAACCAAGGAAGAAGCGGGAAATTCCACTCTCAGGAAAATCTGCAATAGGCTCAAGGAGGACATTGTATAAGCAAGCCAGTGTGAAAATAATGTAGAACAGGGTTGGGTTCCCTTATTTTAGGTTGTGTCAGACCTCAAGAAAAGTTTCAGCAAAAATAAATGAGTTTAGAGGTTTTAACAGATCTCCCACAATCAACACTAGCTGAAAATCAGCTAAAGGAGAGAGTTGGTAAATAGAGAAACTGTCCTTTAGAAATTGCGCAGTTTCTGCTGGAAGACACTAGAAATCAGCCATTAGACTCATGTTATAGTATGGCATCAGAAATCAGATCTATAATCAAGTTCCTTTGTATAAGTATTGGATTTACTTGAAGCAAGAGCAAGAATCCTTCAAAAATAATAGCAGAAACAATTGGAAAAGTTGCAGAAAGACTTGACAACATTTTATATGAGGAGCTTCAGCTGATGTAGGTTAATATTCAGATCTAAAACTGATATATGGCTGAAACATCAGATCCATACCATATATGGAAATACTCAGCCTTCTAAACAAGATCCCCCTGGGGTTTTATCAAAATAATGCATAAATAAGTGTAGATCTAGCTTTTAATACACTGAAATTTTTATTGCAAATAAATTCAATCATTATATAATCATGGTCCATATGCAAACAAAGATATTTTCAAAGGATATGGTTACTCATCTATTGATGCATGCTTGAAATACTCTCTTCCTCTTCCTTGGCTCCATTCTCCATGTATTCTCCCATTTCCTTCTTCTATTTCTCTCATGGGATTATAATAAAAAATAGAATTAATTAAAATGGAATAGATTTTATAAATCATAAAATATTCCAACTTTTTTATAAATCATAAAAGAATTCCATCTTTTCTAATTCATAAAAGAATTCAAGCTTTTCTAAATCCTAAAAGTATTCCAGCTTTTTCTAAATCATAAAATAATTCCATATTTTCTAAATCATAAAAGCATTCCAACTTTTCTAAATCACAAAAGCAATCCATAAAGCCTCCATAAATCTAATTTTTCCTAAATCAGAAAAGCATTCCATAAATCCCTCATGCTTTTATTTTTAAAGGTAGATTTTCTTTTTCCTTATGAGAAAAATATCATTTATCCATACTTTTTCCAAATCTATTACTCATTATTTCTAAAACTCATAAAATATACCAACTTGGAAATATAATTTATTTCCATGGAAGAATATAAATTATTATAAATAAACTAATTAAGAAATAATTCTTCCAATATTCTTATAATCAACAATTACAAGAATATTCTTCATTTAATATCAATATAATAATTAATAATATTTAATTATTTAATAACTCTCATTTTATGAGAGTTTTTATGGTGGCTTATGCGAGGGATATTACAAACTCCCCCCCTTAAACAGAACATCGTCCTCGATGTTCTTCTCTTGTTGGAACATTAACCTTTAATTTTCATTTCCAATTATTTAGGAAATGTAAAATAATACCTTAATCCTAATACTTTCATAAAAACTCAGGGAGCAATTAGCCCTTTAATCATCAAAATGATAAGAAAACTCTATCAAGTGCACATTGCATTTTATTTAGGAGTTACACTAGTCTTTCTCTCCCACTAGTGTTTTTGCAAATTATTGTCTTTCTCTCCCACAATAATTTCAATCCAATTCAAACTCATGGTATTTATCTCCCATGAGAAATTTTGTCTTAACCTCAATTCCTATCAGTCAACCCAGTCGACTGATATTTATATGTGTATATAAACATGTACTCATTTGTATTTCGCAGATCTGTTTTTCAGAGTTTTGTCCAACTCTAACAGATCAATATGTCCCTTTCTCTAACTTTTTCAGTTAGCAAGCTTTATATACTTTCTAACCTCTATAATTATAAAATTTCAGCATCTATGTATAGATATCTACATATACATCTATCTATATTCAGTTAACCTTCTTTGCTTCAACTACTTTTACAGCAGTTTATATTGAAAGTGGATAGATGCTCTTTTCCCAATATTTTAAATATGTTTACAATCTTCCTTTACCCATACTTTTACCACATATAACAATAGGGCTATTCTCTTATGTTATTGTTAAATTTATTCAGCATACTTGTAATTCTGGTGCATATTACAACTCTTCCCTTGGACTGTACTTGCTGTTCCTGTTTACCGTTTTGTTAAAAATTTCGGTTTATACACACAGCAACTCCATTTTCATTTAAAAAAAACAGCAAGCTACACCTGTACATTTGTTATTAGATTTGACATTCAGGAAATCTATCATCTCTAACTTTATTACTACAGGGTACTTATCCCCGGAATCCAACCATTCGTCCCTGCTATTAACCTACTGGATTTTCAGCTAATAGCTCTAATTTGCAATTGCATGAGGTACTGAACAAACAGTCAATCTAAACTTTGCATAAGAAATCATAACATAATGATTCATATAAACTTTGCATAAGAAATCATAACATAATGATTCATATAAACTTATATAAAAATTCATAGATAAATCTCCAAATTTATGTATGCATACCGATACTATGACCAGTCCTCCCAACCTTAGAGTTCGTCTATCTCCAGAACTCACCCCCAAGCTGAGATCCTCCAAGAACAGACTAACCTCAATCTGTTCTGGAGCAGCTTATTTAAGCTATGCTCTCCCCAAAGCCTATTTCCAACTCTGCGTCCAGAATTTCAGGATGCTTTTATTCCTGTTTGCCTAGGCTTCCCTTATTTAGGGACTTTAAAGCTGCTTTCTACTTTTCCAGCATTTCCATCTTTTTACCTCTTCCCAACTACTTTCCTCATCATTGGGGAATTTAGATTTTTCCTCAAAAATCTAAATTAGAAATAACTTCTTTCAAGGATTTTTGAAAGATTTTGGGGAAAGTCTTTACCTTTTCCATAACCTCATGGATTAGGCATGTGATATCAATTTATCATTTGGTCATAGTGCATACACAATATTTTATTTATTTTTCATAAATAAATAATTAACCACATCCACACAATAATTATCCATTGGGGTCCACTCCCCTTTGGATTTATGTTCAAATGTCTAATTTGAAAAGCATAGAACTTGGGGGTGTTACAAAAACTCTAGAGTTATTTCCTGAATACCGCAACTAAAGTATTCATTAACTCAACAATAAAATAAAATATTACCTCATGACATCAATCCCATCATAGCTTCCATAGCCATTGAATCCAATAAAAATTCAATGTCTAAAAATAGTCAATGTCTACAAATCCACTGTAATTTACATAATTTTCCATTGCATATTATCATTAAGGCAAAGGAACATTTATGTACACCATGCATCTATACTTGACCCACAACATGGGGTCCACAATTTGTCAAAGCACATTGACAACAATTCATCGCATGTAATATAGGTGGTATACATTCAAAATTTCCACATAATAATAATAATCATGTAGCTTAGAAAAAAAGACATTAACATATGTTGCATACCATAGCATGATACTTTATTTAAGGTCTCACCTTAGCAGCCATCAATATTGTAGAGAACTAACAGTCCCATTGAACACTAGGACACAAAATGTGATTCTTTTTTTTTTTCGCTTACCATTAGCTTGCAACCATATAAGCGACAACCATTGAGGAATTTTGTGAAAAAAATTGGCAATCATGAAATCTACAATCACTGTAGACTTTTTTTCAAATAGTGTGCAAGCATGCAATCTACAACCAATTCGACATTCCATCAAACAATTTTCAAGCATGCAATCTACATCCATTGAGGAATTTTAACAACAATTTTCAAGCATGCAATCTACATCCATTGAGGAATTTTAACAACAATTTTCAAGCATGCAATCTATGGTGGATAAGGCATTCTTCCAAATAGTTGGAAAGCATACAATCTACTACCATTGAGGGACTAGTTAGCAGAGATGAAATAAATTTCCATAAATATGTTTATACTCTCATAGAGATAGTAAAACTAGAATTTCTAGAACATCATGAATCATATTAATATCATCAATGGTAAAATTTCTGCTAATAACAGAACCAACAATCCCTACAACAGCGTCTAATCAGGAAATTTGACCAAATTATGATCCATTTCTAAACATAACCTTTTCTTGGAATCACCATGAGGGTTACATGATCTCAAGGTATGAAAACCCCTTGATATTAAATATTAATCACATCCAAAACTTCCACGGATGAAATTATTTAAAATACAAAACCATGGATCTCAATTACCACTTTTTGTCGAACACATTGAATGCAAACTTTCATCTACAACTCTAAATGAAGAAAGATAACCCACAATTATGCTACTATGATTTTTTCATTGAATTTAAGTTCACTATGTGAGTTCTATTTCACTCGTTGCTTATTTTTAACAACTAAAGATTTTCGTTCAAGTATATATATATTTTGTTTTCAACATTCCCTTGTCCTCTTCAGGGTCAAACCCAACTTCTATATTATTTAGTTATCACACCAACCATACATGTATTCATTATTTATACGTAGTGCATGATAACTTTAGCCATGTTTTTCCATTTATTTTTTCTTATGCACCATAATAATTTTTCTCACATTATGCATGCAAAGGTTGGTATTTAATCTACAATATAAATAGTGAGTGCTCAAGATGGTTCATAGGTACAATAGAAGTTTTATTGTCTTTTATCCACATCCATATTAAAATTTCATGAGCACAACTTTTAAAGAAACATTATAAATGTCTACTCTTTCATGCAGTCATTAATCATGCAACATGCATCTCATGTTAATTGTAGTATACTACAAGTTTAATTAAAATCATACCTGAGATGATGCCCACTAGCATCATACCTCTAATTCCTTTTTGCATAACGATTCTCAAAAGGCGCCAGTGTTGCAACCTTTTGCTCTGATACCATTTGTCACATACCCCGATAACCTCGCAGGAAAAATGCATGGAGTTAGGACTTTTTTTCAACATTTACGAATGTGTAACCTTATAAATTTCTTTATATATTTCTGCATTAACCATTTAAATACCCATTATGATCACTTAGAGAAATATTTAGCAAAAATCATAGTGAGTTACACAACCATTAATTGTCCTTGTTGTAGCATATTAACTTAAATTTCCTGCTATAACTATGCATCGATCCCATGATCATTTTAATTCAATTAGTAGATCACATAATTGATAATATCAACATCATATCATGAAAGAAATTAACATCCTGAAAATGACACAATGAACAATCACATAAATAGACACCGATATACCCTGGAAACCCTGTAGGGTGAAAACCAGCAAACGTTTAATTTTATTATTAAACGCTCGTGAGGGTTGTCACCCCTCACTCAATGGTTATAAGGGAGTCCATCCCTTGACCATTGTAATAAAATTTACATACAAAAATCACATAAATAGACACCGATATACCCTGGAAACCCCGTAGGGTGAAAACCAACAAACGTTTAATTTTATTATTAAACGCTCGTGAGGGTTGTCACCCCTCACTCAATGGTTATAAGGGAGTCCATCCCTTGACCATTGTCATAAAATTTACATATAAAAATAATCTTAAACGAAACATAACTAGCTATAAGTTATTACAATCATCATGATACCGTTTACCCACGAATCATCAATCTCTGTCTTTGTATTCAGACTGTTTCCTTCAGGGGATCATTGTGCAATTGGAACTACTAAACCTGCATGGACTAACAATTCTTTATCTTCCACAATGTTAAACTTGAAATTTCCTTTTCTCAAGTCATCCTTCTTTCCTACCATTTCTGTCGTTAGCACACTTGATATCATGATTAGATAAAATATTAATAAACCAATAATCAATCTCTATTTGTGACACTTCAACAAATATTTATATGCATTTATAAAACACAACCACATTGACATTAGTTTCCTTATTTAACATCATTTTACATGCATTAGTAGCAAATAAATCACTATCAAGCATCATCTTTCCACCAAACACTAAGAAAATCTTGCATGCAATTTCCTATTATTTCCAAAAGAAAGCTAACATACTATATAATAATACTGTGCATGCAAATGCATAACAATATTTTCAAGATAACTATCCCAACAAGCAATTTCTCTTTTTGCCTACTCGTATGTTTTCTTTTCAATATGGATTAATGCAATAGATGTTATACTTACGCATGTGAATACATGTTCTTTTCCAAAAACATATTTTCCACCCAAGATCTATTCATAATGGTTACTATGTATAACAATGACAACTCTATTTCAAACAAAGTTAACATACAAGTTATAGTTTTGTGCATGCAATAACATATCTTGTTCTTCCTGCATGTAAAACATATATTTCTTTCCAAAAGAAACCAAAGAAATATTTCATGGAAAAATAAACACATTTCTTTTCCAAGGGTCAAACGCATACCACTTATCATTTCATGCATGCAAAGTGACATTTCCCTCTCATCCAAAAGATATAACCAATAAATATCCATAATATTCTCCCAAGATAAAGCTAATACCATAGCTAATCCCTTTAGGTTGGAAAAATACGTATTATTTTGCCCAAAATAGGGCTAACACAATAAATATTATGTGATTTCATCTTCGTTTTCTCTAGAAATCTAATACTAAAAACTATATTTATCCCATGCATAAAAGCATATATGTTTCTCTAAATAATCTTAACTAATAAAGCATGTGATTACCCCTTTTCCTCTCCAAGAATATAATCCAATAATGCAAACAAGGATATATTTTTCTCTTCTATTCATTTTGAAGAGTTTTTATAGAATAATTATTTCATTTCATACAAGTATGTAATGTTCCAAATGGGAAAAAATAGGCTCAGTAGGGAATATCTTAAGATATTCCACTATGGAATCACAGCAATATGGAATTACTCCAATAGATCTAAACCAGAGATAGACTAGTAGGGCATTTACTAGATGCATCACCTTCACAAGGAAGGGTGAAATCCAGAGGCTTCCTGGCCCGTTCCAGACTCTGTCTATAGAAGAATGGTGAAACATAGCAAGTGTGGGAATGACACAATCCTCTTAGATTTTTCTACTTTTAGGAACCTTAGATCTATATATCTAAACAATGGATCCAAAAGAGAAGTAAAAACCAACCAAGGAAGAAGCGGGAAATTCCACTATCACGAAAATCTACAATAGGCTCAAGGAGGACATTGTATAAGCAATCTAGTGTGAAAATAACATAGAACAGGGTTGGGTTCCCTTATTTTAGGCTGTGTCAGACTTCAAACAAAGTTTCAGCAAAAATAAATGAGTTTAGAGGTTTTAACAGATCTCCCACAATCAACACTAGCTGAAAATCAGCTAAAGGAGAGAGTTGGTAAATAGAGAAACCGTCCTTTAGAAATTGCACAGTTTCTACTGGAAGATACTAGAAATCAGCCATTAGACTCATTTTATAGTATGGCATCAAGAAATCAGATCTATAATCAAGTTCCTTTGTAGGAGCATTGGATTTACTTGAAGCAAGAGTAAGGATCCTTCAAAAATAATAGCAGAAACAATTGGAAAAGTTGTAGAAAGACTTGACAACATTTTATATGATGAGCTTCAGCTGCTGTAGGTTAATAGTAAGATCTAAAACTGATATATGGCCGAAACATTAGATCCATACTAGATCTAGAACTACTCAGCCTTCTAACCAAGACCCCCCTGGGGTTTTATCAAAATAATGCATAAATAAGTGTAGATCTAGCTTTTAATACACTAAAATTTTTATTGCAAATAAATTCAATCATTATATAATCATGGTCCATATGCAAACAAAGATATTTTCAAAGGATATGGTTACTCATCTATTGATGCATGCTTGAAATACTCTCTTCCTCTTCCTTGGCTCCATTCTCCATGTATTCTCCCATTTCCCTCTTCTATTTCTCTCATGGGATTATAATAAAAAATAGAATTAATTAAAATGGAATATATTTTATAAATCATAAAAGTATTCCAACTTTTTTCTAAATCATAAAAGAATTCCATCTTTTCTAATTCATAAAAGCATTCAAGCTTTTCTAAATCCTAAAAGTATTCTAGCTTTTTCTAAATCATAAAATAATTCCATATTTTCTAAATCATAAAAGCAATCCATAAAGCCTCCATAAATTTGATTTTTCCTAAATCAGAAAAGCATTCCATAAATCCCTCATGCTTTTATTTTTAAAGGTAGATTTTCTTTTTCCTTATGAGAAAAATATCACTTATCCATACTTTTTCCAAATCTATTACTCATTATTTCTAAACTCATAAAATATACCAACTTGGAGATATAATTTATTTCCATGGAAGAATATAAATTATTATAAATAAAATAATTAAGAAATAATTCTTCCAATATTCTTATAATCAACAATTACAAGAATATTCTTCATTTAATATTAATATAATAATTAATAATATTTAATTATTTAATAACCCTCATTTTATGAGAGTTTTTATGGTGGCTTATGCGAGAGATATTACAAACTCCCCCCCTTAAAGAGAACATCGTCCTCGATGTTCTTCTCTTGTTGGAACATTTAACCTTTAATTTTCATTTCCAATCATTTAGGAAATGTAAAATAATACCTAAATCCTAATACTTTCATAAAAACTTAGGGAGCACTTAGCCCTTTAATCATCAAAATGATAAGAAAACTCTATCAAGTGCACATTGCATTTTATTTAGGAGTTACACTAGTCTTTCTCTCCCACTAGTGTTTTTTCAATAATCAATTTCACATTCATACTTTTATCAAGTCTTTAATTTCTCTTTGGTAATTACAGACACTCTTGGTATTATAAATATTCCCATGAGAAATTTTGGCTTAACCTCAATTCCTATCAGTCAACCCAGTCGACTGATATTTATATGTGTATATAAACATACACTCATTTGTATTTCGCAGATCTATTTTTCAGAGTTTTGTCCAACTCTAACAGATCAATATGTCCCTTTCTCTAACTTTTTCAGTTAGCAAGATTTATAGACTTTCTAACCTCTATAATTATAACATTTCGGCATCTATGTATAGATATCTACATATACATCTATCTATATTAAGTTAACCTTCTTTTGCTTCAACTACTTTTACAGCAGTTTATATTGAAAGTGGATAGACGCTCTTTTCCCAGTATTTTAAATATGTTTACAATCTTCCTTTACCCATAATTTTACCACATATAACAATAGGGCTATTCTCTTATGTTATTGTTAAGATTATTCAGCATACTTGTAATTTTGGTGCATATTACAACTCTTCCCTTGGATTGTACTTGCTGTTCCTGTTTACCATTTTGTTAAAATTTTCGGTTTATACACACAGCAACTCCATTTTCATTTTAAAAGACAGCAAGCTACACCTGTACATTTGTTATTAGATTTGAAATTCAGGTAATCTATCATTTCTAACTTTATTACTATAGGGTACTTATCCCCGGAATCCAACCATTTGTCCCTGCTATTAACCTACTGGATTTTCAGCTAATAGCTTTAATTTGCAATTGTATGAGGTACTGAACAAACAGTGAATCTAAACTTTGCATAAGAAATCATAACATAATGATTCATATAAAATTTGCATAATAAATCATAACATAATGATTCATATAACCTTATATAAAAATTCATAGATAAATCTCCAAATTTATGCATGCATACCGATACTATGACTAGTCCTCCCAACCTTAGAGTTCGTCTATATCCAGAACTCACCCCCGAGCTGAGTTCCTCCAAGAACAGACTAACCTCAATCTGTTCTGGAGCAGCTTATTTAAGCTATGCTCTCCCCAAAGCCTGTTTCCAATTCTGCGTCCAGAATTTCAGGATGCTTTTATTCCTGTTTGCCTAGGCTTCCCTTATTTAGGGACTTTAAAGTTGCTTTCTACTTTTCCAACTTTTCCAGCCTTTTACCTCTTCCCAACTACTTTCCTCATCATTGGGGAATTTAGATTTTTCCTCAAAAATCTAAATTAGAAATAACTTCTTTCAAGGATTTTTGAAAGATTTTGGGGAAAGTCTTTACCTTTTCCATAACCTCATGGATTAGGCATGTGATCTCAATTTATCATTTGGTCATAATGCATACACAATATTTTATGTATTTTTCATAAATAAATAATTAACCACATCCACACAATAATTATCCATTGGGGTCCACTCCCCTTTGGATTTATGTTCAAATGTCTAATTTGAAAAGCATAGAACTTGGGGGTGTTACAAAAACTCTAGAGTTATTTCCTGAATACCCCAAATTATTCATTAACTCAATAATAAAATATAATATTACCTCATTACATCAGTCACATCATGGCTTCCATAGCCATTGAATCCAATAAAAATTCAATGTCTCAAAATAGTCAATGTCTACAAATCCCCTGTAATTTACATAATTTTCCATTTGTATATTATCATTAGGGAAAAGGAAAATTTATGTACACCATGCATCTATACTTGACCCTCAACATGGATCCCATAATTTGTCAAAGTACATTGACTATAATTCATCACATGTAATATAGGTGGTATACATTCCAAATTTCCACATACTAATAATAACTACAAATAGAAAAAGATGTTGCATACCATATAGCAAGATTTATTTAAGGTCTCACTCATGTGAAATTTCATCAATATTGTAGAGAACTAACAGTCCCATTGAACACTAGGACACAAAATGTGATTCTTTTTTTTCGCTTACCATTAGCTTGCAACCATATAAGAGACAACCATTTAGGAATTTTGTGAAAATAATTTGCAATCATGAAATCTACAATCATTGTAGACTTTTTTTTTCAAATAGTGTGCAAGCATGCAATCTACAACCAATTCGACATTCCATCAAACAATTTTCAAGCATGCAATCTACATCCATTGAGAATTTTAACAACAATTTTCAAGCATGCAATCTATGCTGGATAAGGCATTCTTCCAAATAGTTGGAAAGCATACAATCTACTACCATTGAGGGACTAGTTAGCAGAGATGAAATAAATTTCCATCAATATGTTTATACTCTCATAGAGATAGTAAAACTAGAATTTCTAGAACATCATGAATCATATTAATATCATCAATGGTAAAATTTCTGCTAATAACAGAACCAACAATCCCTACAACAACGTCTAATCTGGAAATTTGAACAAATTATGGATCCATTTCTAAACATAAATTTTTCTTGGAATCACCATGGGGGTTACATGATCTCAAGGTATGAAAACCCCTTGATATTAAAGATTAATCACATCCAAAACTTCCACGGATGAAATTATTTAAAATACAAAACCGTGGATCTCAATTACCATTTTTTGTCGAACACATTGAATGCAAACTTTCCTCTACAACTCTAAATAAAGAAAGAGAACCCAAAATTATGCTACTATGATTTTTTCATTGAATTTAAGTTCACTATGTGAGCTCTATTTCACTCGTTGCTTATTTTTTTAACAACTAAAGAGTTTCGTTCAAGTATATATATATTTTGTTTTCAACATTCCATTGTCCTCTTCAGGGTCAAACCCAACTTCTATATTATTTAGTTATCACACCAACCATACATGTATTCATTATTTATAGGTAGTGCATGATAACTTTAGCCATGTTTTCCATTTTTTTTTTCTTATGCACCATAATAATTTTTCTCACATTATGCATGCAAAGGTTGGTAATTAATCTACAATATAAACAGTGAGTGCTCAAGATGGTTCATAGGTACAATAGAATTTTTATTGTCTTTTATCCACATCCATATTAAAATTTCATGAGCACAACTTTTAAAGAAACATTATAAATGTCTACTCTTTCATGCAGTCATTAATCATGCAACATGTATCTCATGTTAATTGTAGTATACTACAAGTTTAATTAAAATCATACCTGAGATGATGCCCACTAGCATCATACCTCTACTTCCTTTTTGCATAACGATTCTCAAAAGGCGCCAGTGTTGCAACCTTTTGCTCTGATACCATTTGTAACATACCCCGATAACCTCGCAGGAAAAATGCATGGAGTTAGGACTTTTTTTCAACATTTACGAATGTGTAACCTTATAAATTTCCTTATATATTTCTGCATTAACCATTTAAATACCCATTATCATCACTTAGAGAAATATTTAGCAAAAATCATAGTGAGTTACACAACCATTAATTGTTCTTGTTGTAGCATATTAACTTAAATTTCCTACTATAACTATGCATCGATCCCATGATCATTTTAATTCAATTAGTAGATCACCTAATTGATAATATCAACGTCATATCATGAAAGAAATTAACATCAAATTAACATCACGAAAATGACACAATGAACAATAACATAAATTGACACTGATATACCCTGGAAACCCCGTAGGGTGAAAACCAACAAACTTTTAATTTTATTATTAAACGCTCATGAGGGATGTCACCCCTCACTCAATGGTTATAAGGGAGTCCATCCCTTGACCATTGTCATAAAATATACATATAAAAATAAACTTAAAAGAAACATAACTAGCTATAAGCTATTACAATCATCATGATACCATTTACCCATGAATCATTAATCTCTATCTTTGTAGTCAGACTGTTTTCTTCAGGGGATCATCGTGCAATTGGAACTACTAAACTTGCATGGACTAACAACTCTTTATTTTCCACAATGTTAAACTTGGAAATTCCTTTTCTGAAGTCACCCTTCTTTCCCGTCATTGTTGTCGTCACAACACTTGATATCATGATTAGATAAAATATTAATAAACCAATAATCAATCTCTATTTATGACACTTCAACAAATATTTGTATGCATGTATAAAATATAACCACATTGACATTAGTTTCCTTATTTAACATCATTTCACATGCACTAGAAACAAATAAATCACTATCAAGCATGCTCTTTATAACCCACACTAACAAAATCTTGCATATACTTTCATATTATTTCCAAAAGAAAGCTAACATACTATATAATAATATTGTGCATGCAAATGCATAACAAAATTTCGAGATAACTATCCCAACAAGAAAATTCTCTTTTTGCCTACTCTTATGTTTTCTTTTCAAAATGGTTTAATGCAATAGATGTTATAGTTATGCATGTGAATACATGTTCTTTTCCAAAAACATATTTTCCACCCAAGATCTATTCATAATGGTTACTGTGTATAACAATTACAACTCTATTTAAAACAAAGGTAACATACAAGTTATAGTTTTGTGCATGCAATAACATATCTTGTTCTTCCTACATGTAAAACATATATTTCTTTCCAAAAGAAACTAAATAAATATTTCATGGAAAAATAAACACATTTCTTTTCCAAGGGTCAAACGCATACCACTTATTATTTCATGCATGCAAAGTGACATTTCCCTCTCATCCAAAAGATATAACCAATAACTATGCATAATATTCTCCCAAAATAAAGCTAATACCATAGCTAATCCCTTTAGGTTTACAAAATACATATTATTTGTCCAAAAGAGGGCTAACACAATAAATATTATGTGATTTCATCTTCGTTTTATCTAGAAAGCTAATACTCAAAACTATATTTTTCCCATGCATACAAGCATATATGTTTCTCTAAATAATCTTACATAATAAAGCATGTGATTACCATTTTTCCTCTCCAAGAATCTAATCCAATAATGCATACAAGGATATATTTTTCTCTTCTATTCATTTTGAAGAGTTTTAACACAATAATTATTTCCTTGCATACAATTATGTAATGTTCCAAATGGGAAAAAATAGGCTCAGTAGGGAATATCTTAAGATATTCCAATATGGAATCACATCAATATGGAATTACACCAATAGATCTAAACCAGAGATAGACTAGTAGGGAATTTACTGGATGCATCACCTTCACAAGGAAGGGTGAAATCCAGAGGCTTCCTGGCCCGTTCCAGATTATGTCTATAGAAGAATGGTGAAACACAAAAAATGTGGGAATGACACACTCCTCTTAGAGTTTTCTGCTCTTAGGAAGCTTAGATCTACAGATCTAAACAATGGATCCAAGCACAGTTTCTGCTGGAAGACACTAGAAATCAGCCATTAGACTCATGTTATAGTATGGCATCAAGAAATCAGATATATAATCAAGTTCCTTTGTAGAAGCATTGGATTTACTTGAAGCAAGAGCGAGAATCCCTGTAAACAATAAGGTAAACAATTGGAAAAGGTTATATAAAGACTTGCATAACATTTTATATGTGAGGAGCTTCAAATAGTTTAATATCTTATCACAACTCCATATGCATGAAAATCACATCATACCTTCAAGATCCTGAACTACCTGAACTTCTTCTAAACAATATCCCTCAAGTTTTATCAAAATAATGCATAAATAAGTGTAGATTCTAGCTTTTAAGTATATCGCAAATTTTTGGCTTGCAAATAAATTCAATCATTATATCATCATGGCCCATATGCAAACAAAAGGATTTTCAAAGAATATGGTTACTTATCTCTTGATGCATGCTTGGAATACTCTCTTCCTCTTCCTTGGCTCCATTCTCCATGTATTCTCCCATTCCCTTCTTCTATTTCTCTCATAGGCTTATAATAAATAGAATTAATAAAATGGAATAGATTTATAAATCATAAAAGTATTCAACTTTTTCAAATCATAAAAGAATTTGACTTTTCTAATTTACAAAAGCATTCCACTCTTTTCTAAAATTTATAAGTATTCTAAATTTTTCAAATCCTAAAAGTATTCCATTGTTTTTCTAAATCATAAGAATTCCATCTTTCAATCATGTTATCTCATTTTTTTCAATTCAGTAAAAAATCAATCCATAAATCTCTTCATGCTTTATTTTTAAATATATATTTTTTTTTTCCTTATGAGAGAATTATCACTTCTCCATATTTTTTTTCCAGTTCTATTACTCATTATCTCTAAACTCATAAAATATACCAATTTGAAAATATACTTTATTTCCATGAAAGAATATAAATTATTATAAATAAATAATCAGGAAATCATTCTTCCACTATTCTTATAATCAACAATTACAAGAATATTCTTCATTTATATCATAGAATAATTAATAATATTTAATTATTTAATAACCCCTCATTTTATGAGTTTTTATGGCTATAACAGGGATATTACAAACTCTCCAAAGAGAACATTGTCCCTATGTTCTTCTCTCTTGTTGAACATTAACCTTTAGCTCTTTTTGGTCAATTATTTAGAAATTTGAGAAATAATACTTTAATAATACTTTAAAAACTCAAGGAGCACTTAGGCCTTTACACCTATCAAATGATAAATGTAAAACTCTATCAAGTGCACATTGCATTTTATTTAGGAGTTACACTAGTCTTTCTCTCCCACTAGTGTTTTTGAAAATTACTGTCTTTCTCTCCCACAATAATTTCAATCTAATTCAAACTCATGGTATTTATCTCCAACCATTTCCTTTGCAAATTACTGTCTTTCTCTCCCACAGTAATTTCATTCAAATTCAAACTCATGTCATTAATCTCCAGCCATGTTCCTCTAATATGTCAGGAATTTAAAGTTCAATAAATCGTTATTTTATCTAACATGAGTTATTTCAGTCGCCTATATATTTCAATTAATTTCCTCTATGCATGCATATAGATCAGTCATTTATGACATGTTCATTTGCTCATAAAAGCACAACCTATTTCATCGAAATTGTTGCTAAGATAATTTAATATATCATGCATGCAAAAATATAGCACATGCAACAACTTTGAGACATGAAATTTATAGTCTATTGTAACATCCAACATCTTTAGATAATTTGAAAATTTGTAACATAACATAGACAAAATTTCATCTAACCTTAGTTAATTTCTGGGAATTATTGAGAAACTCAGCATATTCCACCCAACCGTGAACTATCTCCAATAGTTACCCACCGAGCTAAGATTTACTTGCCACTAGAATCAACAACCTCATTGATTCCTTGGTGATTTCTTCCCAGCAGATTTTTAGCAGCGTCCTGCTTTAAGGTCTGCCAACCTTTTTGTCTAGGCCTTTTTGTTTTATATTTTTCGAAAAAGATACTCTTATTTTTCTTTAAAGCATGTCTTTTTCTCCCGCTATGCTTTATTTTACCCCACTTAGTATTTATCTCCAACTAAGTCATTAACATAATCTTTCTCTCCCATTATGTTAATATTTCCTCTTTATTATTTTCTCCTAGGGAATTTTAGGAGACTTTTAGGGAAGGTCCATGTTGAATTTAACCACTAATAGCTTTCCATAAGCTAGCAAGAAGTCTTCTAAAACTCTAGAGTTATTTCCTGAATACCCCAGCTAAAGTATTCATTAACTCAACAATAAAATAAAATATTACCTCATTACATCAATCCCATCATAGCTTCCATAGCCATTGAATCCAATAAAAATTCAATGTCTAAAAATAGTCAATGTCTACAAATCCACTGTAATTTACATAATTTTCCATTGCATATTATCATTAAGGCAAAGGAACATTTATGTACACCATGCATCTATATTTGACCCACAATATGGGGTCCAAATTTTTTCAAAGCACATTGACAACAATTCATCGCATGTAATATAGGTGGTATACATTCAAAATTTCCACATGATAATAAAAATCATGTAGCTTAGAAAAAAGACATTAACATATGTTGCATACCATAGCATGATACTTTATTTAAGGTCTCACCTTAGCAGCCATCAATATTGTAGAGAACTAACAGTCCCATTGAACACTAGGACGCAAAATGTGATTCTTTTTTTTTTTCGCTTACCATTAGCTTGCAACCATATAATCGACAACCATTGAGGAATTTTGTGAAAATAATTTGCAATCATGAAATCTACAATCACTGTAGACTTTTTTTCAAATAGTATGCAAGCATGCAATCTACAACCAATTCGACATTCCATCAAACAATTTTCAAGCATGCAATCTACATCCATTGAGGAATTTTAACAACAATTTTCAAGCATGCAATCTACATCCATTGAGGAATTTTAACAACAATTTTCAAGCATGCAATCTATGGTGGATAAGGCATTCTTCCAAATAGTTGGCAAGCATACAATCTACTACCATTGAGGGACTAGTTAGCAGAGATGAAATAAGTTTCCATAAATGTGTTTATACTATCATAGAGATAGTAAAACTAGAATTTCTAGAATATCATGAATCATATTAATATCATCAATGGTAAAATTTCTGCTAATAACAGAACCAACAATCCCTACAACAACGTCTAATCAGGAAATTTGACCAAATTATGGATCCATTTATAAACATAACTTTTCTTGGAATCACCATGGGGGTTACATGATCTCAAGGTATGAAAACCCCTTGATATTAAATATTAATCACATCCAAAACTTCCACGGATGAAATTATTTAAAATACAAAACCGTGGATCTCAATTACCACTTTTTGTCGAACACATGGAATGCAAACTTTCCTCTACAATTCTAAACGAAGAAAGAGAACCCATAATTATGCTACTATGCTTTTTTCATTGTCTTTAACTTCACTATGTGAGTTCTACTTCACTCATTGCTTAATTTTAACAACTAAAGGGTTTCATTCAATTTTTGTTTCTGTTTTGTTTTTACAATATTCCATTGTCCTCTTCAGGGTCAACCCCAACTTCTATATTATTTAGTTATCACACCAACCATACATGTATTAATTATTTACAGGTAGTGCATGAAAACTTTAGCCATGTTTTTCCACCTTTTTTTTTCTTATGCACCATAATCATTTTTCTCATATTATGCATCCAAAGGTTGGTAATTAATCTACAATATACACAGTGAGTGCTCAAGATGGTTCATAGGTATAATAGAAGTTTTATTGTCTTTTATCCACATCCATATTCAAATTTGATGAGCACAAATTTTAAAGAAACATTATAACTGTCTACTCTTTCTTGCAGTCATTAATCATGCAACATGCATCTCATGTTAATTGTAGTATACTACAATTTTAATTAAAATCATACCTGAGATGATGCCCACTAGAATCATACCTCTACTTTCTTTTCATAATATCTCCTTGTATGTTTGTTGCAATTTTTTCTCTCGAGTACACCAGAAGATACCCCTACATAACTTCAGTAGTGCATGGATTTAGGAAATTTATTCAACATTTACGAATGTGTAACTTTATAAATTACTTTTTATATTTATGCATTAACCATTTGAATAACCATAATCATCACATAGAGAAATATTTAGTAAAAATAATAGTGAGTTACACAGCCCTTAATTTTCCTTGTGGTAGCATATTAACTTAATTTTCCTGCTATAACTATTCATCGATCCCATGATCATTTTAACTCAATTAGTAAATAACCTAATTGATAATATAACATCACATCATGAAAGAAATTAACATCATGAAAAGGACACAATGAACAATCACATCATTAGACACCGATATACCCTGGAAACCCCGTAGGGTGAAAACCAGCAAACGTTTAATTTTATTATTAAACGCTCGTGAGGGTTGTCACCCCTCAGTCAATGGTTATAAGGGAGTCCATACCTTGACCATTGTCATAAAATTCTATATAGAAAAATAATCTAAATGAACATAACTAGCTATAAGCTATTAACATCATCATGATACCATTTACCCACAGATCCTCAGTCTCAGTCTTTGTAGTCAGGTTGTTTCCTTCAATGGGTCATCCTACAGTTGGAACTACTAAACCTGCATGGACAAACAAATCTTTATCTTCCACAATGTTAAACTTGAAAAATCCTTTCCTCAAGTCACCCTCTTTCTTGCCAATGTCATCATCAACACACTTGATATCATGATTAGATAAAATATTAATAAACCAATAATCAATCTCTATTTGTGACACTTCAAAAAATATTCGCATGCATGTATAAAACATAACAAAGTTGACATGAAATGCCTTCTTTAACATCATTTGACATGCATTAGTAACAAATAAATCACTATCAAGAATCATCTTTCTAACAACCGCTAACAAATCTTGCATTTAAAACATATATTTCTTTCCAAAAGAAACTAAATAAATATTCCATGGAACACATTTCTTTTCCAAGGGTCAAACACATACTACTTATTATTTCATGCATGCAAAGTGACATTTCCCTCTCATTCAAAATATATCACCAATAACTATGCATAATATTCTCCCGAAATAAAGCTAATACCATAGCTAATCCCTTTAGGTTTGTAAAATACATAATATTTTTCCCAAAAGAAGGCTAACACAATAAATATTATATGATTTCATCTTCGTTTTCTCTAGAAATCTAATACTCAAAACTATATTTTTCCCATGCATACAAGCATATATGTTTCTCTAAATAATCTTACATAATAAAGCATGTGATTACTCTTTTTCCTCTCCAAGAATCTAATCCAATAATGCATACAAGGATATATTTTTATCTTCTATTCATTTTGAAGAGTTTTAACACAATAATTATTTCCTTGCATACAATTATGCAATGTTCCAAATGGGAAAATATAGGCTCAGTAGGGAATATCTTAAGATATTCCACTATGGAATCACGGCAATATGGAATTACACCAATAGATCTAAACCAGAGATAGACTGGCAGGGCATTTACTAGATGCATCACCTTCACAAGGAAGGGTGAAATCCAGAGGCTTCCTGGCCCGTTCCAGACTCTGTCTATAGAAGAATGGTGAAACACAGCAAGTGTGGGAATGACACACTCATCTTAGAGTTTTCTGCTCTTAGGAACCTTAGATCTATAGATCTAAACAATGGATCCAAAAGAGAAGTAAAAACCAACCAAGGAAGAAGCGGGAAATTCCACTCTCAGGAAAATCTGCAATAGACTCAAGGAGGACATTGTATAAGAAAGCCAGTTTGAAAATAACGTAGAACAGGGCTGGGTTCCCTTATTGTAGGCCGTGTCAGACCTCAAGCAAAGTTTCAGCAAAAATAAATGAGTTTAGAGGTTTTAACAGATCTCCCACAATCAACACTAGCTGAAAATCAGCTAAAGGAGAGAGTTGGTAAATAGAGAAACCGTCCTTTAGAAATTGCGCAGTTTCTGCTGGAAGACACTAGAAATCAGCCGTTAGACTCATGTTATAGTATGGAATCAAGAAATAAGATCTATAATCAAGTTCCTTTGTATAAGTATTGGATTTACTTGAAGCAAGAGCAAGAATCCTTCAAAAATAATAGCAGAAACAATTGAAAAAGTTGCAGAAAGACTTGACAACATTTTATATGAGGAGCTTCAGCTGATGTAGGTTAATATTCAGATCTACAACTGATATATGGCTAAAACATCAGATCCATACCAGATCTGGAACTACTCAGCCTTCTAAACAAGATCCCCCTGGGGTTTTATCAAAATAATGCATAAATAAGTGTAGATCTAGCTTTTAATACACTGAAATTTTTATTGAAAATAAATTCAATCATTATATAATCATGGTCCATATGCAAAAAAATATATTTTCAAAGGATATGGTTACTCATCTCTTGATGCATGCTTGAAATACTCTCTTCCTCTTCCTTGGCTCCATTCTCCATGTATTCTCCCATTTCCCTCCTCTATTTCTCTCATGGGATTATAATAAAAAATAGAATTAATTAAAATGGAATAGATTTTATAAATCATAAAAGTATTCCAACTTTTTTCTAAATCATAAAAGAATTCCATCTTTTCTAATTCATCAAAAGCATTCAAGCTTTTCTAAATCCTAAAAGTATTCCAGCTTTTTCTAAATCATAAAATAATTCCATATTTTCTAAATCATAAAAGCATTCCATATTTTCTAAATCACAAAAGCAATCCATAAAGCCTCCATAAATATGTTTTTTCCTAAATTAGAAAAGCATTCCATAAATCCCTCATGCTTTTATTTTTAAAGATAGATTTTCTTTTTCCTTATGAGAAAAATATCAATTATCCATAATTTTTCCAAATCTATTACTCATTATTTCTAAAACTCATAAAATATACCAACTTGGAAAGATAATTTATTTCCATAGAAGAATATAAATTATTATAAATAAAATAATTAAGAAATAATTCTTCCAATATTCTATAATCAACAATTACAAGAATATTCTTCATTTAAATTCAATATAATAATTAATAATATTTAATTATTTAATAACTCTCATTTTATGAGAGTTTTTATGGTGGCTTATGCGAGGGATATTACAAACTCCCCCCCTTGAAGAGAACATCGTCCTCGATGTTCTTCTCTTGTTGGAACATTAACCTTTAATTTTCATTTCCAATTATTTAGGAAATGTAACATAATACCTAAATCCTAATACTTTCATAAAAACTCAGGGACCACTTAGCCCTTTAATCATCAAAATGATAAGAAAACTCTATCAAGTGCACATTGCATTTTATTTAGGAGTTACACTAGTCTTTCTCTCCCACTAGTGTTTTTGAAAATTACTGTCTTTCTCTCCCACAATAATTTCAATCT
Source organism: Pinus albicaulis (assembly GCA_034641835.2). Classification (NCBI taxonomy): domain Eukaryota; kingdom Viridiplantae; phylum Streptophyta; class Pinopsida; order Pinales; family Pinaceae; genus Pinus; species Pinus albicaulis. The sequence goes on from CM076574.1 coordinate 603,915,423, forward strand.
AATTCAAACTCATGGTATTTATCTCCAACCATTTCCTTTGCAAATTACTGTCTTTCTCTCCCACAGTAATTTCATTCAAATTTAAACTCATGTCATTAATCCCCAGCCATGTTCCTCTAACATGTCAGGAATTTAAAGTTCAATAAATCATTATTTTATCTAACATGAGTTATTTCAGTCGCCTATATATTTCAATTAATTTCCTCTATGCATGCATATAGATCAGTCATTTATGACATGTTCATTTGCTCATAAAAACACAACCTATTTCATCGAAATTGTTGCTAGGATAATTTAATATATCATGCATACATGCAACAACTTTGAGACATGAAATTTACAGTCTATTGTAACATCCAACATCTTTAGATAATTTGAAAATTTGTAACATAACATAGACAAAATTTCATCTAACCTTAGTTAATTTCTGGGAATTATTGAGAAACTCAGCATATTCCACCCAACCGTCAACTATCTCCAATAGTTACCCACCGAGCTAAGATTTACTTGCCACTAGAATCAACAACCTTATTGATTCCTTGGTGATTTCTTCCCAGCAGTTTTTTTGCAGCGTCCTGCTTTAAGGTCTGCCAACCTTTTTGCCTAGGCCTTTTTGTTTTATATTTTTCGAAAAAGATACTCTTCTTTTTCTTTAAAGCATGCCTTTCTCTCCCGCTATGCTTTATTTTACCCCACTTAGTATTTATCTCCAACTAAGTCATTAACATAATCTTTCTCTCCCATTATGTTAATATTTCCTCTTTATTATTTTCTCCTAAGGATTTTTAGGAGACTTTTAGGGAAGGTCCATGTTGAACTTAACCACCAATAGTTTTCCATAAGCTGGCAAGAAGTCTTCTAAAACTCTAGAGTTATTTCCTGAATACCCCAACTAAAGTATTCATTAACTCAACAATAAAATAAAATATTACCTCATTACATCAATCCCATCATAGCTTCCATAGCCATTGAATCCAATAAAAATTCAATGTCTAAAAATAGTTAATGTCTACAAATCCACTGTAATTTACATAATTTTCCATTGCATATTATCATTAAGGCAAAGGAACATTTATGTACACCATGCATCTATACTTGACCCACAACATGGGGTCCAAAATTTGTCAAAGCACATTGACAACAATTCATCGCATGTAATATAGGTGGTGTACATTCAAAATTTCCACATAATAATAATAATCATGTAGCTTACAAAAAAGACATTAACATATTATGCATACCATAGCATGATACATTATTTAAGGTCTCACCTTAGCAGCCATCAATATTGTAGAGAATTAACAGTCCCATTGAACACTAGGACACAAAATGTGATTCTTTTTTTTTTTCGCTTACCATTAGCTTGCAACCATATAAGCGACAACCATTGAGGAATTTTGTGAAAATAATTTGCAATCATGACATCTACAATCACTGTAGACTTTTTCTCAAATAGTATGCAAGCATGCAATCTACAACCAATTCGACATTCCATCAAACAATTTTCAAGCATGCAATCTACATCCATTGAGGAATTTTAACAACAATTTGCAAGCATGCAATCTATGGTGGATAAGGCATTCTTCCAAATAGTTGGCAAGCATACAATCTACTGCCATTGAGGGACTAGTTAGCAGAGATGAAATAAGTTTCCATAAATGTGTTTATACTATCATAGAGACAGTAAAACTAGAATTTCTAGAATATCATGAATCATATTAATATCATCAATGGTAAAAATTTTGCTAATAACAGAACCAACAATCCCTACAACAGCGTCTAATCAGGAAATTTGACCAAATTATGGATCCATTTCTAAACATAACTTTTTCTTGGAATCACCATGGGGGTTACATGATCTCAAGGTATGAAAACCCCTTGATATTAAAGATTAATCACATCCAAAACTTCCACGGATGAAATTATTTAAAATACAAAACCGTGGATCTCAATTACCACTTTTTGTTGAACACATTGAATGCAAACTTTCCTCTACAACTCTAAATGAAGAAAGAGAACCCACAATTATGCTACTATGATTTTTTCATTGAATTTAAGTTCACTATGTGAGTTCTATTTCACTCGTTGCTTATTTTTAACAACTAAAGAGTTTCGTTCAAATATATATATATTTTGTTTTCCACATTCCATTGTCCTCTTCAGGGTCAAACCAAACTTCTATATTATTTAGTTATCACACCAACCATACGTGTATTCATTATTTATAGGTAGTGCATGATAAATTTAGCCATGTTTTTCCATTCTTTTTTCTTATGCACCATAATCATTTTTCTCATATTATGCATGCAAAGGTTGGTAATTACTCTACAATATAAACAGTGAGTGCTCAAGATGGTTCATAGGTACAATAGAAGTTTTATTGTCTTTTATCCACATCCATATTAAAATTTCATGAGCACAACTTTTAAAGAAACATTATAAATGTCTACTCTTTCATGCAGTCATTAATCAAGCAACATGCATCTCATCTTAATTGTAGTATACTACAAGTTTAATTAAAATCATACCTAAGATGATTCCCACTAGCATCATACATCTACTTCTTATTTTCATAATGATACTCAAAAGGCGCCAGTGTTGCAACCTTTTGCTTTGATACCATTTGTAACATACCCCGATAACCTGCCAGGAAAAATGCATGGAGTTAGGACTTTTTTTTCAACATTTACGAAAGTGTAACCTTATAAATTTCTTTATATATTTCTGCATTAACCATTTAAATACCCATTATCATCACTTAGAGAAATATTAAGCAAAAATCATAGTGAGTTACACAACCATTAATTGTTCTTGTTGTAGCATATTAACTTAAATTTCCTGCTATAACTATGCATCGATCCCATGATCATTTTAATTCAATTAGTAGATCACCTAATTGATAATATCAACGTCATATCATGAAATAAATTAACATCATCAAAACGACACAATGAACAATCACATAAATAGACACCGATATACCCTGGAAACCCCGTAGGGTGAAAACTAGCAAACGTTTAATTTTATTATTAAACGCTCGTGAGGGTTGTCACCCCTCACTCAATGGTTATAAGGGAGTCCATCCCTTGACCATTGTCATAAAATTTACATAGAAAAATAATATTAAATGAAACATAACTAGCTATTACAATCATCATGATACCATTTACCCACGAATCATCAATCGTTGTCTTTGTAGTCAGATTGTTTCCTTCAGAGGATCATCATGCAATTGGAACTACTAAACCTACATGGAGTTGAAAGCTCTTTATCTTCCACAATGTTAAACTTAAAAATTCTTTTCTCCAAGTCTTTCTTCTTTCACGCCATTTTTTAGGTATTGTAAATATATCATGATTATATAAAATATTAATAAACCAATAATCAATCTCTATTTGTGACACTTCAACAATTATTTGTATGCATGTATAAAACATAACCACATTGACATTAGTTTCCTTATTTAACATCACTTCACATGCATTAGTAACAAATAAATCACTATCAAGCATCATCTTTCCACCAAACACTAAGAAAATCTTGCATGCACTTTCATATTATTTCCAAAAGAAAGCTAACATACTATATAATAATATTGTGCATGCAAATGCATAACAAGATTTTCAAGATAACTATCCCAACAAGCAATTTCTCTTTTCGCCTACTCGTATGTCTTCTTTTCAATATGGATTAATGCAATAGATGTTATACTTATGCATGTGAATACATGTGCTTTTCCAAAAAACATATTTTCCACACAAGATCTATTCATAATGGTTACTATGTATAACAATGCCAACTCTATTTCAAACAAAGTTAACATACAAGTTATAGTTTTGTGCATGCAATAACATATCTTGTTCTTCCTGCATGTAAAACATATATTTCTTTCCAAAAGAAACTAAATAAATATTTCATGGAAAAATAAACACATTTCTTTTCCAAGGGTCAAACGCATACCACTTATTATTTCATGCATGCAAAGTGACATTTCCCTCTCATTCAAAATATATCACCAATAAATATGCATAATATTCTCCTGAAATAAAGCTAATACCATAGCTAATCCATTTAGGTTTGTAAAAAACATAATATTTTTCCCAAAAGAAGGCTAACACAATAAATATTATGTGATTGCATCTTCCTTTTCTCTAGAAATCTAATACTCAAAAATATATTTTTCCCATGCATGCAAGCATATATGTTTCTCTAAATAATCTTACATAATAAAGCATGTGATTACTCTTTTTCCTCTCTAAGAATCTAATCCAATAATGCATACAAGGATATATTTTTATCTTCTATTCATTTTGAAGAGTTTTAACACAATAATTATTTCCTTGCATACAATTATGCAATGTTCCAAATGGGAAATATAGGCTCAGTAGGGAATATCTTAAGATATTCCACTATGGAATCACAGCAATATGGAATTACACCAATAGATCTAAACCAAAGATAGACTGGTAGGGCATTTACTAGATGCATCACCTTCACAAGGAAGGGTGAAATCCAGAGGCTTCCTGACCCATTCCAGACTCTGTCTATAGAAGAATGGTGGAACACAACAAGTGTGGGAATGACACACTCATCTTAGATTTTTCTTCTCTAGGAACCTTAGATCTATAGATCTAAACAATGGATCCAAAAGAGAATTAAAAACCAACCAAGGAAGAAGCAGGAAATTCCACTCTCAGGAAAATCTGCAATAGACTCAAGGAGGACATTGTATAAGGAAGCTAGTGTGAAAATAACGCAGAACAGGGCTAGGTTCCCTTATTTTAGGCTGTGTGGGACCTCAAGAAAATTTTCAGCAAAAATAAATGATTTTAGAGGTTTTAAACAGATCTCCCACAATCAACACTAGCTGAAAATTAGCTAAAGGAGAGAGTTGGTAAATAGAGAAACCTTCCTTTAGGAATTGCACAGTTTCTGCTGGAAGACACTAGAAATCAGCCATTAGACTCATGTTATAGTATGGCATCAAGAAATCATATCTATAATCAAGTTCCTTTGTAGAAGCATTGGATTTACTTGAAGCAAGAGCAAGAATCCTTCAAAAATAATAGCAGAAACAATTGGAAAAGCTGTAGAAAGACTTGACAGCATTTTATATGAGGAGCTTCAGCTGTTGTAGGTTAATATTTAGATCTAAAACTAATATATGGCTGAAACATCAGAACCATACTAGATCTAGAACTACTCAGCCTTCTAAACAAGATCCCCCTGGGGTTTTATCAAAATAATGCATAAATAAGTGTAGATCTGGCTTTTAATACACTAAATTTTTTATTGCAAATAAATTCAATCATTATATAATCATGGTCCATATGAAAAAAAATATATTTTCAAAGGATATGGTTACTCATCTCTTGATGCATGCTTGAAATACTCTCTTCCTCTTCCTTGACTCGATTCTCCATGTATTCTCCCATTCCCCTCTTCTATTTCTCTCATAGGCTTATAATAAAATAGAATTAATTAAAATGGAATAGATTTTATAAATCATAAAAGTATTCCAACTTTTTTCTAAATCATAAAATAATTCCATCTTTTCTAATTCATAAAAGCATTCCAGCTTTTCTAAATCCAAAAAGTATTCCAGTTTTTTTCTAAATCATAAAAGAATTCCATATTTTCTAAATCATAAAAGCATTCTAGTTTTTCTAACTCACAAAAGCAATCCATAAATCTCTCATGCTTTTATTTTTAAATCTATATTTGTTTTTTCCTTATGAGAAAAATATCACTTATCCATACTTTTTCCCAATCTATTACTCATTATCTCTAAAACTCATAAAATATACCAACTTGGAAATATAATTTATTTCCATGGAAGAATATAAATTGTTATAAATAAAATAATTAAGAAATAATTCTTCCAATATTCTTATAATCAACAATTACAAGAATATTCTTCATTTAATATCAATATAATAATTAATAATATTTAATTATTTAATAACCCTCATTTTATGAGAGTTTTTATGGTGGCTTATGCGAGGGATATTACAAGCATAAAGTCAGCAAACAAGGCAACAAGAGAGTCACTAGAAGCCAGACATTGGCTAAAGAAAATTTGGAGGATATCCTGCATGCAATTGACATTGAAGAGTCACCCATTGTGCAAGTTGAAGACATTGAAGATGGAGGAAGAAAGCTGAAGAAAGGTAAGATTGCTAAAAAACTAGATTTTACAAGTGATGATGCTGGTTTCATATTTCAACCAAGGAAGCCAATGACCAGACATGCAAAGAACGTCATGGAAAGAAAAGAGACTGAGAAAATCAATGAAGCTGCTCAGCCACCAAGCATCATAAATTTGTCTTCATTAGCAAAGGACGAATTGGTTATCAGGAAAAGAAAGGGCAAAGAGAAAATGATTGAAAAATCAGAAATAGAAACCCTCAAAGAGAAATTGAAGGACATAGATAAAGAAATATCAGTTTTAAAGCTATAGGCAAAGAAGTATAGAGCTGAGAAGGTTCAATTTGAATAGATGAGGAAAATATGGGAAGAGAAAGTCACAAGTGTTTCAAAAACTTTGGACAATACAAAAAAGTTGCTGAAATGGACTCAGCCATTAAGAGGGGAGGTTAAACATGTTAGGAGGATGAAATTGCACTTACAATAAAAAAACAGAGCATTAAAATACCAAGTGGAAGATCTTCATGAGCAGCTAGATTTAATTCAAGTGGAGTTAGAAAATAAAGGGCCGAAGATGAAAGTGGTAGAAGAACCCATCAGCCAATTGATTGTAAATGAAGATGAAACACCACAGAAGTAAAAAATTGAGTTGGAATATGTTTTATGAGGTTCATCACTAATAAAGAATCTAAATTTTACCTTTGGATATCAATTTTTGAAGACAATTTTGAACTCAACAAATTCTGGTTTTTTGGACTGTTTCGTAGCGTACGTCAGGCTTGAGGCCAGAAAAACGCTACACAAATTTTTGTAGGTGAATTTTTGCCTTTAAATTCAGTTTTGTCAAGTATTATGGAGGGAGATTGATTGTTTGCAAGAATTCTTGGCATAATAAAGGTGTTTTAACAATAAAGGTGTCAAAGAGATTTATGGAAAATCAAGTTTTCACACACTACTAAAACTCGCTACAAAACTGCCTAAACTGCCATGTTTCGTAGCGAGGAGCTTTTTGAAGAGTTTTGAGCATTCCAATAGAACAATAGCCAATTGGAGACCTCCAGCATGTCAGTGAACCATATATACAGAGATTCATGGCTCAAAAGAAGTGCCACACAGCCAACTCGTCAGCCAAAGCAGTGTTTAAAGTGAATGTCATCCATCCCTAAAAAGTAGGATTATGTTCCATAGATCTAGGGGTGTTTTGAAAATGTAAAGTGGTGGTGAATTATGGTGAATTATCGCTCGAACATGTGACATCAATTATGTAACTATTTCACTGCTATGAGAACTGAATGTAATAAATAGGAGATAGGGTCCTATTAGGACTTTGTTTTCTTTAAGGATAGCTATCCTTTTTCTGTTTCAAGTTAGTAGTTTTAGTTATGATAGGTGTCAGAGTAGAATTTGAAGATCTAGCCAACTTGGCAGAACATCTACATTGTAAAGAATGTATATTTATAGACTAAAATTCGAAGAGAAAAGGGTTGGAGAATATTGCACCAAATTACTGCTTGTATGTTTTATCCATTATCAGTAATATATAGTGGCATTATACTTCCAGACCTGAGATTCTCATGAGGTTTTTGATGTGTTATTTCTCTCTATCTTTATTTCTAAATAATTTCAGTGGATTTTATCTCTAATTACTTAGAATTCATAATATTATGCTATAAATTCATTTAGGGGTGAAATAATTGTGTTTTCCTTATGTTATGTGTATGAATTATCTTTGTTAAAAACCTCTATCTGCCTCAACTTCCATGTGAAGAACCACTGTCACTAAGAATACTGATGTTGACTCCATAGCCCAATGGTATCAAGCCTTCATTTTTCAACTTGAAATCATACAAAACCAAGTCACAATTAATAGAGTTAGCCATCTAATATTATCTTTATTCAAAATCATAAACACCCCTTTGAGAGAGCCCTCTCAAACTGAAGAGGCTAATCTTTAGTTAGAAGTGGTTTCAAAGAGTTACATTGAGTTGATTGATGAGCAGCCAATCAAGAACAATTTGGTGATAAAAATACCATTCTCTGCACATTCTTCTTTGAGAAAGTTCTAGGGCTTTGTCCCAAGATCATCTCTACCATCAGCAGCCCTCATGATCCACATATAGCTAGGTGGGAAGATGTGATGAAGAGACTGGGGGTAGTGAGCTCCCCCAAACTAATTGGGATGACGAGTTATTCCTTTGGTGGGGAGAACAAAACATCGCAATAGAGGACTATCCCTATTCTGGGATGGATTTCAAAGGAGATCCAGATTTGATCCTTCCACCCAGTGCAACATGGGGGGCGATTGGTAAGATCGCACAATGATTTTTGATTATATTATTTTTTTTTTTAAATTTTAAAATTATATGAAAATGAAAAATATTTTTGTTAGGACAATATGAATTAAACACATTATGGATCATGATGCAGACATGGGACCAGTGAGACCTAAGGGCTTATAGAGGCATAGGCATCGTGGAAGAGAAGTTGAGGATGCCATAGAAGACCCAGGGAGAACCCTCTATGCTATACAGAGAAACTTAGAGAGTTTGACTTGCCAAGTCCCTATGGCTGCCATAAAGGATCTCCCGGAGGCTATACAGAGACGTGTGGTTGGAGTATCACGTAATTGGGTGCAGTTGTTCCGCCGTGTGGCGACATCTATAGTGCTCTTCTGGAACACCTATCCTGGGAAGGGGCCACAGGGATATATTTTATTTGCTCGGATGACTGTAATATTTTTTTATGATGAACATCATCGCGCATAAGCCCTAATTTTTTAGGACATAATTGTCATATTTTTGTATATTTTGAACACAACTTTGATATATATAGACATATATATACACACACAACGATTTTATATGATGTGATTGTCCCAAATGTACAATGACTAATGATGTTTTTGATATTTAGTGTGTTGAATGATTAATATGCCAATCAATTTCTTGATTAGCTAATGAGTCTACAAACCAATTATCTGAAAGAGGAATGTGAATGAGTGTAACATATTGAAATGAATGTTGTAACAAACACACTCTAAACAATAATCGATGTAAAAATGGGTCTCTGACATGATAGGTGTTATTTAATTGTGAAACCACCAGTTGCGAATCCAAGTATAATACTAATGAATCAATACCAAGATATATTACCTCTGAGAGTAGGTTGACCACTGCAATGTACTCTGCCACATATTTTGAAGCAAGACCACTGCATTCACCCCTTGAGACTAGCAACTGACTGGATGGATAGTGAATTACCCAAGCCGCAGAATCAAGATTATGGTATGTCTACTGGCACCATCGACAAGGAAAAAATGATTCATCCCATCCAAAAACACATGCTAAAGTAGATCAAAATCATCAAATTCACATCAAAAATCAATAAATAGACATGTGTAAAAATTATAATATATACAAACGAAGAAAATGTTAGGCGAAAGCCTAGGAATAATACTTCTTCAGATAGAGCCCATTTCTAGGCTCCACCCACTCGTTTCTGTCGAAATAAACCAAGGCATAAGTGCCCTTTTTCATGAAATTTTTAACAATAAAAGGGCCATACCACATGGATTTTAACTTTCCTACCCCCAAGGCATCCTTGTCTTGGGAATAAACCAAAACAAGGTCACCTTCAGAGAAAACCCTAGGTTTTACCACCTTATCGTACTGAACCTTCACTCGTTTCTTATGAGCCTCATTCATCGTAGCTGCATCTCGGTGCTGATCATCGAGATGTTCTAAATGTAAAATGTGTTCTTCAAGACTTGAAGTGTTAGGAAGAAGCTCAACTTCCAGCTTAAGGGAATGAATTTCACATTCAACAAGAAATATTGTTTCCAGCCCATAAACTAGTTAGAATAGAGTGAATCCAGTTGGAGTCTTCACAAACATCCAGTATGCCCAAAGTGTAGGTTACAACATGATGTTCCAATTGGATCTGAATTTATCAATTTTCCTCTGAAGGATAACCTTTAAGGACTTGTTTATAGCTTCAACCTGCCCATTGGACTAAGGATAATATGGAGATGAATGCTTTTGCCAAAAACCCAATTTGAGAGCCAATTCAGCCATCATGGTGTTTTGAAAATTACTGCCATGGTTAGTGACAATCTATTTGGGGATACCAAAGCTAGAAATGAATTGGTTGAACAGAAACAGGGCTGTTTTTTCACCATCGTTTGCAAAAGTAGGCATAGCCTCAACCCACTTCGTGAAGTAGTCTACTGCTACGATAATGTACTGATGACCCTTTGCGGAAGATGGGTTACAAGTATTATAATCAATACCCCACTTTTTGAACAGACCGACAGTGACAATAGAAAAGAGTAGAAATGAATGAGAACACATCTTCCAAGTATAGACTTAAAAAGGATGACATTTTTTGACCGCCTCAACACAATCTTTGAAAATCAAAGGCCAAAATTATTCTGCACGCAAAATATTTTGGTTTGTAGCAGGCCCAGATAAATGACCACCACAATCTCCACTGTGGAAATCATTCAGAAGAACTTGAACTTCTTTGAGAGTTAAGCAACGTCTAAGGATTGAATCGACCCTGCAGCGATATTGAGTGTCACTGATAATAAGATAAATTTTTGCTAAGTGACACAACTTTCGACGCTCATCTTTCGAAAAAGATAAGTGAAACTTTGAATTTTGGAGATAAATAATGAGATTTCCATACCAAGGATCCTGTGAAGAAATGAGGAAAATATGTTCATCAGGGAATGAATCTTCATAAACAATCTCCTCTCCACAGGGAAACTCAGAGATCAACTCCGCAAATACCAAAGTTTTTTTGAATTTGGAAGACATGAATTCGAGATCAAACTCTTGCAAAATGGGAATACATCGATTCTATTTGCCCCCAATAACTCACCTATTGAGAACAAATTGAAATGGATTAACCGCTGCCAAAAAATAGGTTTTGCGAAGAAGGATATAATGCCTAAGCCGCTGGATAACATGGATAGCTTCCAAAGCTAATTTCTCAATGGGAGAATACCAGAGTTGAGGACCCACCAAGCCTTGACTAAGGTAGTAAACAACATGCTCATAAAGAGTATCATCTTCTTGAACCAGAACCATACCGATAGTAGATTATGCTGCAATGAGATACAAAAGGAACTCTCTGTTATAATCAGGTGGACTCAATAATGGAGCAGAAGTCAATGCCTTCTTCAAAGCATTGAACGAAGTCATCCCAAAATAATGGAACTCCTTTCTTTAAAAGACTCATAGATCCTTTCGTCACCTCGACATAGTTTACGATAAATCTCCTTAAGAAATTGGCCTTACCTTGTAGACTTTGAAGTTGATGAATAGAATATGGGGGAGGCAACTGAATTATTGTCTCAACCTTGAAGGGATCTACCCAAATCCCTTCCATAGACATGATGAATCCCAAAAACTGACCGGATGTGACAGAAAAAACACACTTATTAGGGTTCAACCGAATTTTATAATAACGACATCGTTCAAAAATTTGCCGAAGGTGTGAAGGATGATAAATTTTCTTTCGCGAACGAGTAGCTAAATCATCCAAATATGCTTTGATAATATGTTTGATGTTGTGGAAGGCATAGGACATGGCCCGTTGGAAAGTAGATCTAGCATTTTTAAGGCCAAAAGGCATCATTTTTTATGCAAATGTACCCTAGGGGAAAATAAAAGCAATCTTATGCTGATCTTCAGGATGGATAGTAATCTAATTGTATCTCGAGAAACTGTCCATGAAGGAGAAAATCTCATTCCCCGCACACTCATCAATAATCTGATCAATAAACATTGTGGGGTAATTATATTTTGGACGTGCCTTATTCAAATCCCTGAAATCAATGCAAACTCAGATAGTTCCTTGTTTCTTGTCCACAGGCACTGGATTTGAAACACACTCAGTTAACGTAACAGGGTATATGAAATCTTCCTTTCGCAGCTTCTCAACCTTGGCCTTGATAGTTGTCGCCTTCGCCTTCCTAGGGTTGACTAGACGAAGCTTCTCCCATATAGGCTTAGCATTTCCATACATATTTATCTCATGATGGACAATAGATGGATCCATTCCAGGCATTTACTCATAATACCAAGAAAACACGTCCCAAAATTATCTAAAGATATTGGTGTAAGTCTGAATATATTCAGGGGAACATTAAGCTCCAATTAAGACATTCTCAATAATGTTGGGATCTCTGGAGATGTTTACCAGGGTAGTCGCAAAAATGACAGCCATGTTCCCTTCAGCAAAAACCTATGTTGGAGCTAAGGGGTTCACAACTGGGTGAACAGGACCAGAAGACTGACGGCTACACAATCTTTTTTTAACTTCTTGCAAGTCTGGTAGAAAATAGGACCAATGATGCAAATCATCCCACGGTATTTTTGTGCCAGTCATCTCTTCAAGGATAGCATCTTCATATGGAAGAGTGGTATCAAGGAAATCCTTAGCAGAATATGAAATATGATTCCAAGTGGGAGTCACATCTCCATCTAACTCTTCTCATGAAAGAGAAACTGGAACAGAGTTTGCAGAGTCAACAATAGATTGATAGGAAATCTCAGCTACAAACATAGGGAATGCCATTCCACCCACTTGACCTTCCTCTAATGTGGAGGTAAAAAAGGCAAGGTCCAAGGGTCCAAAAAATAATGAGTTTGAAAGAACTCCCTTCAAGCATCCTGAATTTTCAGGCAGAGAGTTCCTGAAGGGTTTGATCTTCCAACCTATACTTTTGATGTCGGAAGATCAAAAGTACGCATCAAAGATGTATACATTCCAACCCCAAAATTCTCAACAGGTTGCTTGGTATCATTCACCAAGGGTACAATAGAGTCAGTAGATGCATTTGGATCTACAGGAGAACAATCCATCTAGTCAACAATGATAATCCTCCCTTCATGGGGAAAACACAAGACGAGAAATAATGATGAATCAATAGCATCCATCTCATAAATTCAATTCCTCCCCAATAGAAGGTTGTAGTATAAATTTTCATCAACTATCTCGACCTCAATATTGATAGTTTTACCCCCAACACAAATGGGTAAAGCTAGAACAATACCATGTGGCTTGTGAGAATGACCATCAAATGCAGTAAGAAGAGTAGATGAAGGGACAACTAAAGGGGATACAATGGCTTTCCAACATGAGATAGACATGACACATGTGAAAGCACCCTCATCGAATACTATTCGAAAAATATTGGTCTTCTAATATGTAGATTTAATCTGAAAAACCATGTAATGAGGAAGTCTCTTCTTAAGATTCGACATGTCAAATGTGATCATAAGAGAGTTTTTTGGATCAAAAACCCCAATCGTAGTGAGCAAAACACTCCTTTTTACTGGGCATGACTGGAGTACCTCTAACGCTGACATGACACAAGGAATTTTGGCCAGATCTTCTACAATGGAGTAGTTCTGGGCAACCTTGGAATTAGGATTAATCATCATACGCTTCGTAGACCCTTTCGGCATCTGAGGTATAGGCTCACCTACAGGCCTCTCTATATGGAGTGGCTCAGAATTACTAGGAGCACCCTTAGATTTTGAAGACTCGGCTTCACCATAATCACGAGACATCATAGAAATATCAAAGTGAGCACTCATCATATATAGATTTGAGGAATTTTCCTCTTCATGGTTGCCCCCTATGGGAGCTCCAGTATTAGCATTCACACCAGCAAGCAGCTGATGTCCTTGGGTAAAATATTTTGTCAGTACAGTCTAGGAACTAGAGGAACCCTTCTGAGCTAACAAGCGCTGAGCATCCTGAATTTTCGAGTAGAGGTGAGTAATATGGTCTCCGGTGCATAACTTGCATGGAAACTTAACCTTCTTCTTATTATCCCTCTTACCCTCTCCAACACTATCATTGGATCTGTTCGCATTACCCTTCAAATCCTTGTCTTTCTTCTTATTATTCCATCCCTTCTTCTTCCCATCAGATTGTTGATTTCATTTTGGGTTAGAAGCCTGAAAAAAATTAATATTCAAGGGCTGAGAATGAGTCGACACCGATGGCGTAGCCTGACCAGAAGGAGTAGATTGTAAATACAACTGCTAAAAATGATTTAGCAGGTTAGCCATTCCACTATCAATCGAACTAATAAGCCCGTCAACATGAGGACCTGGCTTTGTTTTGGATAAATCCAATTTGTAATGAGGAGAATCCGGAAAAATCTTATTAAGTACCCCAGACTGAGAATAGATTAGTTCTAACTACTGAGCCCTAAAAATAGCCTATTCCTCAGAGAATACCCCATAAAGGGATACATCCTTCGATATTTCTGGCTGTAAGGATTTAAGAAACCATTCGAGAAGGAATTCATTCAAAATCTATACTTTGATAAGCCTCTTCCTTCTCCTCCATTCCTGAATATGATTAGAAATGTGTGTTTCCTTGTCCTGCTAGAAATTTTCCAGGAGATCAGTCCCAACATCATAACGAACATGCAACGGGAAATGATTCAGAAACATAGTAGCCAACTCGCCAAAAGTAGAAAAACTGCCCCCTGTCAGCTCAATGTACCATTTTGCAGCATTCCCATTTAGGGTGCTTTTAAATAGCGTCAACCTAATCGAATCATCGATAAGGGAGTTTGAAGAACACCATAAGTGGAAAGCGGTAACATGGTCAGCCAGATCCTCACCAGTCTTCCCTTCAAATTTTGGAATATCTGAGGGAATTTTAGTATGGAACATAGGCCAACCCAGGCTATATCGAAAAGGATAATTCGTCAACTTTGATAAATCTAGAAATTTTAAAGTTGCTAGGAAAGGTAAGCGCGAAGGAGCTTGAGAATTCCATCCCCCAAAGGAAGGATTTCGAACATTTTGAAAAGAATGTTGGAATATATTATATTCCTTGGAAGGTAATAATGTCTTTGTATTATCTCATAATTGAATACAATCTTATGTAGAAATTTTAATAACTGATATATTATTCATTGAGATTCTCCTGATCACACACTATTTTAACTTCATGCATAATACATAATCTCTTCTACCATTGATCATCACATGCGGAAATAAAATCAATTGCATGCACACATTAAAACCACAAACAATCACACATATGAACACAGTATTTAATGGGAAAGCTTAAAGCTGAAAACCCCAACTATTTGTATATTATATGTCATGGAGATCATGTAACAATCATTGTACAAAGCTCCTCACAAGCTCTCAGCACAACCTCCAATTTCTACACACTATCAAGCTAGATCTAGCAAAACACATGCTCCAATCTTTTGCCACTTGATAGCTAGCCTCTATTGCGTTTTCAATGCTATGGGATGGCTTCATTAAATAGATAAACCACCTGGCTTGTACTGCGCAATCTACATGGGCTTCTCCACCTATCTGTGTGTTGCAAATAGCAACAGTATAGTCACAACTGATAGTTAACCTGCTCTTTCACCTATTTCTACACTGGTCTCCACTGAAACTGTCCATGCACTGAATTTAACTTATGCATTCTTTAGTTGATTAATGAGTTTATAATTAGTGAATTAATTAATAATTAATTCACACCACTCTCACTAATTGTATCAATCAGTTAAACTAGATACAAATAGCTCAACTATGTTTAGATTAGTTAAACTGAATACAACTCCATTAACTTCCTCAATCAACTCCACCAAACTCTGTCACATGAGTTCTAACTGAAGTATCCATGCAATAGCTCCACATAACCCTCAGGAATAGCGTAATTCCTTCTGTCAGCTCCTGTGCCACATCTGTGCACTTAACTGAGGTGCTCCAAGAGAATAAGATAATGTTTAGAGTCCAAATATTATTAAGAGCTAATAATATTCGACATATCTATTTTTAGACTGGCAATCTAAAAATAGATTCCACCAAATATGTCTAAAAATAGAAGTCCATCTATTTTTTCCAACTTGACCAACCATCCACAAATAGCATCCTGCAACTCATAGAACATGATCCATATGTCTAAAAATAGACATAGTCTAAAAATAGACTTTGCGCTAAAAATAACCTACGGGCCCACTTAGTGAAGGCAACACCTTTCCACTAAGCTCATCATCTTGTTGCAATCTCAACATCTTATGTAAAAGAGTAACACATTATATTCCATATTCATTATGGCATAGTATACTCTTGTACCCATTTATTATATAAAGAGGTGTTATTTTGGAGAATTATATTATCCCACATTCAATATGTGAGAGTAATTCCTCCACATCTCTGGGTATATAATAGGGTCAAGGGGGCCTTTTTGAACTATCACATCTCATCTTGTTCTCATACTGTTACTTGTAGTTGCTCTCTTTGTAAGATTGCAGGAGATTTCTGGAGATAATAGAAGACAACCTTCCCATGGACGTAGCCCAATTGGGTGAACCACGTATATATGTTGTATTATTTTTCCTTGTTCTCCTTCTGTTCTTATTTATATGTTGATATGTTGTTGGTTTCTTAGATAGATAGCTAGTTTAGTAGATCTAATATTCTCACATGGTATCAGAGCCATGGTTACTATGATTTAACATCTTCTTTGAATTTAACCATCAATGTGAATCTTCATTTTTTATTATCTGGGCACTCATTTTTTTGTAGATTTTCTTTTTATCTAATAGCCATTAGGCTTCTCTTCAGATCTGTACATGATTCTACATATTTGAGATTTTTTTTCTCATAACCCTAACTTTGTTGTGTAGTTTTTTTTGCAGATTTTTTTCAAGGGGCTCTTGATTGTTTTTCTATAAGATCTATATGTTTTTTGGATTTCCATGGGGTTCATGATTGTTTTTCTACAAGATCTATATGTTTTTTGAATCCTCCTTCGGGAGATCTATCTTCCGGTTGTAATATTCAGTTACGACAGTTACGATAGTTTTTTTTTACAGGGTAGACGATTTGCGGACTGAAGGTTCAGATCAGAATTTTGGCTACATAGGTGGATACAGAGTGGCTATGCCATTTCTGAAAACAAATTATAACAAGCATTTGGAGCATTATTGAGTGTTTTTTGTTTTTCCACCTGATGTTTTTTGTCAGATCTGTTAAAATTTGTGCAAAATTTCCTAGAAACGAGTATATATTTGGGTTCATCTCATCGGGCTACCCAATTTCAAAAAATCAATCAGCTCAAATGGAGTCCTGGAAGAAAATTTATCTCTGAATTAAGATTGGCAGTTTTTTTAGGTTTTTTGGTGATGGAAAACGAACTGCAAAAATTTGCAGTTTTCTATCCAATTTTTCTCTTGTCATTTCTTGCATTTGGGTTTATATTTATTGCAAAAATTTCTATCATTATGACTTCAGAAGTAGCTTCTATTCCTAAACTTATCAGCTCTTACTATCTTGCATGGAAAAGGAAAATGATTGATGTTCTCAGTAGTAAGAATCTATGGAGGTTGGTTAATGGTGAACACAACAAACCTATAGATGCTCAAGCCTTGATTAAATGGGAATAAAGGTTTGATCAAGCAACATTGCTCATTGTTCAAACGGTTTCAGATAGTCTTCAAGTAAGTATTGAGGCAAAAGGCAACCCAGTTGAGGTATGGGAAATTCTTTCTTCTTTATTTGATAAATCTGATGATGTTTTTTCTTATTACCTTGAAAATAAGATTCATGAGCTAAATCCTACTAATTTTGATAGAGTAGAATTATATCTTGCTGAATTGAAAAGCTTAAATGAAAAGTTAAATAATTGTGGTAACAATTACAAGAAGACAAACATTTCTCTTATCATTCTTGTAGAACAAAAAATGTCATCTTGTTTTGATATGTTCATCCAAACTAGGAATAGGGCTCTTGAATTGTCCCAAAGTATCACGAAACCTACTTTTGATGATTTCTGTAAAGGGTTGATAAATGAGAAAGAAAGGTTGATTTCTTCAGGACAAGTCTCACCTAACAAAGCTCTTATGGCACATAATAAAAATCCTAATAAATGTTTTAATAATGCTAAAGGTTCTTGTTCACACACTTCTAATCATACCAATAATAATGGTCATGCTTCTCATGCACATCATGAAACTAGTAAGAAGAAAAAAAATTATGATCCTTGTAAGCATTGTGGTAAAACTAACCATCCTGAAAAGAATTGTTTTAAAGCGAAAAGTTTAATGACTATATCAAAAAAGAAAAATTCTAATGAATGTCAATTAGCTTTATGTGCATCTATTGTTTCATCTAATAATTATTCTTCTAATGTGGAATGGATAATGGATTATGGTGCTTCTAAACATATGACTGGTAATGCTTCTTTATTTAAATCTTATGACAATAATAAACACTCATCTTAGAAATTTTATGTTGGTGATGGTAAACAACTTTAGGTAATTGGTTCTGGTAATATTAATCTTGCTAATGTTCAGTTGGAAGATGTTTTTCATGTTCAAAACATCCCCATCAATTTACTTTATATTTATCGTGCATGTCAGAAACATTTTAAATTTGAAGCTTGGCCCGATAAATATGTTCTTAAAGATATCAACCAAAATTACAAAGTAGTTTCTTCTGGCCCTATTGATCATACAACTGGTTTATATAAATTTGTAGGTTTTAATTCAACTACGAGACAACCCTTTTATTCCTATGTTGCTCATGTTGATGAACTAAGTAAATTATGGCATGAAATATTGGGTCACTTGAATTATGGTAAAATGAAAATACTAACTAAAATGGTTCATGGTTTGTCTGATATTTATTCTACTACTAGTGTTTGTGAAGGATTTGTTCTTGGTAAACATCATACAAACGTAAATCCTGGCATGTTAAAGAACCTTTGCAATGAATTCATAGTGATATATGTGGTCCTCTTGAAGTTCCTTCAATATCCCATGCATTTTATTTTCTTACCTTTATTGATGACTTTAGTAAAAAATCTTGGGTTTACTTTTTGAAAAATAAAAGTGAAACATTTGTAAAATTTCAAGAATTTAAATCCATGGTTGAAAATGCATCTAGTAAGAGTATCAAAACTTTGAGATCTGATAATGGGGGGGAATTTTTTAAGAAATAATTTGATGCATATTTATCTAAACATGGTATTCAACATCAAAATATTGTTCCTTGCACACCTCAACAAAATGGTATTGTTGAAAGGAAAAATAGAACTTTAGTTGAAATGGCTAGATGTATGCTTTATTCTAAAGGACTGCATAATAAATTTTGGGCTGAAGGCATCTGTTGTGCTAATTTTATTTTAAATAGAGTTCCTACTAAATTTGTTAAGCATGTTACCCCTTAAGAAAAATGGAATGGACGTAAACCAGATATTAATAATTTTAAGGTGTTTAGTTGTGAATGTTGGGCTCATATTCGTAATGGAAAACGGAAAACGTTAGAACCCAAATCTCACAAGTGTGTATTCATTGGTTATGATGAGAATTCCAAGGCTTACAAGTTGTTTCATCCTTCTAATCAAACTGTCATAATTAGAATGGATGTTAAATTTCATGAAGTCCCTTCCCCACCTGAATCTGTAGAAACTCATGTTACCCTGAATTTACCAATACTACCTGTTAATCATATTCCTGTTACTCCTTCTTCCAATTTTGTGCCTCTTGTTGATCTTGATTCTTTCTCTCCCTCAAGTATTCCACCTAAAACTCATGAAGATCCTGAAGTGACTCATGTTCCTTCTATTATTCCTGTTTGGGCTCGGAAAACCCTTGAATATGCAGGTAGTGATGTCAAGAATCCTTCTGACACTCATCAAACTATATCTAAATTTGTTCTTATGACCAAAGTTTTGGCCACATATGAACCTGCTACTTATGATCAAGCTAAGGGTAATCCTCATTGCGAAAGACTTGGCAGGAACGATGTTCAGCAGAATATATGACTCATGCTCCTTTAGGTTCTTTAAATTCTGTGGGTGGTGTAGCTACCGAAATCAATGCGGTGAATTATGTCTCTCCCCGAAGTTGGTTATCCACCTCCAATTTTGTTCTAGGATTTTTCTTCTTTGTAGGTAATTTGTGGCACAAGCTATGTCTTTTGAATATGAATCTCTTTTGAGAAACAATTCTTGGTCTCTTGTTCCTCTTCCTTTAGGAAAGAATTTAGTATGTTGTAAATGGGTTTATAAAAATAAGTTCACTGCAGAAGGACAGATTGAAAAGTGTAAAGATAGATTATTTGCCAAAGGATTTAGTCAACTTGAAGGTATTGATTATAATGAAAATTTTCTCCTGTTTCTAAAATGAACACAATAAGAACCATTTTATCACTTGCTGCTTCTTTTAAGTGGTAAATTCATCAAATGGATGTTAAAAGTGCATTTTTAAATGGTGATCTTAATGAAGAAATTTATATGCAACAACCTCCTGGTGTTATTTTTGTTGAATCCTCAAGTTCAGTATGCATATTGCACAAATCCTTATATAGTCTCAAACAAGCCTCTAGGGCTTGGTGTGATAAAATTGATGCATATTTCTTGAATAATGGTTTTAAGCGTTGTATATTTGATCCAAATCTGTATGTTAAGAAATTTGGTGTAATGTCCTCATTATTGTTTTATATGTGGATGATCTAATTATCACTGGAAACTAGTTTGTATTAATTCAAGATATGAAAATTTCTCTTCGATACCAGTTTGAGATGACAAATCTTGGTACATTGCACTATTTCTTGAGTCTTCAGATCTTGCATATCGCCGATGATATTTTTCTCTCTCGGACTAAGTATGCGACAGATCTATTGGCTCGTTTCCATATGAGTAATTGTAAACCTACTCCTACACCATTTCAATCCAGTGTAAAGTTAACTAATGAGTGTACCACTCCACTAGTTGATGCTACTCTTTATCGTCAAATCGTTGGAAGTTTAATATATTTAACTCATAATAGACCAGATCTCTATTTTGTCATCAGTATGATTTCTCGGTTCATGCAACAATCTCGTGAAATTCATTGGTAGGAAGCCAAGATAATTTCGTCATATTTACAGGGGACATTACATTATGGTGTTTTATTCGAGCAATGCTACAATTTTACTCTCTGGTTATACAGATTTTGATTGGGCAAGTGACAGTTCTGATCGACGGTCAACTGTTGGTTACATATTTCAACTTGGTTTAGGTCTGATCTCTTGGTCTAGTAAGAATTTTAAGACTCTTTCTTTATCTTCAGGTGAAGCAGAGTATAGAGCAGCCAAAGAAGCAACTAAAGAAGTAGCTTGGTTACGACATGTCCTTACCGAGCTTGGTCTAGTTCTGAAATCGTCCACCATGTTGAAATGTGATAATCAGGGTGCAATCCATCTTGCTTACAATCCTATATATCACTACAAAACGAAGCATCTTGAACTTTATGCTCATTATATTTGAGATCTTCTCGCCGATGGTATTATTTCTCTGGAGTGTTGTCCTACGGAGTAGAAGGTAGCCGATATATTCACCAAATCCTTGACAGAAGCGAAGTATGTGTATATTCTCTTTGCTTGGGATGAGGGAAGTTGTCATCAAGGGGGAGTAGTTATGACTCCTTCCTTCCTTAGTGTTAGGTAGTGTTAGGATGGGCCCTTCTCCCAGCCATTATTAAGGGGGATTCTTGGAATATATTATATTCCTTGGAAGGTAATAATGTATTTGTATTATGTCAGAAGTTGAATACAATATTATGTAAAAGGTAACACATTATATCCCATATTCATTATGGCATAGTATACTCTTGTACCATTTATTATGTAAATAGGTGTTATTTTGGAGAATTATATTATCCCACATTCAATATGTGAGAGTAATTCCTCCACATCTATGGGTATATAATAGGGTCAAGGGAGCCTTTTTGAATGATCATATCTCATCTTGTGCTCATATTATTATTTGTATCAGTTTATTTGTAGTTTCTCTCTTTGTAAGATTACAAGAGATTTCTGGAGATAATAGAAGACAAGCTTCATGTGGTAGCCCAATTGGGTGAACCACGTATATTTGTTGTATTATTTTTCCTTGTTCTCTTTCTGTTCTTATTTATATGTTGATATGTTGTTGGTTTCTTATATAGATAGCTAGTTTAGTAGATCTAATATTCTCACAAAGAAAACCCTAGATTTGTTGAGACAGGTTGCCAGAGATTGTTCATAGAAAATTTTGAGCCATAAGAGAAACCTTGTGTCCCAGAAGCATTCATAGAATGACCCCCTCCCATCGTAGGATTACCATAAACAGGGATATTTCTTCCAATCAAGGTGTTAAATGAATAAGAAACTCCTTGGTAGGGGTTCCAAGCATTGGTGAATGGAGAAAAACCCTAAGAAACACTTATAGAAGGGAAAGGTACATTCCCTTGATCACCATAGAAAATATGATTCCTAGCCCCCAACCCTGTGAAAGAAGGGTTCTAGCCTTGAAAAGCATTAGAGCTTTCACCTCCAAGGAAAGGATTAAAACCTTGACTTTGAGAGGTGAAAGTAAAAGATCCTAAGGAAGGGTTCGAATGAGGAATGTGACCACTTCCGAAGGGGAAACCCTAAAAATAAGCTGACCCACTAGCCATAGAAGGCATAGGCATGGAGAGAGTAGAAACAATAGTGAAGGAAACATAAGGAATTGCACTAGATGGCATTCCAAAAGATAAGGGACCAGAATGGGAAGAAAATGCTTTGGTGCCCCCACTCATAGATGGAATAGAGGTAGAGCCAAACATAGAAGCACTGAGAGTGATAGTTGAAATATCAATAATACCCTGTCCTTCAACTGAAAGAGGGGTATGCACACTTTCATTTCTCATAGAAGAAGTTGTGTTCTTATCTATGGCCATCGAAAGAAAGGGACAAGGATTGGGGCTAGCTGGTCTCTGAGATGCAAGCCCAACATAAAAAAGAACATCCAGAAAACTAGCAAGAAGAGGAGAGGAAGGAGTACCTGGAGTTTCAGGAACCTCTTCAACTTTAGCTTCTTCTACCAGAAACAAGACTCTAGATATGATTGGAGTACTCCTCTCTATAATACCACTAGTACTAGGACCACCCACAGAAACAACAACCCCATTCGTAGGATCACTCTCTGATGCATTCGAAACTATTGGATGAAAATCACTAACAAAATTTCTCCTATGCCTTCTTGAAGAAGGCTCAGAACTCGCAAGAGAAATCCCACGAAGCCTCCTCGATCGATGAGGCAATCAGTTAGCCAATTAATAATTATGAGATTAATTAGACTCAAACAATTAAGAAGCTATGGAAATCTAGGAGCAAAGAGCACACTTTATCAAAAATCCCTAAGAGACAACAATCAAGTAGCCCTCAGGTATTTTTGCTCTGGGTGATTAGGACCGGACACCAAAATACAAGAAATCGAATAAAAGGACCTTCCAAAAATAGTATGGGGTAATTACGCCCAGGCCTATTAGCGAAGGTAATAGAAACATTTACGCTGGCCTCATAACAAAAGCCTTTGCCGGTGCAAGTACCCGAGCTTTGCAAGGGCACCCTCCAGAAGTACTAATGAAAGTGATACAACGTCTGCCTCATGTACCACGAGTATTCCCCATCGCAGTCACCTGTTTGATACCTATGAAAGGCAACTAAGGGCACTAGTTCGTATCGACAGTTGGGCGGAATGGTCTTAGGCCAAGATTCAGCAAATAGGGGAGGGGGTGTCTCTCTTCTCTGCCTTCATTGTCCCTCGCGCTTAACTCTCTGGAGGTAGAGATTTCCTAGTCCACTTAACGAAGTTGGATTTCACTCATTAATCAACTTTCTATGTTTGATAGTTTTGAGTCGCCTTGGAGAGTTAACTCTCCACTCACCTATTCCAAGGCCCTATGACCTAGACTAGTTGGTGTATAATTAATGAAAACACAAAAATTCTATTTCATTTTAGTTGATCGCTTGATTTTATATGGTTGTTACTTAAGTCACGGGTAGATGGAGGATGAAACTTGTGGTATTTTCGATGCAAAAGAGAAATCAATAAAAAACCTACTACATGAATATGCAATTTTTTCCTTTCGATAAAAAGAGATTTATACTTGGGTTCTACGAAGCAACTAAGAAACAAAAAAATATATTTTTTCTTGTAAATATCACTCTTTACACATTTTAAAAACTACCAAAAAGAATAGAATGCTTAACGGTGCAACTAATGAAAAAACTACCAATGATAAGTGAAAATCCTAGGAATACTCACAAAGGGAAGCAAAAGAGAGTTTCAATAATATTGGTTCGATCACTTTGATAGAAAAGCAGAGACAAGCCCCAACAGGAACTTCTTTTCACACAAAAATGCCAAAAAAAACCTTGATATAAAAGAGACAAATATAAACAAGGACTCCTCTCGAAACCAAGCAAGAGAACAAAAAATAAGAAACTAGCAAATTACCCCAAAATAGATGAAAACCATGAAAAGGAAACCAAAGCAATAGCAACAGAAAACAAGAATGTTTTTTGGCTTTTCACTTTTTAAGGAAACAATAAAATTTCATTGAGACAAGCACAAAACTACCAAAGGTCCCAAATCAAGAAATTGAGCCAAAAAGGGAAATTCCAATTGCATAAGCCCACTATACCACTTTTGTAGTGAGACTAAAAAAAACAAAAAGAAGTAAGTGACTCAAGAAACTTATTCAAAACAGTAGTATAAAATTCCAGCAAACAAAAACTTCAAGAAACCAACTAAAGACAACTTCAAGATTCACTAGAAAGTTCATCCCAAGAAACAAGAAAACCAAGAAAGTCAATAAGGAAAAAACCAAAAAGTGAAGCAATGCATAAGGAAAACATGAGAAAACTGACGAAGAATCACAGTTTTGAAAGGTCAGAACAACCAAAAACTTTAGCAAGAAGTCCTAGTGCTACAGCCGCAACTGAAACTTCACCAAACATGTAAAAACCTAGAATGACTAGGTCTTCACTTGAAAAGGAGATATATTGACATACATCAAGAAGAATCACAGTCCAGACACCTAAGAGGTTCCATAGGGATGACCAACAACAGGCAAGAAAAAATTACAGGGTCCCAAAATTCAAATTTTCAAATTTTACTGGGCATACGCAGATCCACTGTGTGAAACACGCATGTGTACGCGAATGCCTAAGGAAACACACGTATACACGGGTCCCTTTGGAAAAAATAGAAGGTGTACACGACAGTGTACACACCAAGTAGCGTATAGAATTTGTAATAAAGAACAAATAAAAAATGCATGCCTAGTCCAAAAGATCAGGACTTTTGCCTAGATGGGAAAAGAACCTACTAGACTGAAAAATGATCAAACTGTCAGGGAACCCAAAAGACAGAGAAAAATAACCCAAACTAGGAATTACACGAATTTAATCCTCAGTGGAGTCGCCAATTTTGTTACGAGAAAATCTACCCTAAGGTTTGGGTTGAGAGACATAACAAAGTGGATGGAATATCATCATAAGAAGCACTCTAATTATCAATTTTAATGCTTGAACTAGAAAATTGATGATAGATGACCTTACCCATTTTTCCTACGTTTGGGGTTGATCCTGCAGGGTGCAAATCCTCTGCTACTCCTCGCGCTTCAGAACCTACAAATCAATCAAGACAAAGCACACAAACTAGTTGCACATCATATATGTCCTAGATGTCAGCATGTTAGCCTATATAATCTCATAAAATAACATGAAATAAACCATTATAAGATCATTCAACATGTATAGGAGCATATAACACAAAGAAATCAGGAACATGACAAAGCTTCTTTTATTGATAATATGTAAAGAGAAAGTGGAGAAATAACTTGAGATCTGCCACGACTCCAAGCTAAACCGTCCTCCAGATCCATCCAACCCTGGCCTCACAAAGCTTCTTCCATAAAAGGTGCACAAAGGATGTCACATAAAGTGGTGGTGAACATCACAAGGAAACAAGGGTTTCCTAAACCTGGGAAGTGCAGGAGGCATAGGGAAATATCAGACTTGATCAGGGCTATAAAAGGCTATAATATTAATAGAATTATCTCTCTCCTCCCTTAGGCCATTCATTTAAGGTGTGTCTACACTTCCTCAAATCAGTTTTTTCAGTTGGGGAAAAGTTAGGCCACAGGCTGGGGTAGTTAAGTTACAAGAAAAACTTGTAAACCTCGCCTAATTAGTAGGGAGTTTTTATATATTTTTAATATTTTAAATAGCATACCCGGGTTAGTTATGGATGAACCCATGTCTACACGCGGAAAAAACTGGGCAGAGTCATGTATGGATGTTAAAATACTGTTTTTTAAGAAGTGTGATCAAGTCCGAATGGAAGGGCTACCCAAGGCCAATGCATAAGTCTTCAGGTATATAGAGGTGATAAATTATGCTATAACAATTAAGACCTGGTGAGTATATATATGATTGCAATAAGCTTATATATATTTTCATTATGAGTATTAACTTAGGGATTAATGCTAGAAGTAATTTTTTTTATCTCTTTTAATGTAACGTAAAGAGTTTGTGGTAAGATGTTACAAGTAGTTACAAAATTCCCTTCAAAGTTAGATGTGCCTTCTCCACATGTTTTCCCTTCACCATCCTCGACCACCTATTCATTGTCTCCTTTCTCCTCATTTTTCATCTTGATTCTGACGTCACAAACTGGTGGGGTGACCCCATTAGCATGATCATTCAGAATTAACAATTCAACTTCCAAACTTGCCATCTTTTTGTCCATTTTTACATGCAAACATTGGCAACGCTTCTCAAGTAGCTATAACCTAGCCTCCTCCTATTTTTCCACAAGCATCAATTTTTTATCTGAAATTTCAATCATTTTCTTAATGCCTTGAACAAATTTTCCACTGACTACTTCCAACACTCTAGGTCTGCCTTTGTAGAAAACTCCAGAAGGGTAGATGAATCCTACCTTTTCATTCTTATCGTGCAGAACGATAGTGGACGTCACAGGGAATCCAAAACATACAAGACATCCTCGGAAGTCCCTATGAATATAACATTGCCTCATGAAACCTAAGGAGGAAACACCAGAGGGAAGAAATAAATTTTGAATCTACATGGATCCTCGAGACTACAAAAAGGATAAAATATTCCATGGAATTAATGTCATTGTTTGGCATTCAGAGTTTGAAATTTAGGGCCAAAGCACTAGATAATTGTGTTTGGGATGTCGACGATATTTCCTAATTCATCTCCCATTTAAAATGTATCAAACACCTCTTCCAACTATCCATTCAACATAGACATGAAATCAAGATACAAGATGTGTTGTACATCGCATCTCCATGCGTCGTAGTTTGGCTACTACTCATGAAATGTGTGGGAGCCTTGGGAACAATTCTACCACCCAAGACGAGGCATTCAAACCCATTATATTGCCCATAGTTCAAAGAGTGGACAGATTGGCCAACCAGTTCAAATGATACCAAATAAATGTGCCTCATGGAAGAGGGCAGATTATCCTTTGGTCCTGGTTCATTTCCAATATTCCTTTCTGCAAGGCTACCCCTTGGTTAGCAAGTTTGTCTACATCTGTGTTTAGATTCCTATATATATCGAAAATAACAATCATTTCGAATTTATTCAATTATAGTGTAATCTTATTCACATTTGTGGAATTGGAAAGACCCCTCTCAAACTTTGATTTGAAGATTTTCCTTATGAAAATCATTGATTTCCATAAGACCATCATTTTCCTTATGTTTTGTTGATAGAAATCTCTAGTCCTTTCAAAAGAGTAGGTAATTCAAACTAATTATTTGTTGAAGTTATCAATCCCTACGCATAATTAATCTCTTTTTGTCCCTCGGAGCAAAGGATCACCCCTCTCACTCCAACCCCCCTAACAAATTTTTTTTTTTAATGAACAATAACTCTTATTAAATTTGTAGTGTTTTCATTTTTATATTATAATAGTTATCTACCATTATTTACATTTCAAATGATTAATGGTATTTTAATTCTTATTAATAAATTCAAATCACTAATGTTTTTGTTTTTTTTTTCTATTTTTTCTATTTTATTTTATGCCATAGTCTATATGGTTTACATTTTGGAAGGTTTTCTAGCATATTTTCCAATCTAATTTGCCCAAAATCCAGCAAGGATTTCTTGCAATCACAATTTTGAGTTGTAAACTCTCCACAATTAGTCTACCCTAGGGATTTTCCAGTGCATTTAATCCATATATGTAGTCAAAAACTCATTTTAAACAACAAAAATAAGATTTGGCTAAAAAAACAAAATCCAAAACATAAAATGTTTAAACAAATTGTTTTTTTAATTAGAAATTTGAAGTTTTTAACTATGTTATAATAAATTATAGGTTATTGGATATTTTTATATTCATGGCATGTATATTTCCACAATTAGTAACATAATGGTCTTGAAAACTTCTGGTAACCAGTGTATTTTGCTAGGGTGAACACTTCACCCATCTTGAGGGACAAGAAGCCTCTCATGATGGGAAGAGTGTTTGACCAAGATATATAGAGAATGGATTCATGATGGGAAGAGTGCTTGACCAAGATATATAAAGAATGGGAAAAAAATAGTCATTAGAGAAAGTGAGATTAAAGGGAACATTGCATACATGTTAAATTTGACTATAACTATAGAAAGAAAATTAGAAATAATTTATTAAAAATTAATATGGAAAGAAATAAAGTCTCAAGATTCAGAATTTAATTGAAATTAAATTATCTAATATTTTTATATGATTATTATTGGAATTATCAATAATTTTATTAGTTATATTAAAATTATTAGAATAAAAAAGGAAAAAATTATATAAAAATAAATCAAAAAGATTAAAAATGATTTAAAACTAAGATATGTTTTTTATTATTATTTGGAACTCATCAAAAAGTCAAATATTTGAAAAGCCTAAAAAAGGGTATGTTATTTATATTAATAAATACTATTATTTTATTAATCCTATCAAAGGTATAATTAATTAATATAGCTATTAGATTTCTAATTTAAGGTTATATTGATGATGATGATGATGGTTAACATCCATTGAGACCATTCTTTAGTCTATAAGACCTAAAGCTAATTATTTAGTTTGATTTAAGATTTTATTCCTATGGTCAAACAACGTGGGAACTAAAACGAATTAATATTATTAGAATGAAATGGGAAAGATAAAATAAAAAATATTAAATTTGAATTAGAATTTAAAAAAAAAATCCATTTGGAATTGGTCAATAGTAAAAAAGATCAAACATTTGAAATGGTTAAGAAATGATATATTGTTTATATTATTATATATTATTATTTCATTAATTATATCAAATATAGTTAAATAGGAAAAAGAAAAGAAAAGAATATGTGTGTGTGTGTGTGTGTGTGGAAGAAGGGATTAGGAAGGGTTAGAATTTAAATTAGAGGGAAAATGTTTAGATTATAAGAAATGGATGGTGGGTTTCCAGAAATGGGTTAGTTGTTAACCATAATTTTGATTAAAATTACTAGGATGTTTTTCAATTTCGAGGGCTTCCCTAATGACCCAGTTAGAATGGTATGGGACAGAAACTAAAATTTTGGTTTTGTCAAAACAAATAAGGTGCTTGATCTTATGAGAGTGCTCAACCATGACAAATTTTGCAATGGTGCAAGGTGTCAACCATGTGTTCTTTTAACCGAGCTCTAAAGGGTGCAAGGTGTCAACCATGTGTTCTGTTAACCGCGATTTAAAGGATCTACTAGTTTGTCTTATGTAAGACATGCCATAGGAACAACGGATCTCATAGACTTTGAAACCTAATATAAGGTCATTTTTATCCTTGCTTGATATGAAGATCTGACTAAGGGTTTTCTAGTAATTGAAGAAGGTTTTGATGTTCTTTTTAGAAAGGATCTTTGATAAATGATTAGTGAACCTTTGAATGTAAGGAAAGTGTAAAGAAGGGTTAAGGGAGGGTTTCTCATAAGGTTTTTAGGATGGGGTGGAAAATATAGTGGAAGACTTTATTAATATGAGAAATAGAGTAATCATTTAAATTTAAGAACTTTGAAAAAATAAAAATTTTCTTAAAAAATAACTATTTAATTTAAGAACTTTAGAAAGATAAATTTTTTCTTTGAAAAAAGTTTGTGAGAAAAATAAACAAAATAGAATATATAATATTAATACTTTTCAATAAATTAAAATAAAATTGAAACTAATTAAAAAAAAAAAAAAAAACAAACTCCTCTGAATCCATAAACATCCAGAATGATGTAAGTATTTAAAAGATATGTAAGTTAAGATTTTACCTTTCACATAAGCATCCAAAGTGATGTAAATATTTATAAGATGCGAGTAAGAATTTTACCTTTTACAAAACTGATGAAGTCATACACAAGAAAACAAATTAATAAAGGTTTATTTGACATTCTTTCATTTTTATGAGAACTTCTTATGAGTTAAATTTTGTTATAAAGTTTTATTTTTTTTTATGTATTTGTGTGAAAACTTAAAGTTTTATTTTTTTTATGTGTTTGTGTAGAATATGTTCAACTGAGTTGAGGAGTGGATAAATTTAATTTTTTGGCAATTTTATTTTATAGTCAAAATTTTTATAAAAATAATTTGTGACTAAATTTATATCTATTTTGAGAATTATTTTTCATAAAAAAATTAATTTATATATATAGATAGCAAAGTTTTATAGTCAAAGTTTTTAAATAATCGCAGAAAAAAATTATACTTAATTTGTGAAATAATTTTCATAAAATAATTTAATTGTGTACTTATTAACTTATTTCACATAAACTTTGTCCCAATATTTTAAATTTAAATTTTTTCTTTTTCCTAATTCACAATATATTTAGTAAATGATTATGAAATATTTTAAAATAATGTTTTCTACTTATTAATTTAATCCATGAACACTCTCCTCATTATTCTTTCTTCTCTTCTACTATTTGATATTAAACATTAAAAAATAATGTTCACGGGGTATTGGATTGAGAGTGAATGAGTGTATTGTTAAAGCACTCATTAACATAGGTCATCAACTCAAATCTAAACAAAGGTGAATAATAAGTAAATTTGACATCAAACACGAATAAATAATGAGTAAAATTTGACATTAAAAAGAGGTGAATAATAGATAAATTTTGACATCAAACAAAGGTGAATAATAGATATCTACTAACTTTTTTTATCATTATATATACGAATTGATGGTAGGAAGGAAAAATAACATAATTCAAATTTTCTAAAAATAAATTAAAATATAAAAAAATCAAAATTATAAAGTCAAAATTCTCATTAATTACCCATAAATTTTTGGTAAAATATTTATCAAATTTGAAAAAATTTACCAAAAAAACAATGCGTCTCGTTTTAAATTTATATATGCATTTATGAATTGAATGTAGCTTGAGTGATTCGAACGTTTTTTTTTTCTATTTTCACAATTCAATTCACACTTTGTTACATGTTAGCTCTTCTGAGTGTAATATGTTGAACCTTAATAAACAAAAAACAATTTTAAATTAATAATATTTAAAAAGTTAAATATTTATATATTGTAATATAAAAATTATATGTTCTAAATAAATTATTAAAATATGTTTAAATATTTTTTATAAATTTAGGCTTTTGTGATCTATAATTTATATGTTAAGAAGTCTTTTTTAGTGAAGATGATATTTAAGAAAAGTTTTGTTAACCTGTTTCAAA
The DNA here is from genome assembly GCA_034641835.2 of Pinus albicaulis. NCBI lineage: Eukaryota > Viridiplantae > Streptophyta > Pinopsida > Pinales > Pinaceae > Pinus > Pinus albicaulis. The sequence continues at coordinate 603,947,130 of CM076574.1, forward strand.
TTATTAAATGTTGTTGATTTTCAAAATAAGACGAAGAATTAGATCTTGACATCAAATTAAATAAATGTAAAAAATATTTTCTAACCATTATGATGTAATAGCTAATTTTAATTAAAAGTTTATTTTTTATTAATAAACAAATTTTTATTTTTAAATTACAGTTTATCAATAATTATAAATAATGAATTAAATTACTTTTAATATTATTAATATTAATCCAAAAAAAAGTAATATAGAAAAGATAAATTGAAAAACAAAACTCAAATATATTTTTGAAAAAAAATTATAATTCATGTTTCCATAAAGATAGGTAAAAGATGCACCTGAAATGTCAATTTTTTCAACTCTCTTGATATAATTTTATCGAGAAACCATTTTTTAATTAAAAAAATAATTATTTTATGTCCCATCATCCCCAAAGTTTAATTGGGGCTAAAAACTACTCATCAACTTATTTCCAACTACCCAGCGATAACAGAATTGAATTTGTGAAACATTGCAAGGGGTAGTTCGTTGAATCACACAACTAGTATTTGAAGACTTCAGTCAAATTTAATTAGTGGGTAATTGGAAGTAACGTTAGCATAAACAACTTGGAGACAGATTCGCTATTAACTGCTCCCGCAGTTGATGTATTTCAAATAAAAATTTACTGATACGCATCAAATTTTAAGGGGGTAAACATCATGAATGGACACAAATTTTGAAAGGAAAATCTAATGAAATAAAATAACATGGAAGTCTGGCTCTATTTCTATTTTTGAAACAAGGTTGCGTTTGGTAGTTGTATACTGTCGAAATTTAAAGCTACCCACTCGGACGGGGAGGCCACTCCATGCCAGCTGGTAACTTGCAGTTTGCATGACCACTGTTGGCGATATATAAGTCCATTGGCTTTTCTGAATATCAAGTATCTGCGAGTTGGGTTTACAAGAATCTCGGCTAAGTATTTGCAATCGCTGCGCAAGGGAATCGAACATGAACGGGCAGGGCGAAATTTGTAGGGATGGATTTTTCGAGAGCGAGGAAGAGGAATTGCAGGGACAGGCAGAGGCTTGGAAATCCACGTTAGCGTTTGTGGAGTCGTTGGCGGTGAAATGCGTGGTTTTGCTAGGAATTCCTGACATGATTGCCCGCGAAGGTCCCCGCGCCACTCTTTACCTCAACGAAATCGTGGCCAACATGCCCACTGAATCTCCCGATTCCGCCTGCCTCTTCAGAATCATGCGCTTCCTCGTGGCTAAGGGCGTATTCCGCAGCTCGGCTGTCAAAAGCGCGGAGGACGGTACCTGCGAGACGAAATACGGGCTGACTCCCGCGTCCAAGTGGCTCGTGAAACAACGAGATCTTTCGATGGTGCCCATGCTGTTGCTGGAAAACGACGAGAGAGCCGTGGCGCCGTGGCACCGTTTCAACGAATGCGTGCTCGAGGGTGGAATTGCCTTCGAGAAGGCTAACGGTGCAGAGCTCTGGTCTTACACCTCCGCTTATCCCGACTTCAACAATCTCTTCAACGATGCCATGGCCTGCAACGCCAGAATCGTGATGAAGGTTCTTCTGTCCAAGTACCAAGGCTTCCACTCCCTTAATTCCATTGTGGATGTTGGGGGCGGGACTGGAACCGCGGTGGCGGAGATTGTGAGGGCTTATCCTTCCATCAAAGGGATCAACTACGACCTCCCTCATGTGGTGTCCACAGCCCCACATCTGCCAGGTTATCAATAATACTTTTGTTATTTACAAACATTTTTATACATGTGTTCACATTTTTCTTGGCCAGAGTCTGATTGTCGTATAAAATCCTGTAAATAGGCGTGGATCAGGTCGGAGGAGACTTTTTTACAACGATACCCAGTGGCGATGCGATATTCATTAAAGTAAGTCAATAATTAGTTTAGAGGTTACTGTAAATTTCTAAATAAATTCTAACCAGAAAGTTAATTAGCGAAATGATTATTATTTGTGTAATTTGTTTGGCATATGGCTCTCAGTGGATCATGCATGACTGGGATGACGAGGACTGTATCAAGATACTGAAGAACTGCAAGAAAGCGATCCCAGAGACTGGGAAGGTAATCATAATAGACTTGGTGCTGGGCACCGACCAAGGAGACGATATTGACAAGAAGAAGAAGGCGGCTCTGGATCCGACTTTAGGTATAGTGTTTGATCTGGTAATGATAGCGCACACTTCCGGCGGGAAGGAGAGAAGAGAGGAAGAATGGAAGAAAATCTTATGGGAAGGCGGATTTGGTCATTACAATATAATCGACATTCCAGCGTTGCAGTCTGTGATTGAAGCGTTCCCTCGTTGAGAGTTCATCAATTCATTGTTTTTTGGTCGCCTATTTTTGAATGACTGGTTTTTATTTACCATTTTCTGGTGAGTTTCGTTCGGATTTTTAGAGATTACAAATTCAAATGCCGAAGGAAAGATCCTTTTCCATAAAAAGGAAGATTGCTTTTTCCATAAAAAAGAAGATTGCTTATTCCATAAATCAATTAGGGAAATAAATATGTGTTATTTACCAAATTGATATTTAGTTTTATTTAAAATTTGATTAAATTAAATTAAAAAATATATATATAAAAGAGTCTATCTAGATTATATATTCAGATTATATTAACAGGGCAAAAATACCCTCTCTCTCTTAGCGAGGAAATCAAAGAAAGAAACCCAAAAGTCTCTATTTCTTAAAGGTGAAACATGAGAGCACCAAATTAAACAAAAAAAAATATATATATATATATTATTAATAAATATATATATATATATATATATATATATATATATATATATATATATATGAATAAAAATGAAGACAAAATTATTATTAAATAAAAAACAAATTGAATAAATTGTGTAAGAAAAAAATTTGGTAAAAATCACATGTAGGAAATATTTGCTAACGCTTTTCGAACCATCTAGTGTGGTTCATCATTGGGTGTTGTTTATCATTGGCAGGTTCGAAACGCATCGGCAAAAGTTAAAATTTCCTACATGTGATTTTCACCAAAAAAAATTCTTACACAATTTATGGATCACAGAAACCAAATTCCTAAAATTGAATAAATACTATTAATCAATTTCATTTTTTTTTTAAATAAAATTTATAAATTAAATATTTAGACAGATATAATATTAAACACCAACACCATTTATATTTTAAAATAGAATGAAGGAAAAATTGACTGTAACCCTTTTCATTCCTTTATTTTTATTGGAATCTTTGTTTCTGTGTGTTGCTTGCGGTTCTACTATTTAGAAACCAACAAGTTAATGTGAAAAATAATTATTTTGGATATATATAGTTAGTTGATGTATAATACAATGTTTTTTATTTGCAATTGCGTTAATATATTTGTTATATAATCTCTGTCTGTATACATGTCTATAAAATTACAATAAGATATATCTTTTTTGCGATATTTTGATTTTTTTTTAATACTATGGTATCTCTTATTTCAAAATAGGTAAAAGTTAAATCTTACGAAATGTTCGCTTCAAAGAATGGAATAGTATGAAACAATTTTCAAATGTTATTGGCCGTACCATGCTATATTTCGATTTGGAAATGTAAGATTTGAAAATGTTTTACAGACCATGAAAGCTGTATTTCTCATATTTTCTGAAAACAAGTTAAATTTCTCATATTTTTGGATTGGGGATCCACATCCATGAAAGCTGTGGAATTCTCAGATATTTTAATTGCATTTGATTGATAAATGATGAATGCATTTAATCGTCTCTGGATGTTAGGGGAACATTAACTTGGTTATACACTGGATTTACTGGATTTGTTATGGGATAAAGACTCGATATTTGTAAAATTTGAATATTCATACTCTATCATATAGGTTAGAAAATTTACGTGTTTTTTATTTTTATTTTAATAATAGCATATTGCTTCTCACTTCTCAGTATATATTTATTTTTATGGTGTTTATATTTTTTTTATTAATTATTATTATATTTATTTTTATGTTTTGTTTATCAAATATATTAGGATATGAGTTATCACAATATCAACAATTAATTCAAGTCATAATTTTATATGGTACATTAATTTTTGGTATAGATAGAATATTAAGTGGCCAATCTTTTTTTAATAAACCTTATTAGATATAAGGTTTCAACATATCAGAATTTTGAACTTAACTACACTAGTGAAACATTGTCACATAATTTCCAGTATGATTTTTTCTTGACAAATGGACAATTTCACGTTTTAGTAGACATAAATGTTGTCAGTTGAAATTTGTTCCCCGAGACATAGGGAGTCGAGGTATTGGAGAGTTCTAACATGCAACTTAAAGTTTTGTTCCAATCCAATATGGAACCTTGGAGCATTGAACTATCAAGGATTAGGGGATTGGGGCACCGAATGATTGGGATGTCGGGAATTAGTAATCGAGGTTTTGAGAGATTTGGAAACGACTTCCTTTTCAAAGTCCTGATATGGTTTTATATCGATACTAATAAAATGTTAAGTAACAAAACCACTCCTTATTAACTGGCATTTCGAGTTTCAGGTATCAGAGGTTTTAGTATTTCTAATTAGGACATACTCAAGGTAAGGCCCGACCCAATATGGGAACTTTTCTCTAGAACATTGAATTTACTAGCTAACATCCATCCTATTAATGCCTTCTTATTAATGCACAACTTATACTATGTTGCTTTCTCCACCCCGATTATGCAACAACACATACTAGAAATCAATTTCAAATATTATTTTTCACAAATGCCACTATGGCTAGGAGATATTCTAAGTTCTGCAATTTTTCATGAACACATTTTCAAAGAAATATAGGGATTTCATAATTTCTCAACACATCACATTACATAATCACTCTCACTCCCTCTCTATTCTCTCCTTTCTCTTCTCTCTTATGATATCATGCAGGATCTTTATAAAAATAAAGTTTTAAATTCTAAATCTTTTGGGAAATCACATGAGAAATTTTGGAACCAAATTTCTCATGTGATTTCCCGGAGATTTAGAATTTAAAATGTTATGGATCACAAAAGCTTGCACTCTCAGAAATTAAGTTATTTGGTCTAATTATTTTTATTCAAAGCTTCTAGGTTTAACCTCTAACTCCTAATTTAGCTAATAATTCTACTAAAATAGATTATTTGTCTTGCTACAGTGGATAGGATATATTCATCAAACCATTAAAAAAAATCAAATCCTTCTAGAAATATTACATCATAAGAAAATAATAATAAAATTACATATTTAAATGAGGAACACAACTTCTTGTCATAATTCCTAATATCCTTTTCAAGGTCCATTGTTGATTTGAGTGGATCCACACCCATGAAGGATGTGGAATTCTTAGATATTAATAACATTTAATTAATAAATGATGAATGTATTTAATCACCTTTAGATGAGAGGAGATCATTAAATGGGTTTTACACTAGATTTGTTATGGGATAAAGACACTATATTTGTAAAATTTGATTATTTAAACTCTATTAGAGAGGTTAGAATTTTTAAGGATCCTTTTTTCATTTTTTTTTAAGACTTTTTTTTAGCCTATTTCTCCTTGGTATACATTTATGGTGTTTGTAAACCTTTCCATATACTTATAGAGACTAATTATCAGCATCATATTTACCTTTATGTTTTGTTATCATAAATATTAGGATGTCAATCCATCAGTATATGACAATTAGTTTAAGAATCAATTTTCCACAGTACATTTGTGTCTTGGTATAGATAAATGTTAAGTGATGAATCCTTTTTTGATAACTAATGCCATTGGCTATAATGTTTTGACATATTGAGATTTTGGACTTAACCACACCAGTAAAACTTTGTCACAAAATTCCCAATATGAGTTTTTCTTAATAGATAGATAATTTCATATCCCAATAGACAAAAATTTTGTTGTCAATTAAAATTTGTTCCCTGAGATATCGGGTGTCAGGGTATTGGGGAGTTCTAACATGCAACTTAAGTTTAATTCCAAACCAATATGGAACCTTGCAGTTGGATCCTTGAACTATCAAGGATCAGGAGATTAGGATACCAGATGATTGGGATGTTAGGATTCAATGATTGAGGTTTCAAGAGATTGGGAAACACCTTCATTTTCAATGTCCTGATATGGTTTTGTCTCGATACTAAAAAAACATTGAGTAACAGATTCACTCCTTTTCAAATGGTGCTTAAGTGTCAGGCATCAGAGCTTTTAGTATCTCTAATTAAGACACATTCATGATAAGGCCAGGCTCAATATGGGAAATTTTCTCTGGAACATTGAATTTATGGGTTGACCTTCATGTTATTAATGCCTCTTATTGAAGCACAACTTATACTATGTTGTTTTTTTTTTCCTTGGAAAAAATTCGTAATTTTTCATTAAATATAAGAAAAATTACATGCTACATTTTACAATATATCTCAAAAATAATGCCTAGACGAAGTCCAAACCTCCGAAGAGTCAAATAGGTGTCAGATAAATAGCTAAATAGTGGATCATCTAATCTAATACTGATATGTACAATGGAAATGGTAGCTTCCGATAATATAATGCAAACAACAATAAAAAAAGAGTTTTGTTACCAAATGGAAGAATGAGATGCCGCCAAAAAGTGTAATAATAAAACAAAAAATGAAGTCATGGGAAGACTGCATCCACTTCTTGTAGATCATCAATGAATGGGCGATGATAAAATTGGTACTCCTGAGCACCATCATGCTCCACAATGTGCCATCGACCCCACTCTAGCTCTGACGCTTCTTTAGAAAGTTGGTCTGCCACTTGGTTCCTCTGCCTGTAAATATGAGTGACAGAGATAATGTCAAATAGTGATTTCAGCAAGAGAACCTCCTCCAATAATGCAGATAGAGTGTGTGTATGAAAATGAGACTATAAATTGAACCAGTTAATGATAAATTGAGAGTCCCCAAAAATCTAAATTCTGTTGCATCCATGTTCACGGGCAAAAAGTAGAAGAAACCGGAGACTAAAGAGTTCAACATAGTTATTTGAACCTAGATCCAGACTCATCTTAAGATGAAAATAATGAGTATCTGATATGTGTAATACAACACACCCCCCCCCCCCCCTCACATCCATGATTGTTTGATGCACCATCAAAATAGGCCCAAGGGTATGAGTGATCAATAGCTTCAGGAACAATAGTCATATGGTGAGCGGGAGGAACAACATCAGGGATGAGCTAATCAATGGAGATGATACTACTACAAGTGTGGTCCCAGTTGACAGGCGTGTCCATAAATATCATGCGATTTCTACTAATCTAGACACCCCAGGCAATGAGCAAGGGGATATTCTATTCCTTGGCTCAAGGTGCAGCTTTCCACCAATTGGTCCAAGCTGCAGAAATGGATTGACCATGCTAAGTAAGAGAGCATCCCAGAGTGGATGTTGTAGTGTTCCAAAACTGACAGATAATATGGCATTCAAGGAAAATATGCAAGACGTCTTCGACATGTGAGAGACAGAAGCAACATGTAGATGGTCCATGGAAAGCACATCTGATAAGATTGTTTGTAGTGGGGATGTAGTTGGTGAGTATACACCACATGAGTAATCTAGCTTTAGGGGGCTCCTGCACTGCTATGTTGCTTTATCCACCTAGATTATGCAATAAAATGAACATAAAAGGAAATTTCAAAGATTATGTTTTCACAAATCCCACTATGACTAGGAGATATTCCAAGTTCAACAATTTTTCATGAACAAATTTTCAAAGAAATACAGGGATTTCATAATTTCTCTTTATCTTATCGCAATCACTCTCACTCACTCTCTATTATTTCCTTTCTCTTCTCTCCTATGCAATCATGTGGGATATTTATAAAAAATGATCTATTTGATCTAACAAATTTTATTCAAATATTCTAGGTTTAGAAAATTCCAAACAAACCTATAAATCCTAATCTTCTTAATAATTCTACTAAAATAGATGTACTTGTCTTACTACACGGAAAAGAGGATATGTTCATTAAACCATTGAAATAAACCAACTTCTTCTAGAACTATTACATATTAGGAAATAATAATAAAATTACAACTTTAAATGAGGAACCTGACTTCTTCTCATAAGTCCTAATACCCTTTTGAGGTCAATTGTTGATTTTATTGGATCCACATCCATGAAGGATGTGGAATTCTTAGATATTAATAACATTTAATTAATAAATGATGAATGTATTTAATCGTCTTTAGATGAGAGGGGAACATTAACTTGGCTATATATTGGATTTATTATGGGATAAATACTATCTATCTGTAAATTTTTATTATTCACATTCAACTAGATAGGTTAGATTTTTTATTTAATCAACAAATGAAAATAAAAAAGTCTACTAAAATAGACATATTTGTCTTACTACATGGAAACTAGGATATGTTCATCAAACCATTGAAACAAACCAAATCCTTCTAGAAATATTACATATTAGAAAATAATAATAAAACTATAACTTAAAATGAGGAACCCAACTTCTTTTCGTAAGACCTTAATACCCTGTTGAGGTCAATTACTGATTTGAGTGGATCCACACTCATGAAGGATGTGGAATTCTTATACATTAATAACATTTAATTGATAAATAATGAATGTATTCAATTGTCTTTAGATGAAATGGAAACATTAACTTGGTTATACAATGGATTTGTTATGGGATAATGACTATAAATTTGTAAAATTTGATTATACACATTCTACTAGATAGGTTAGACTTTCTACGAATCCTTTTTTTGTGTTTTTTTTTAAGACTTTTTCTTAGACAGTTGCTCCTTGGTATACATTTATGGTGTTTATAAAGTTTTCCATATACTTATAGAATATTTATCATTATCACATTTACCTTTTTGTTTTTTTTTATCAAACATATTAGGATGAAAGTTCATCAGGACATGACAATTAGTTTAAGTCATAATCTTCCACAGTACATTTGTGTTCTGGTATAGATAGAATTTTAAGTGATGAATCCTTTTTCGATAATTAATGCCACTAGATATAATTTTTTGACATATTGAGATTTTGGACTTAACCACACTAGTGAAACACTATCACAAAATTCCCAATATGATTTTTTCTTGATTACAAACAATTTTAAATCGTGGTAGACAAAAATGTTGTCATCAATTGAAATTTGTTCCTTGAGATATTAGGTTTCAAGGAATTGGGGAGTTCCAACATGCAACTTAAAGTTTCGTTAAAATCCAATTTGGAACCTTACAGATGGAGCCTTGAACTATCAAGGATCAAGATATTATGATACTAGATGATTGGGATGTTAGGAGTCAATGATCAAATTTCAAGAGATTGGGAAGCACCTTCCTTTTCAAAGTACTGATATGTTTTTTTCATGATACTAACAAAACTTTGAGCAACAAACTCACTCCTTATTTCCTGAGAGTCTGATGCAACTCTCAAAAGGAGTTTATCCTCTCACTCCTAAACTTGTAGGTGCATATACTATAATTTATCCTCTTTGTTATAAGGATACAAATATGAAAAATCAGTGAAATCCTAATATCATTTGGAAGTTCAATTTCATATTAATTTGAAAAAGAACACCTCAATACTTTACATGGCCCAATATTCTTGAGTTTTAATTTTATATATGTTCATGCAGGAAAAAATTCATTTCTAAGGTCTTCGATAACTAAATCCCCAAATTTAAAATATAGATGTCTCCTTCTCATATATACTTTCTACTTGTATTTTCTACTATTATCATGTAGCTTCTATTTTACTCTTTCCTACAATTCCTACATACTTACTACAAAATCTCCACCATCAACACTTCTCAATTTTTTTTTCCTAAATTCCTTAATTTCATAAATTCCTCTAAGATGCATTCCATGCAAATTTTGGAATGGAATTAACCTTTTGCTTCTATTAGGTGAATCATTATAAGAAAATTATGCTTGTGCAAGCACCTATTCACATTATTTGGGGTGTTCACTAACCAAAGTCCTAAGAACATTCCCCAAACTTTTGGTTTCCACCATTTTTGCCCATTTCTTTGTAGGTGGTATGTTATATTGAAATTGAGGTTAGTTCCTAATTTCATCCATACAGTTCTCCAAACATGAGCTAAAAACTTTGTGTCTCTATTAGAAACAATGTTCTTTGACGACCCATGCAATCCAACCACTTCTTTAAAATATAAATTTTCAATATTAGTTTCATCACTTTCCTTTGTGTAAGTCATAAAATGTGTCATTTTAGAAAATATATCAACAAAATAAATAAAATTAGTATCTATCTAGGTTATATACAATCCCAACGCAAGGTCCATACTTAGATAGTCCCACGGTCTGTTAGGAGTAGGTAATGGTTGATACAAACATGCATTTTGGCGCTTCCCTTTGGCATACTAGCATATCTTGCATCTTCAAACAATTTTTTCCACATCAACTCTCATATTTTGCCAAAAATAAAAAGCATTTAATTGAGATATCCCTAAATGTCCTTTTAATCCTCCACTGTGCTTTTCTTTCAACAAGTTTACCCTCATGGAACCTTATGGAATGCAACAATCCATCTTGTAACATGTACTCCATACATGGAATTTTATATGTACTAATTTTGATTCTTAGATGTTTCAAAATCATGTTTGAAATCTAGATCATCTTTATACATCTCCTTCAAATTTTCAAATCCCAACAGTTGAATTGGGCATTCTTGTGAAGCCAAAATCCTAATTCAAGAATTTGAAATCTTATTATCTTCTCCATTAATGTGCTTAAGAAGAAAAGATAAATTTTGTAGAAATTCAGCTCACTTGGCATTTCTCTAATTCAACTTCTTTTGTTGAGTTATGAATTGCAATGCATGGTTGTTAGAATACAAAAAAAGATATTTTGGCATTAGGTAACACCTCTGCTTGATTAATGTTTGAACTATAGCATAATTTTTTTTATCATAAGATGAATATTTATGTTTTTCTTCATTCAAATTTTTACTAAGATAAGTTATAGGTTTATCATCCTGACTCAAAATAGCAACAATTGCAACTCCACCCAAATCACATTTTACTTGAAATAACTTATTTAATTTTAGTAATGTAAAAACATATTGTTATCTTCTTGTTGACTCGCGAGAATCATTTTTTACCTACACCTATCTATTGAAATGGTTGTTTTTCCTTATTTATTGTCTCCACAATTATAGCACATATACTACTAAAACTATTTCTAAACTTTCTATAAAAACTCACAAATCCATGAATGAAAGCTTCTTACATAAAATATGTTCATTGGAGAAGGCCATTCAATGATACCTTTCATATTTCTAGATCCATATTCAACTTATTTTTAGATATGAAAAACCCTAAATAAACCAATTGTATTTTCATAAATGGACACTTCTTCAAATTTATTATGAGTTTCTCCTCTACATTTTTCAAATGTCTCATATTCTTTTCCCTAGATTGACTATAAGTTAAGATGTCATCCAAATATACAATAACAACTTTTCCAATAAATTCATTAAGAAATTCATTCATTAATCTCATGAATGTACTTGTTGCATTAGTTAACCCAAAATGCATAACTAACCATTCATATGATCCATAATTTGTTTTAAAGGAAGTCTAACATTCATCCCCTTATCTCATCCTAATTTGATGGTAACAAATTTTCAAATCTATTTTAGAAAAATATTGTGCATTTCCTAAAAAATCATTAAGTCATCCATACATGGAAATGGACATGTATAAATAATGGTAATTTTATTTATAGCTCTAGATTCAATCAACATCCTCCATCCTTTATCCTTCTTTGGACTCAAAAAAATAGGTAGAGCACATGGGATCAAAATTTCTTGGCTTGTCCCTTTATCGAGAAACTCTTGTACTCGATTTATGATCTCTTCACTCTCCTTTGGGGCCATATTATAGGTTTATTTGTTTCACAAAATAGCTCCAAGAATAAGGTAAATATGATTACTTATGCTTCTTATGGGTGGTAGCTTACTTGTCAAGTCATCAACCAAAATATCAAAACAATCATCTAAGAAATCATGAATCTCTTTAATAAATCCATCCATATTTTTTCTAGTAAGGATTACTTATAGCTTAGCAACCACAAATAAATTTACCTCCACATTGACTTGTTGTAGTAATTCATTTCCACTAATTAGTGACACTTCAGGACCAATTTCTTCTTTTGCACTGTGTAACACCCCCTTCCCACATCTACCCAAATAAAGGGCCAACGAAGGTAAACATGTGACAAGAGGACACTAATATGATATTCGACCTCCTAGATGACCTTAAGGAAGTGGAACCAGCGGAAACAAGAAAAACACACCTTACTCAGCATCAATAACATCTCTGAGAGGTAATCCATCCTCCTAGACCCCTTTCCCCCGAGGGGGACTAATTTTTTGACCCTTTTGGACCATAGCCACATGCATGCCAAGGCAAGGTAGCAGCCAGGGCCCCAAATGGTCAGTTATGTGCCTGCAACTCCAGGATTTGTGCCACCGTTTCAGCCCCAAACCCGAGGTCACTTCCCAAAACTTCATGAAAATTTAGGAGATGATAAATAACATTTAAAAAAAGGTACACAAGGAATCACATCATCGAGAACTCATTTGGGCCTCTCCTGTCCATGACATGAACTTAGTCAAACATGTCACAAAAATTGCATCTACAAGTCTAAACATTAGATTTAAACATAGGGGTATCATACTTATCTGAGAATCGCTAAGAAGCATTGATCCCTTACATCATAAGCTGCAATACAATTTATTTAACCATAAATACATTATGCATTCATTTACAAGTAAAAACATGGATAAAGCCATACATCATCACTTCTAAAATACATGCTTATAACAAGCATAATAACAATAGAAATACCTTGGATACACCAGCAATATAATCCACATAATAAAGAGTGAAATTATTCATGAAATACCAAAGGAATGGGCTTCTCATTAATGATTTTAAAAACCAACTGAAGATGGGACTTCCACGTTCCACCTAACCATTGATTGGTTGATTCAAGTCTCACTTCAACCAATCATGCATGTGCCATATTCCAAGCATGAATGTGGGATATCATCAAACACATCAATCAAAACCAATACAGGGCTTCCAAAAGCCAAACCACCTCAACACTCAACCAGTGACTCCACTTCATGGTCATACAGCACAACCATCACAGATTGGTCTCTATCCAAGATGTTGAAGGACTCCAAGAACTAGTAACTCAACCCAACATCTAAAGGAGTCATGAGAACCAACCATAAAATAATCAATGGAAATAAACCAAAAATCACCATGGCTATCTAGGAAATGGCAAGGCTAGGAAAATCCACATGCATACACCATGCATGCCAAAACTAGTGATGAAAACATACATGCAACTTAGTACCTGCACTCATAACCTGTTGTAGATGATGATCTTGATGTCCTCTTGCACTTTCCTTCTCTTCCTTCAACTTCTTGATCGAAATTACCAAGCATCCACACTCTCCAAGAGTGCTCCAAGAAAAATTTAAGTATCCAAGAGTATGAGAGAGAGAGAGAGAGAGAGAGAGAGAGAGAGAGAGAGAGAGAGAAATGAGAGCTCTAAAACTGAACTGATAAAAGCTTACCAACTGATCCTCAAAAGCCTTTTTATAAATGAGGCCTTTATTTTCTTCATTTTCCATTATTTTCCTGCTCACATGCAACCTGTGACCTTTCACCTCCCTTTTCTCCTATTTTCCATTATCTTCATAAATAAATGTGCCAAACATACTTTTGCCTTTCCAAAGCCTTTGCCATTGCCTTTTCCAATTTCCTTTAGCCATAATAGCTGAAATGAACACTAGCTAGGATGTTCTTCCCAACATCTAACTTGGAATACATGTCCCATCGAACACGTTCTTATATATTTTTACATGAATATTTTTTTACTAGGGTTGTTACAGAACCCTCCCCCATGGGGGAACACCATCCTCGGTGTTCAATGACACCTACAAACCAAAAAATTGCTAAAAAAAAAACATACTGCCTATGGAGCTTTATAACATAGCTCATTGTAGTATTTACAATGGCCACTGCTGAAAACGTGAAAAACATACCATTTTCTGGAGCTTTATAATACAAATCATTAAGGTGTTTACAATAACGATCGCATTGCTTCAACCAACAAATAATCATATTGCGTATGGAGCTTTATAAATATAGCTCAATACAATATTTACAATAATATACACATATGCACATACACACATTTTCTCAACCATAAAATAAAATGATATAATTACCATATCATCAATAAGGGATTATAGAGGCTCACACCTCCACCCTCAAAGAATTACCAGGATTCACTTCCTTCCCAGGAAGTCCAGAATCCACTTCCTTCCTAGGAAGTCCAGAATCCACTTTCATATTCAAAGTCCGCATTCAATTTCTAGTGCTACAATCCTACGCTAATGTACCCTTAGTGAACAATTGTTGGCTCATTGCTTCGAGGTGCACTCCCAATGTGCATATAATTCCATCGGGAAATGATAATGAGAAAAAAAAATCCATCTTGACCTTCCCGTTCTGTTACACATTCCCTCAGGCAATCTGGTCACACCCTTCTGTGCAGTCACACACCTTCCAAGTTCCATTGGCACCCCCATCCCAGGCAATCCATCCCTTGGCAAGGATTCCTCGCATCGAAAGATACAAAAACCAAGGCACATCCCCACCTCAAAACCTTCATATTGGTCATAGCATGCTCATGGAAATCAATGGACACTATTGGGTACCTGTGTCCCACAATGACCCTGATCTTGAAGTGCTTTACCAACATATTGTTGCATGCTCCAATTCCTTTTGTTTACATTACTAGTTCTTGCAATTAGTTTCAACTACCCAAATAGGAATTTCCATTCTTTCTTGTACCAAACAATAACTTCCATTGGTTCAAAATAAATTTAAATAAATTCACATCATACCTCCTCAGTAGTTCGCCAATAAGGTACACTTGAAATCATATTCACTTCCTGTCACCACAAGTAAAACTAGTCTTTTGATCAAATCATCATGTATAAACATATCACATCTACTTAGCTAAAAAAAAAACCATCATAGGGAAAAATCACGAATCACATAAAATCATCATAAATCACATGTAATCATCATAATTCATAATCATATATCACATGCATAATAAAATTGAAATAAAATTGATACTTATCCTTCATCAGTTCTTACTTCTGCCTTTGTTCTTTCTATACCCACATCAGATCAGTTTCCACACCCAGCAAGCACCCAATGACTTTTCTTCTCTTCAATTACGTACACATACACACAGTGTACTTCAAAACACGTATACTCACATATGACACACAACACCATAAAATACACACACCCACATTGGCATATGACACCTACACCTACACCTGGTGTAGAATACAACACAATACATATGCCTACACCATCATACAACACATAGATCTACATTTGGTGTGCAATACAACACAACACAACACATACACCTACATATAGTGTACAACACAAAATGATACATATACATATACAAATTACAACACAAAGAATACACATGTCACGATACCAAAACTACACTATGCACATATATAGTATTGCATGCTCGAAACACAACACATGAAACACGCACACAATACCACATGTATACCAACACCATATGCACAACATGTATATAGTATTTCCGGCACACAACACTACCTGCATAACATGTGCACAACGCCAAATTTACACAACACCACCTATGCAATGTGTACACAATACCACATATACATGACACCACATGCACGACATGTACACAAAACCACATATACAAAACGTCACATGCACGCCATGTACATGACATCACCTGCCCACAACACCACATGCACACAACGCCACGTGTACAATCATGCACAACACACCATATGTACATAACACCATATGTACAACATGCACACAACACCATATGTACATAGCACTGCATATACAACATGTACATAGAACTATACATACAAAACACCACATATCTGACATCTGCACAACACCATATGCACACAACACTACATATCCAACACACGCACAGTATGATATGTACACAACGCTACATATCCAACACATACATAGCACCATCTATACCTAAAATTACATATGTAATATGCACACAACACCATAAATACAACATTATATATACACAATTATACTACATATGCTACATGTACACATCACCATAGGTACAGTCATTGAATATAAAGCATGCACAACATATGCATTACAATAGTACTACACATCCATAGACCACACACTGACCCCGAAAGAAACCTTGCTTCTAGTGTCTTTCCACTATCCATGCTTAGCCTAGCATGCCACAAATCACATTACTTTCACTTTGTTGATGTACCCCTCAACATTACATGTCCATAACATAAACATAGGCATAGCATAAGAATATAATATCAATTCATTTCCACATGATATTGACTTCATAGATCTGTTAGGGCTACTCTGCCACTTGATTCCTCATATCCATGAACCTCTTCATGCCATTCACCTGCATAAGAAATAATTCCTCCACAAGAATGTTCCCTGATAACCCTATCATATAGTGACAAATATACATAGATACATACATATATGATCATTAACATAAAACAATCATCATCATGTCAGAAAACAACATACATACACACATATATACATATAAATATTTTGTAGGTTTTAACCCTGAACAGAAATTATCTACACACGAATCTTCTAACAGAAAATAAACAATAGCGAGAGCATAAAACATAAAACAAATAAACAAAAAGATTTTCCCCTGAATCCCAAATCGGGACAACCAGCTTGATTTTTCATTATATTCCTTTTAGTGTTACAACACGTATATATACATGCCAAAGCATACATAAACCCCAATCCATTAACCCTGGATTAGAACATAACTGTAGTTCCCTTGACCGGATCTACAAAAAATAGCAGGGGCCGAAAACCATCATACCCCAAAACCATGTGCAAAACCATGCACAAAACCATGGACGTGGACTACCCATAGGAAATTAAGGACCAAAAATTTTCGCTGGGGCACTGCCCCGAACCCCGACAGGGGGGCTACCACCCCCCTATTGCACCCAATGCAAAGGGGGGGCTATCGCCCCCCCGCGCGTGCTTAATCGTGGAAAGAATATAACACATACCCAACACATTTAACATCAAAAAACCATGATCCATGACAACCTTCTGAGACATGATATGCATACATACATAAATGTATTCATATATATAAACACAATAATAATCATAGTCACCAGATATCTTAAGGCCAAGGTTAAGAGAACTTCCTTTATTCATGCACAACATTGAGAACAACAGTTCCCAAGATAGCCAAAGAATTTGACGCCTCAAATCTATTTACCTTACCCTTTCGGTTTCCTTTCTCATGTTTGTACTACCACTGTCTATTTACCACAATGGTCCCAACCAGTCCAACCGAATGTCATAGTCTTATACCAACTATCTCTTCACATATGTGCTAACAAAACCATATTAAAACATGATCATTCCTTCATGCAATATTATAGACACATATACTCATATCATGCAATTAATCAAACATTCAAACAAATTACAAGCATACCATGCCAAATAGATAAAATAGATGACATAATCAAAGACTCAAAATAGTCAAGCACCAAGTATATGAAATAAGAAAACTCATACCTCAATGTATATGAGTGGAGGATATCTTCTTTGCACAATCAATCTAGACTAGCACAATATAACTTCACAACAACTCAACTCAAAATAAATATGATCAAGATATCCATAAAAGTAACTAACTAACATGTTCATATCATAAACTCATAAACATTTCTTTTTCATGCATAATAATCACATATGCACAATCAACCTAGATTAGTACAATACAATATCACAAATATATTGACTCATACATGAACGTAATAAGCCTAACAACTGGCATAAAATAATCCAAAGCAATACGATACATATAACATCAAGATCTTAATGGAATAACCCTAATTGTCAAGTTACTAGCATATAACAACAACAAGCTATATATCATGCTCATCAACAACATGTAACCTAATCATCACGCTAACTATCATACAAAAAAAGTAAGTTAACCTATATCATACTCATCAACAACATATAACATAACTAACATAAAGCAACAATAGCAATGCATACCACCACAAGTTGCTATTATTCATGACTATCCAACACATGTACATATAACCACACTAATCAACTAGCATCTATAATGTATGTAACCATAAAATCAATAGAATGAAAGGAATACTCATAACCATAATGCAAATAAAAATACTTAACCTACAAACCTACATGCCCAACATCCAAGCATATATGACAACATGCTCTTGCCTCGAAGTCCAATGTTTCAACTTCACTTTGATGGTCTGCATCACCTTCTCTATCTTGGCCAACACATTAGCATCACAACATACCAATATCATCATGATTAACTCATTTCATACAATTACCTTATGCACAAAAAAGTTCACCAAACCATTGCAAACTTGACCATATGCACCCACTTGACATGTATAACCAATCATGAATGACCAATGCATGTTCCACATATGACATAACAAAAGAAAAAAAACACGGATAAGACCTAAGCATGACCAATATGTAACCCTAGAATAAACAAAAAATTCATTTACAATATGAAACAATATGTAAGCAAGCATGCATGAAAAATACACAATAATGAGCAATACATAACCAGTCATACACTCATGAAAATATGTTGACAACAACACCACCAACACTTCAATGGAGACACCACTACCACCATGGCCAAAAAAACATGGATGTAACAAGAAAATACACCATAGGTATGAGAAACACATATGCAACCAACATAAATGCATGATCAACACACCGCCCATCCAACCCTAGGGTTGAACCATGCTATGATACCACTCTATGGTATCACATACCACACAAAGAGAACATAAAATAGACACCAACCAAGGAGAACATAAAACAACACTGCCCAAGGAGAGCGCAACTTGGCTCTGATACCACTCTGTAACACCCCCTTCCCACATATACCCAAGTAATCGGCCAATCGGGGTACACATGCGACGAGAGGCTACTAATATGAGATTCAACCTCCTAGATGCCCTTAAGGAAGTGGAACTAACGTAAACAAGACAAAAACACCTTACTCAGCATCAAAAACATCCCAGGAGGAAGCCCAACCTCCCAGACCCATGTCCCTTGAGGTAGATTGACTTTTTTACCCTTTTGGACCATAACTTTAGGCATGCCAAGGCAAGCTAGCGGCCAGGGACCCAAATGGGAAATTCCATGTCTACAACTCTAGGATTTGTGCTATATTTTCAACCCCATATCCTGGTCACTGCCAAAAACTTCATGAAACTTTAGGAGATGCTAAATAACATCAAAAAAAAGTTACATAAGCAATCACATCATCAGGAATTCATCAGGATCCCTCCTAGCCATGACAAGAATTTCGTCAAACATTCCACAAACATTGCATCTACAGGTGTAAACAACATGTTTAAACATAAGGGTCTCATACTTATTTGAGAATTTCTAAGAAGCATTGATCCTTTACATCATACGCTGCAATACAATCTATTTTACCAAAGATACATTATGAATTCATTTACAAGTAAAAACATGAATAGATCCATACATCATCACTGATAAAATACATGCTTATAACCAACATAATAACAACAGAAATACCATGTATACACCAGCAATATAATCCACATAATAACCAGTGCGATTATACATTAAATAATGAAGGAATGAGATTCTCATTAATGAGTGAAAAATCCAACTAGATATGGGACTTCCATGTTCCGCCCGACCATATATTGGATGAGCCAAGTATCACTTTAGCCAATCACCCCTGTGCCATATTCCAAGCATGAATGCGGGATATCATCAAATGCATCAATTAAAACCAATCAAGGGCTTCTATAGGCCAAACCACCTCAACCCTCAACCAATTATTCCACCTCACGATCGTACATCACAATCATCACGTATTGGTCTCTATCCAAGCTGCGCCAGGGCTCCATAGTGTTTGTTCCAACCAAGGCTCCAAGACTATTAACTCAACCCCAGCTGTTTTGAGGCTCCAGATCGTTTGTCCAACCAAGGCTCCAGGACTGATAACTCAATGCACCTTGGGCTCCAAAGCATTTTTCCAACCAAGGCTCCAGGATTAGTAACTCAACCCAACAACTGTACGTCGGGCTCCAAAGAGTTTGTGCAACCAAGGCTCATGGAACTAATAAATCAACCCAATATCTAAAGGATCCATGAGAACCAACTAGAAAACAATATTAAATGGAAATAAACCCATAATCATCATAGTTATCCTAGAAATGGAAAGGTTATGAAAATCCAAATGCATATACCATGCATGCCAAAACTAGTGAGGAAAACATACATGAAACTCGGTACTTGCACTCAGAACCCGCTATATATGATGATCTTGATTTCCTCTTGCACTTTCCTTATCTTCCTTTTTATCAATGAGGCCTCTATTTTCTTCATTTTCTATTATTTTCCTTCATTTTCCTCCTCACATGCAACCTGTGACCTTTCACCTCCCTTTTCTCTTATTTTGCATTATTTCATAAATAAATGTGCTAAAAATAATTTTTCCTTTCCAAAGCCTTTGTTATTACCTTTGACAATTTCCTTTATCCATAATAACCAAAATGAACACTTGATAGGATGTTATGCCCAACATTAAGCTTGGAATATGTGTCGCATCGATTGCAGTCTTATATATTTTTACATGATTATTTTTTTTTACCAGGGCCGTTACACATTATTCATCCTTTAAAGGTAAAAATGTGTGCCTTTCACCATCTTTCTCAAGATAGTATGTGTTACTTATCCCTTCATGATTGAATTTATTTCCATACTACCATGATATACCCAATATAATATGACATACATCCATCAACATTATATCACATGAAACTTCATCCTTGAGTTGTCATTTTGGAATTCGGATTTGCGCTATTCATTAACAAAATCCAATGTCCTTTATATAACCAAAACAATTTGTATGGCATGCAATGAGTCAAATATTTAATCCTATATTTTCCACTATATCTACACATACAAAATTATCAATAATACTACTATAAATTACAACTTTACAACACTTACCTCTTGATTTTCATATAGTTCTGAACAAGCTCTTTCTTTGAGCACGTTCCTTTACTTCCTTTTCTATCTTAAGTATCACTATTTTCATTGAAAATGTTTCTCTTACTTCTGGAGGTTCTTCTCATATTGTAGAATTCACATTTTTCTCGTGTCCTTGCACTAAATGTGAACTTATCTTTGTTTTATAGCTATTTTCTAAGCAATTTCATGCCATATGTCCCAACTTGTTGCATCTATAACACCTAAATTGGTAATCTCTATCTCTATCTATGCCTATAGAATTATATGTTGTTCCTCTTCAATCACTTCCTCTAGGTGAATAACTTAACTAACAAAACTACCCTCTTCTTCCCTCTAAGATTGGAATATTCTTATACTACTTTGTTGTCATCTACCCCTTGCTAGGTTCCTTCCTATACCTTCATGATTTTTTTTTATAGCTATCTTCTCTTCATATTTTATAGTGAATTAATAAGCATCCTCATCTGTACTTGGGGATAGAATTTTAATCTCATCTTGGATTTAATACCTCAATCCATTATTGTACATAGCTACCATTTCTACATCTTCTTCTATATGTCCAATTGATATATTTATTATATAAAATTACTCACTATATTCTTTCACTAACATTTTCTTGAAAAGATATAACTAGTGATATTTAGGCATGAACTTACATTTGAATTTTTCCACCTTCCTATCCTAGCTTTTAATGTTTTCTTTACCTTTGCTTCTCTGGTTTGCTTGCATTGCATCCTATAATAATGTTCTGTGAACCTTCAATCTAGGTACAACATATATCGCTCTCTTTTCTTCCTCAAGATATTCATAGTCAAAATATGTATCCATAGCATTGATCCATTCTATCAATTCTTCAACATTCATATTACCTTCATACCCTCTATATTTGGTCGAGTACATAACCTAGTCATCATCCTCAATATATTTTATTCTATTGATTATTCACCAACCTCAAAGCCTTCTTCTTAGAATATTATTCCTTCCTATTGACAACGTCTATGTTAGTTTATTTTATCTTATTAGTCTCTATGGCTTTGAGCCTTGTCTAGATCTATCTCATCTCAACTAGAAAAATTGTGTTTGCTTCAGGTCTTCCATGAGCTATTCCTTCTCCTATTTGTGCCATTTTTCTCTCATAGTGAACTCCTTCTCTGATAATTGTTTTTTATGGAACTAGGGTCTTCTCTCATGCTTGTTTCCTTTCTCTTAAACTCTCCCTTATTATGTTTATCCTTAGCACATGCTCATGGTGGAAAGGAACTTTTTTTATATACTCATAAAGTAATTACCATCATAAAACTTATTTTGATGTTTTTTTTATTGGACATATCAAGATGTCAACCCATCTAGATATAAAAAAGAAGTTCAAATCACAATTTTCCCTAGTACATTTCTATCATGATATAGAAAAAATATGGTAGGAATAAAATCATAGACCAATAAATACAAATAAATTGTGTAAATAAAAAAAATAATGAAACAATACAAAGGAAACATTAATATACATGGTTCACCAGATTTTGGATACATCCATGGAGAAACAAACAATCCTTCCTTTCTTTTCATCTAGAAAAATGAAGGGATTACAACCTATAGTCCATCTACCACATCCTCATTTCTCTCTCTTACAATCTTCTCTCTCCTAATTAGAATGGTATCTCAATAATACACATTTTCAATATAATTCCCTCATAAAAGGAGGACTTCCTTCTAGGGTAGAATGCCCTAATACAACACATATCATCATATTTGCGACTTAATGATGAATATTTGATATTAACTATGAAATTGAAATATTTTACAAGGAAATTTTTCCAAAAACATTATCTTCGGGGATGTTTCCCCTGAACCCCCGAAAAGTGGGGCTTCAAAGAGTTTTCGACATCTACCTTGAACCTACAAGAAACAATAGTAGGGGGAAACACTCCATCCCCCTCCAATCGAAAATTGGGGTCCAAATGCATCTAAAATAGAACCTTTATGTCAGGAAGATAATCAGGCACCGCAACAAATAATCTCCCACTTGGAGATTTGTTAAAACAACTACATCGCTACTACATCTATTGGGTTATGCTTCAACTTTGGACTTGGCGAGTTTCTCATATTCATCATCGTGCTTGAATACCAACTAAAACTTAGCAAAAACTTAGTTTCTCCTTGGTTACTACCTTTATTATCATTTTTTGAATATTCTAACTAGTATGCATCTTTTCTAGCTTCAACTATACCTCTTCCAAAATTGACCATATGAAATGATCCATGAAATATATGTAGATAATATAATAATGAATTTTTGAGTTATTTGCAAGATGAATGGAACTATCAATATCACTATACAACATGATATCCTCTTTTTTCTTTCCCATTTTCTCCATGGACCTCTACAATGAAATAATTTCTTCAATAGCCTCTATAGCAACAACAAATTTTGATTATGCTGTTAAAAGTGCAACAACCCTTTGCAATTTTGAAATCCAATTGAATATTTTTCCACCTACCTAAATACATACCTTGAGGTGCTCCTCTTACTCTCTATATCACGTAACAAATATGAGTCAACATATCCCTATAAAACAATGTTTAAACCTCCAAATCAAAATTCTGGAGTAGTAGCCTACTTCTCAATACCTGAGAATCCACTTTAGTATCTTCAAATGATCTTTACCTAGATTGTTCATATGTGTGTGTGTGTGTGTGTGTGTGTGTGTGTGTGTGTGTGTGTGTTCACAACTCCCACTGCATGCACTATATTTTTCCTTGTGCACACCATCACATACATCAAAGCTACCAACTGTTCTTAAATATGGAACCTTGAGGTATATATCCTCCAGTGTCTTTGGACATATTTTCTTAGTCAACTTGAAATGGCTAGCCAAAGGTGTACTAATTAATTTTTCATTTTTAATTTTAAATATTTCCAACACTTTTTCTATATAGTCACTCTAAGAAATGTTAATTTATGAATTTTCCTATCCCTTTTTATTCTCGTACCAACAATTTTCTTTAAAACACCCAAATCCTTCATAGGAAATGAATTAGCTAATATTTTTAGCACATTTATATATTGCATGTTAGAACCTGAAAAAAGGATGCCATATACATGTAATAACAAGATAAAATAGCTTTCATTGTCTAGTCTCTTAAAATAAACACAATGGTCAAAATTACATTTACAATAACCTTACTTTGTCATAAACATATAAAACTTCAAATACCACAACCTTGGAGCTTTCTTTAAACCATACAATATTTTCTTCGATCTACTTATTTTTTCTTCCCTTTGACCTCTTATCCTTGTGTTTGTTGCATATAAATATCTTCCTCAAATTCCCCATGGAAACAAGTTATATTTACATATAACTACTCAATATGAATATTTTCTACCACCACTAAACTTAAAATAGTTCTAATTTAAGTAATTTTGAAAATAGGAGAAAATACTTGATCAAAATCTATACCTAAATGCATATTTCCACATATAAAAGTAGTTTCCAGTTATAACTGTGTTAGGGTGAAATGTCTAATGTTTTTGGTGAAAATTTCACCCATCATCAAGGACTAGAAGTGTTCACCTGAAACATTGAATGTTTCAACTCTTCATAACAAAATTACATCTAGACACTACTACTACCTTAAAATATATGTCTTTATTTTGTGCAAACCCATTTACAACAAGTTTGTCATGTACCCATTTTTTCCTTCATCTTCTTCGTTTAACCTCTGAACCCATTTATTTTTCAATTTTAATTTACCTATAGGAAAGGAGACCAAGTCGCAAGTCTAATTATGTACCAAAGAGTCCATATTTTCTTTCATTCCTTGCTCCCATTTCTTTCTCTATTTGCATTGTTTATTCATATCTTTCTGATTTACCATAATTAATTCAAAAAAACATAATGCAATGAAGGAGAGTATCATTTAATGGGTATGATTAACCTATTTTATCTTCTAATAACACTTGTAGGAGTTTCAGGTACTTGTTATTTCCATTATTTTTCAACATTTTTATTTTCTAACAGTTTTGGAATTTATTTTTCCGTGATTTCATCAAGCACCATGTATTTTGGGTTTTTTTTCTTGTTTATTTCTCTGCAACTAATATTTTTACATAACCTTGTTATTGAATGCCACATTTCTACTCCTAACGATTATTTGATTTTCATAATCCCATAAGAAATAGCCAAAACCATTAAGTTCATATCCAATAAAATCACATTACTTGGACTTTCCTCAAGATTTATTTTAGTTTCTCTGTCAATATGGACATTAGGGTAATTGTGAGAGTTAAAATGGCCCCCCTAAGGAAAAAAATAAAATAAGGGTTACAATTTTTTAAAGGAAAAGAAAAAAACTATTTTTTAAATTGTATGTTTGACTTATTTCCTTATACGTTTGCTCAAATTTAAAGTGTGGGCTCTCATAAAATTCTCACATGAACTTCAATCAAGTAACCATTTTTTTAGCTCATATAGGATAGATGGAAATTTCAACTGAGTGGTAAAACCCCATATTTAATGTAAATTTAGCAATGTTCTTAATACATGAAGCACAACTTACCTCCTAAATGAGATATTATAACTACACACTTTAATACCCATGGGTATCACAAATGTATTATGAATTTGCATTGAGTTTGTAATCCTTGAAAACTAATGGGTATCCTAATTCAGAGGTCAAAACACTAGCTTTATTTGGAACCGCAATTTTCATAAGAGCATATTTTATTGAAGGTCTCAATCCTCTTTAAAATTATGTTTTTCCCAAACTAATTTTTGTTGACACATCTTACATCTCTATTATATAAGATTGTAGAAATTTATTTCTCAATTTCATGATTGCAAAGTATCTAAAATATTTTAATTTATAAATATAGTTAACTAGCATCTAAAGCACATAATATCAAACACTTTGTGAAATAACTTGTTCTTTTTTTATTCTAATATCTAACAATCCAAAAGAACTACATTGAGCCTACATAAAATTGCATACATTTCCACATGTGTCAAATCCAATAAAATCCAGGAAGAACAACATCAAAAATTATATGACATGCTAAATAGTGAATGTGAGAAAGCAACCCTACAAGTTAGACCAAATTTTCAAAATGAAATAGAGGCGGGATTTTGTATTTATATATAAAAACATGAAATCAAATGTGCATGTAGTAATTTTGACCAACTGAGTGACACAAATTTATCAATTAAGGTTAATAGAACAACATCCAACAAAGAAATTTCTAGATCAAGAGGATTGATTTAAAAATAAAAGGCAGGTCCATAAGTCATTTGACATGGTGAGGAGTTGGTGAAGGGTTTTGCAGGTTTTAAAATGGTGATTTATCTCAAAAATGAGGAATCTCCATATGTAGGCTAACAGGATTTTGAGCGGTCAAATATTTCTACATGGAATGAAAAAAATTTCGGTATAAAAATGGATTCAGAGCTCACTGACTTTGCTGTGAACCCAAGTCACATGGGAAATTCACATCCGATGCAGAGTTAAAAAAATATTGATAAGTTTCGAGGTGTTTTCTAGGGACTTCGAGCGAGGGTTTTTTAAATTTTGGGGTTTTTTCCATGTAAGACTTGTCGGTCTCAATTTTTGAGTTTGGTACTACTGGGTTTTTTCATCTGAGAATTTTTTGTGTTTCGAAGTAGTTGGATAGGATCAAGTTAAGTTTCCAATTCCCCCTTTTTTAGGGATTTTAAATGTTGACACAGTGGGAGTGTTAGGTCCCCATATTACTAGTGTAGTCCATTATTTTTATTAGTGTAGCCCCCTTATTGTTATTATTGTACCCCTGTAACCCCACATTGTTATTATTTTTCCTTTACATTATTATTGTTAGGTCGGCTAGGATTATATTGTGACCCCATGGACCCCTATATATAGAAGGAGGTTTTGTCATTTGTATCATCCAAGAATTGCTCATTTATGTAAATAATTTTAGGTTTCTACCTCGAAGTGGATGATTTCTAAGGCATTGATCTCTCTTTTCTTCTATTTTTGGAGTTGGTTTCATAACATTTGGTATCATAGCTCTGGATTCTAGGGTTTCGCTGCTCCAAACAGGTCATCATGGTATTTTCACTATAAAAAATTTTCTACGAAGGCTGAGAAGTTAAAAGTTTTACAGAGTGAAGCCAAAATATTAAGGAACATCGTGCACAAATTTCAGATCTTGGTTCACAACATTTTCAGAGATATGATCTGTGGAAGTTAGGGTTTTTTTCAGGATCCCGAATTTCACCTAAACAGGTCATCGTGGAATTTTCGCAATAACTGTTTTTCTACGAAGGTTTAGAAGCTGAAATGTTTACAGAGCAAATATGAAATCTTGAGGAACGACATGTAAAAATTTCAGATTTTGGTTCACAATATTTTCGGCGATATGATCTGTGGAAGTTAGGTTTTGTTCAGGCTCTCGAATTTCATCTCAAAGATGTGAGCTTGGGAAAATCGTCATAACTCTCTCTCTCTCTCTAAGCATCGGATTGGAATTCCATAAAAAGTGGCTGAAAGTACATGGAATTTAGTTTCCTTTGTATCAATTTCAAAGCCGAAGGAGGAAAGAGTGAGACGTGGCACACCATACAAGTGCGCTCTACTAAACCAGACCATAATTAGGTCATTGTGGGATATTTGACATAACTTTGTCTTGAAGTATCCAAATCAGGTTAGACCTATGGCATTCGAAAGAAGATTCAGAGGGATACTACAATACCAAATTTCACATATTGAAGATACAAAATTACAGAGATAATTTAGTTTCAATATCGAGCTCCTCAAAAGCAAGAAAAAGGTGTATATTGTTTTCAAATTTCATAAGTCTTGTTTGAAAAATTAGTTTTAAGTGATTCCAAGGACCTATTGAGCATAGATATCAGTATTGGGTTCTAATATGCCCCCCTAAAAATAATTCAACACCCATTAATCCCGAATAATACTCTACTATGACTAAGGAAGATGAAGAATTGCAACATGATCTATCAAAATTATAAGAGAAAGTGCACCAAATTTCACTCTCGCAAAGAGCAAGAAAAAATGAAATGGAAGTTTTGAAGAAAGGCGTGGAAGCGAAGATGGATGGTTTGAAGAATAATATGGATGGTTTGAAGAAAGTAGTGGAAGCTAAGATGGATGGCATGGAAGCTGGCATGGAAGCGAAGATGGATGACAAGAAAGACAACATGGAAAACATGAAGAATGATCTAAAAACAGACATGGAAGGCTTCACAAAGTTGATACAAGAAATGTTTCCTAATGCCGAAAATATAGTAGAGGAAACTCATGATGAGAAAAAAATAAATGTTCGTGATTTCATAAACTCTAATTTTGGATGGAAGAACCACCATATTACAAATATGGATATGAGGAAGTTTGATGGCAAGGATCCAGTAACATGGACACTACAGATGGATAAATATTTTGATATCAATAATGTGCAAAACACACAAAAGGTATGCATTGCAACTTTACATTTAGAAAAAAATACATTTGTATGGTATCGATGGCTTTTCTCGCATAAAAAAATTGTCACTTGGTCAATTTTTCTGGAGGAAATGATAGCACATTATGAGGATACAAAGAGAAACACCTTCTTTATCCAATTGATAAATCTCAAACAAAAGGTTTCAGTAGTGGAGCACATTGAGGATTTCCAAAAATTGAATATAAGGGTAACTGATATTCCATAGGAACACATGATTAATGTCTTCATAGGGACTTTAAAGGATAACATCCAACATGAAGTTTGCGTTTAGGAACCTGATTCATTGGAGAAGGCATTCAAGTTGGCAAAAAAAATTGAATGTAAAATTATGGCAACAAGGAAGCCTACCACTCACATCTATAAATATGGAAGTGTTGCTACTCCTATACTTCCACAACTTATAAGGTTGACACCACAAAAATTGGAAGAAAAAATAGAAAAAGGGCTTTGCTACAGTTGTGATAGCAAATACACTAAAGGTCATAAGTGTGCTGAGAAGAAATTATTTTACATAGATTGTGAAGAAGAGGAAGAAAATGAACAAGGAACTTCAAAAGAAGAGGATATACATTAGGAAAAAACCCTAGAAGAAGAATAAATGAGTCTTACCATATTGTGTAATGCATTGGCATGAATTACCACTCCTCAAACTCTCAAGATAGAAGGACATATCAAGAATAAAAATGTAATAGTGTTGATTGATTCTGGTAGTACCCATAATTTTATTCATTGTAAGGTAGCCAAGGAATTGAATTGTTTCCTATACCCAACACCAAAATGTCAATTGATGGTTGCAAATGGAGGACCTATAAATTTCTCTGGAAAATACCATAATATCAAGCTAACCATGGGGGAATATGTATTGAAAATTCCAGTGCTTTCCATTCCAATGGGAGGTGTTGATGTTGTACTAGGAGTACAATGGTTAAAATATTTGGGGACGATAGCTTTTAATTTTCAAGAACTTTTCTTGAATTTTTTCTCAGAAGGAAAGCAAATCAAATCACTGGGTATCGTAGGGAAGCCGGGAAAGATAATAAGCTCTAATGTCATTAAAAATATTCTAAAGAAATAATAATGAGGCATAATTGCACAATTATGCTCACTAGAAGTTCCAACATCAAAATCATCTATTTCTCCAGATCTCCAAAAAGTCTTGGACAATCATTCCAAGGTGTTTGATACCCCCAAAGGACTCCCACCTATTCGTGATCATCATCATGCTATTCATTTGATTCTAGGAAGTGTTCCTCTAAACATCAGGCCTTACAGATATCCTTATGTCCAGAAGAGCGATACAGAAATGTTAGAGGCTGGTATAATCAACCTAGTCAAAGTTCTTTCTCTTATCCAGTAGTATTGGTGCGCAAGAAGCATGGATCATGGCGCATGTGTCCAGATTATAGGGAGCTCAATAAGCTCACTATTAAAGATAAATTTATCATTCCCGTGTTTGATGAATTATTGGATGAATTACATGACGCAATTTATTTTACCAAGTTGGATCTTTGTTCATGATATCATCAAATTAGAATGAAGACTGAAGATATTCTGAAAACAACATTTCGAATTCATGGGGGTCATTATGAATTTTTGGTCATGCCTTTTGGCCTTACCAATGCACCTTCTACATTTCAAGGGTTGATGAATTCCATTTTCAAACCCCTCCTTAGAAAACTTGTGCTAGTATATTTTGATGACATACTAATCTACAACAAGTCTTGGAAGGATCATGTTCAACATGTTGACAGTGTGCTCAAACTATTGGAGGATAAAAAATTATATGCTAAAACATCCAAATGTTTATTTGGAGTACAAGAGGTGGAATATCTGGGTCATGTTGTATCTCAAGAGGGTGTTAAGGTAGACCCTCAAAAAATTAAAGCCATTAAGGAATGGAAAGTTCCCACAACCATAAAGCAGTTGCGAGGATTTCTCAGGTTAGCAGGGTATTATCGCAAGTTTGATAAGAATTATGGGAGAATAGCAGCACCTCTAACAACATTATTGAAGAAATATGCATTTTCATGGACTCCTGAAGCAATTAAGGCCTTTGAACATCTTAAAGAGCCAATGTTCCTAGCACCAGTCTTAGCTACGCCAGACATCACAAAAACATTTATTATGGAATGTGATGCCTCAGAAAATGGAATTGGTGTTGTTTTAATGCAAGAAGGAAGACCCATTTCTTTTGAAAGTCGTCCAATCAAAGAAATTACTTACAAAAAGCTATTTATGAGAAGGAAATGTTGGCAACACTACATTCACTAAAGAAATGGCGACCTTACCTAATGGGAAGGCACTTCAAGGTAAAAACTGATCCTGATAGTCTTAAAAACTTTTTAGAACAAAGATTATCTTTAGAAGAGCAGCAAAAATGGGTCACAAAGATGTTGGGTCATTACTTTGAAATCATCTACAAAATGGGAAGCTCAATGTTGTTGCAGATTAACTCTCAAGAAAGAATGAAGAGGTGGAAGCATTGCTTTGTGAAATTTCTATTATCCAACCAGATTGGATAACTAAAGCAAGGGATGAATGGAAGAAGGATAAAGAAGTGTCGACACTCATTCAAAATTTGAAGCAAGATCCTAGTAAATATGATACATTTATTTGGAAAAATGATTCCTTATGTTA
This sequence comes from Pinus albicaulis, assembly GCA_034641835.2. NCBI lineage: Eukaryota > Viridiplantae > Streptophyta > Pinopsida > Pinales > Pinaceae > Pinus > Pinus albicaulis. The sequence goes on from CM076574.1 coordinate 603,978,462, forward strand.
CAAATATCGCTTATATATTTGTAAGAATTCCCAACTAAAACAAAATATTCTTTTGGAATTGTACACTTCTCCTTAGAAGGACACTCAAGATTTTTAAAAACTTACCACGGCGTGAAGAAAGATTTTTTTGGGATGGACTTAAATTTGATATTCAAAAGTTGGTGGAAAAATTTTTGGTTTGCCAACGAAATAAAGTTGAGACAATTAAGACCTCGGGTCTTCTACAACCTTTATCCATTCCAAGTCAACGTTGGGAAGAGATTTCAATGGATTTTAGTACAGGTTTACCTAATTCTGAAGGAAAGAGTATCATCATGGTAGTATTTGATAGACTTACCAATTATGCACACTTTTGTGCATTATCTCATCCATTTAAAGAAATTACATTTGCTACTGCATTTATGGAAACAATTCAAAAGCTACATGGAAACCCAAAGATTATGGTAAGTGACAGAGATCCCATTTTTACTGGAAATTTTGGACGGAATTATTTTCCTGTTCGGGTACTCAACTAGCTCATAGCTCATCTTATCATCCTCAATCTGATGGTTAAACTGAGATAGTGAACAAATGTTTGGAAGGATATATTTGTTGTTTTGTATCTAATAAACAAACATAATGCGTCAAGTGGTTACCTCTGGCTGAATGGTGGTATAACACTTCCTTCCATACTGCAGCAAAAATGACCCCATTTATGGTACTTTATGGATATCATCCACCGTCCATCACATCATATTTAAGAGAAAATTCTAAGGTGCAAGTAGCGGAAGATCACATCGAACATCAACAGCAAGTTCTCCAACTCTTAATGGATAACCTCAATTTGGCACAAAATTGAATGAAACAATAGGTAGGTTAACATCACAGTGAGAGAAGATTTGATGTAGGAGATTGGGTATTTTTACGGCTATAACCATACAAAAAAATATTCCTCAAGCAAGCTAAGAAGGATAATAAATTATCACCAAAATACTATGGTCCTTACAAGGTGTTGAAAAAGATTGGTAATATGGCATACAAATTGGAGCTTCCCGCTTCTTCGCAAGTGCATCCAGTGTTCCATGTTTCATGCTTAATGAAGGTTATAGGTGACAAATTTACAGTTCAAACAATATTTACGGAACTTGATGAGGAAGGAAAAATCATATTGGATCCTGAAATAATCACGGAAACAAGAACTCAATAGCTACAAAATCAATAAATTTCAGACTATCTCATCAAGTGGAAGAACTTACCCACTGAAGATTCAACATGAGAGGATGAGAATTTTATACAGAAGCATCCAGAGCTACTCAAGCATTGAGGACAATTTTTTTTTAAATGATAGGTGAATGTTAGGTCTGCATATTACTAGTGTAGTCCCTTTTTGTTATTAGTGTAGCCCCCTTATTGTTATTGTTGTACTCCTATAGCCCCCATATTGTTATTATTGTTCCCTTACATTATTATTGTTAGGTCAGCTAGGATTATATTGTGGCCCCATGGACCCCAATATATAGAAGGATTTTTTGTCATTTGTATCATCCAAGAATTGTTCATTTATGTAATGAATTGGAGCTTTCCCCCTCGAAGTGGTTGATTTCTAAGGCATTGATCTCTCTTTTCTTCTATTTTTGGATCTAGTTTCATAACAGGGAGTGTGGTCTAAAGGATTTTATCCTCTAGGGTTTGGCCCTTTCCATAGTTTTCCTTTTATTAGGGATACTTTTACTTTTTCTCTCACGAAAGGTGGTGTACCCTTATTGGCCGTGGGGTTGTTTTCAGAGGAAAAATGAACCTTGGAGAGTTTCTTTTTGACCTTGAGCAATCTATTGAGGATTTTTTAGGAAAAAGGGAACGTGGTTGCTTATCCTATACTGATTTTTTCTACTTAGCATATTTAGAAGGAAGGGGATGGGGGTGAATCATCACACTCAATGAATAATAGAATGAATAGGCCTAGTACCAAAATTAAAAAGGACATAGTATTGAGGCAGAAAACTCTTCCAACTTTCAATAATCTCAATTGGGTCTACATGTTGAAATGGAGGAAGTTGAAGCATTAGTGGAAAAGACTCAGTTTGGTCGACCAGGCTAGAGGGAGGAAGTTTAGCATTAGTTCCTTAAAGAATGAATTCAGGTTGAATTGCTCCAAAGGTAAATACCCCTCCTGATGTTTTCATGCTTCCGAAAGGATGGATTCAATTGGGCTTTAGTTCTCATGGGGAGACTGAATAAATTGTGAAGGAAGTGTGGACTATATATTTGAGTCATGCTTCTTTAAAATTTTGGTCACCATTGTTCGATTCAAGCCCGAAAAGGATTGATGTTGTGCCTATCTGGTTTTGGTTTCTTGGTTTGCCACCAAATATGTGGAATGAAAAGAGTCTTTTGGACCTTGGAAATAGCCTTGGGCATTTCCTGAAGGCGAACTATTCATTCAAAGAATCCAGGGAAATGCCTACGGTTCAGATTTTGGCTAGTATTGATTTGTGAGGAGGTCTCTCTTAATACATTAACATTGGTAGGGGTTTTCTTAGGCTTAAACTCTATGAATATGAAGGATTTCATCTTAGGTTTCATCACTACCACAAGTATGGGTACATGGTTCATCATTTCTCTCTACCCTATAAAAAAGGGCTAGCATAGTGTTGGATGGATAAGTCGTTCTTGCTGACAAGACATACCTCCCAAGTGTCCTACGGAAAACTAGCAACAAATAGGAAAATAACAACTCTTTTCTCTAGATACTATTTGATTTGGAATTAACTATAATAGGGTTTTGGAAACCTACTTTTAGTCCAGCGCTGATCTTATTTCCAGTGGCTTGAAGAAAGTCGTCGTCAAGGATCTGCAATCACAAACACAAGAAAAGATCAAAAGCACCTGCATAATAAAAATTAATTCATGAATCAAAAATCTATCAAGATGATCAAGGAATTTAAGAAATAAGCTAATTAATTAAATACCTCATTGATAAAACATGATAAACAAGCTACTTAACTAAAGAACTCATTGAAAATACGGTATTCATTCGTATTATCTTTAATAAAGAAGAGCCTTACAACCATGTCTGCCTTGATTTCGTATAGGCCTTCCTGGGGTCCAGAAAGGCATTTCCTTTATTCTAACAAGCTTTGCACTCTCTCAGCTAAAATGCACATGGGTGTGTAATCATTCCCACATAGTGATCAGTTAAGAGAGTATGAGTCTCTACAGCATTTCTCCTTAAAAATTCTCAAAGTCTAACTCACTAACTCTAACCTTTGAAGCTGCACTATTGCTTCAAATTATAGGAAAAGAGAGGAGGTTATGGTTCCACATAAGAAGGGATAGAATTCTCTTTTGAAGGGATTGGGCTCCATAAATCAAGGGGTAAGCTCCCATAATGGAGGAATGAACATACATGATAGGAGCGAACCTTCAACCAGGTAATTTCTTCTAGAATCTTCCAGAATTGACTGTTGGGTTTCTAAATGTTACTTTCCACCTTTGTTTTACCTTTTACAGAAAAAAGGTGCGACACTGCAGGCAATGTTAAGAGAAAGTGCGGTACAAGTGTTTTTAAGACTTTTATGAGATTTTCTCTCAATTTCAAGGCTTGATTTTAGGAACTTTGATGTTTTAGACTTCAAAGGGAGTACTAAAATTTCATGGTGACAAATTTCAGTGTAACAAATTTCCCCCTAAAGTGCGAAGTCTGAGAGCATTCGAAGAGTGATGTGCTTTATCATTTCAAGGATTAGCCTGTGGACACCCCAGTCAGAACCCTATAAAAACATTCAACGCAAAACACACACACACACACACACACATATATATATATATATATATATATATATATCATCACTGAGGTAGGCATTCCCATACTCAGATCAAAAACTAACTAACTTGTTCTGATACAGAAATGATTTTAATATTACATCAATATTGTAGACACAGCATGGACACAACCATCTGCCTTGAATAGTCTACTACATAATGAATAATAAAATGCCTCGCAGCCTAGATGGTGGAAACTAGATCCAGGGTCTTGATTTCTGCTACCTGAACTTGTACAATTCTATCCATGCGATTAAATGTGTTGAAGTCGAACATGGTAGGATCCACTTGATTACCAGTCAATGATGTGAACTGTTAACAAGTGTGAGAGAAACCACCAATAATGACAATGGCTCTCAAAGTACTTAGTACAATCCATAAAATGTGAATAAGTGATCTGAAGTCGAACATTTCACGGAATCGTTCGATCGAAGGTCAATGATGCAACTTGTCGTCGAAGGCGAGAAACCTGCCATTAAGGCATGCAGATTCAAGGGTACTGACAGATTCTAGATCAAATTCCTAGATGATGAGCTATCGTCGATAGAAATTGATCCGACGTAAGCAAGCTCACGACACGAAACCATAGATCAAGTTTTGAAGAATTTTTTTGCAAGGACTGACTCGGGGATGGTCAACGCAAATGGAGATAAATGTTTGCAGATGAATGGTTTGTTTAACTGTCCTCTTGAACACATAACGACACTGCAGATGGTTTGGTGACAGTTTCCCTAACCAAATACCCAAAAACTGGCTGAAGACCTTCAATTGGTTTGATTAACTAATAGGCAAAGGATTTTCCCAACCTAGGTAGAAGTGTGACAAAAAGTGTCATGTTCAAGAGTGGTATACTAGTTTTATAAATCAAAGTGTAACAAATGAACTCGTTTTCTCTCTTTTCCCCCACCATTTCTCGCAAGTACCTTTTTATTTTTGACAAGCTTGAGGAAGATAATGTTTGCTTGTTTATAAGTTCATCCTTCAGATGATTCCAACTTAGTTTAAAATCAAACCCTAAGAAGGAGTGGTCCATTCATGTTTTTAATCGACAGGTCCTTTACTGTTGAATTTTAATGAGTCCAGTATAGGAGAAACTCAATGTTTTTCAATTTTAGGGAGTCAGAAGAAAAACTTAATAAAACTCTGTGGATGTACATTTTCATAATTTTAGTTTCTCAGGCCTAAAAAGGGATAAAATAATGCGGGAGAGAACTCTATTGAGCATGATTAGTCAACGTATACCTTTTTCCTAAATAGCCCATTTAAGTCCGAAAAAGGGGTAAACTTATACTGAAGGGACGACTATTCATTTCCTTTAACGAGTTTGAATAGTCAAGTACTCGGAAATATTTTCATCTTTAGAGAGTCTGAAAAGGAATTAAAAAAGGACTCGATGGTTTCACTTTTTCAAAATTTTAAAGAGCCTGAAAAAGTGATAAAAGTATACTCTTTGTCAAAAATGACCATTTCACCTGAAAAATCTGGTATTCTGCACAAAAACTCAAAAAATTAAACGTATCTGCTTCAATAATAAAAATATTTTGAAAAAACATCTTTTTAAAATGAAAAATAAACAAATTTAAATTTCATTTATTCGAAAAAACTTTAAAAAATGAGTTTTCAAAATTCATTTTTACCGTTTGAGTTCAAAGTGAAGATTTGAGAGCTTTTGGCAAAAAACGCTCCAAAGAATATTCCGAACAAACCGACCATTGAAATCGAAAACTTTCTGCTCTAGGTAATCCACATCCTCTTTTCCTTGCTTTTCATCTGTTCATTTCCTTAATTTAGGGTTTAAAATTCATTTTTGGAGAGAAAATAGGTTCAAAATTCTGCCCTCGGGGGTTCGCAGGTAAGACACACGGTACCTGCAAACCCTGACATTTTCTTACAAAGAAAAATATCATGGCCCCGCACTTTTAGCACAGCGCCCGTGCAGAGCTACACACTATCTCTGAACTTAAAGTGTGGGGGCTCCGTGAAGAATTTGAAAACATAATTTCTTCCCAAATTACCCAAAATGTTTGTTTTAAAATGATTCTAATATTTCATTTTGCTCATTGTAGGATATTTACGATGCTAATCTAGCGGGAACGTGAACATGAGGAGGTGGATGAAGCTGCAATGATTCATCCACCTACATTACAAGTTCTGAAAGCATGTGGGTTATTCAAATTCTGGGCTATCAGTGGCATGAGAGCTCAAGTAGACCTTCTCACTTGGCTGGTAAACAAGTGGGATGTTCAGGACCAGTGTTTCATGAGTGGAGACAACCGGCTCAAAATTGAGCTGGAGGACATATATTTTTTGATTGGTTTGTCTAAAAGAGGCGAACCACTTTCTCTATTTGGGGCTAGACCAGGTGGCCAATCTGTTGCTAGCCTGCAATTAGAGTTCTGTAATGATGAGGATAATCCAAAAGACAAATGGATTGACATTAAAATGATCATCCGTACTGAATTAAAATTGATTGCATTTACTGTTACCAAGTTATGCGAAAGTGCAACTTTGCATGTGACTACTGGATCTCAAATGCGGATTGCAATGGACTGCTTCCGAGGCACTATATTCAACTCGTGCGAGGCAGTGTTGGCTAATGTCAAAGGCCAACTAACTAGAGCAAAAAACGGTAAGTTAAATAACTTCGGATATGGATCTATCATGGTTACTTTTTCTTTAGAGAGGATTCCTCTATTAGCCCCGCAACGTATACCTGTTGATGACAGTAGAGTCCGAGAGCCTCGGATGGCCCGATGGGTTGTTTTGATGGCCCGTCATAGTGAGGGGACAAAGATTGTTCAATTTCCCCCGGCTTATTTTCATTGGTTATAAGACCAACTCTTTGTGATAGAGGACTTCCCTTATGCTGGGATGGATTACCGGGGAGATCAAGATATGCCACTTGCTCCAGGGGCTAAGTCGGACGAGTCAGGTAAAAAATCTCTTTGACACACTCTAATTTCTAATTTTTATTTTGTTTTTTAAATCTTCTAAAACTGATAAAAAAAATTCAAATGCAGATGTCGGTCCACGTCGAACAGCCACGCTCGGCCCCTTTGACAGGAGGCAAAAGGATGTAGCTGTAGCAACACCACCACAGGATCAGACAACAGAAATCCTGACTGATTTGGAACACCATTTGGAGCGACTGGCTCTGGACATCCCAGAGACTACTATAGATGACATTCCTCTTCTCTTACAGAGATATGTCATTGGTGTTATTTGACCATTCAAGAGATTCCTGAGTAGAGTGGCACGAGCTATAGTATCCTATCATGATCATTACCATAGATAGTGGATGATCGATTGTATAGACTCATATAATTTTTTGTATCGCTTTTTTCCGATCATAAGGCGTTTTGAACCTATGATTGAGAACGATGTACAATTTTTTGAAACACTACTCTATGCTATGATATACTACTATTTTCAATTACCTGTCCAACAAGTTATAGAATGTTGATTTACTACTTTTATTATTGCAAATGCATATTAATCACACTAGAAGCTATTGCATCTACTAATGTGTTTAAATTTATTGAAATGTGTTGATACTCAATATAATCAAATTCTCGTTCTAAGAGATGAACTCTCAAAAATAATCTTAATAACACTGGGTTTCTAATTGCATATACTTGATTTAATTGTAATACAACGAGTTTAGAATCTAACCTAACGATCAAACTCCGAAGTCCAAATGAAATGGATTTAGACTATAACTCAATAACTGCGCTATATTCTGCAATATTGTTTATCGTTTTACTGAGGCTTACTCCATGCATAGATATTAACTCGTCAGTGGGTGAATAAATAACCCCAAGCTGCGGAAGAGATATTATGTGTACTACGACAAGCGCTATCAGCAAAACCAATGTATGTTTGAAAAGATGTCGACATCTGCAATATCAAGAGTAATCCAGATAAGAAGGAATAGTAGTAAAAGCACACTTAAACTAGGCACACATTTCTAATCTACAGCATACCAGCTAAAAATAACGAATATACAAGAAAGATCTTCACACAAGATTCAATCGTAATATATCTTCAGATAAATCCCATTTCTGGGTTTGCCTAAAGAGACCCTGTCAAAATCAATCAATTCATAGGCCCCTTTTGCAAGCTGTCACTTGACAATATAAGGACCATGCCACATGGGTTAAAATTTCCCAGCCCCTAGCTTATCATTAGCTTGATCATAAACCAAGACTAGGTCTCCTTTTGAAAAAATCCGAGGTGTAACATTTCTATCATACTGAGCTTTCATTCGTTTCGCATGAGTCTCGGTGGCTAGTGCAACGGTGCATCGATTCTCATCTAATTGAGCCAAGTACAAAAAATGTTTCTCCTCTTCAGAAGTGGTTGGTAGTCACTCTATGGCTAGTTGGAGTGACGGTATCTAGTATTCAATGGGTAATACCGCTTCTAAACCGTAAACCAGTTGAAAAGGGGTAAAACCTGTCGATGTTTTTGCTGAGGTTCGATATGCCCAAAGTGTTGAAAAGAGCATGGTATGCTAATTCGACTTATGAATTCCAATGATTAATTTTATCATGGTGGCTAAAAATTTATTAATTACTTCAACGTGAAAATGTGAAGCTGGGTTACACTTTTTGCCCTTTTTTGAGAAAAATTTTTCATTTTTTTCGGTTCTTCAACTTTCTGCAAACTATAACAATTTTTCTGTGTAGAATTTCATTTTGCGGTAAAAATAAAAGTTGTGAGAAATTTTTTTAGCTTTCTATTACTTATTTTTTGAAATTGTTTTATGCAGATTTGATATGTCAACTTAGCGTTTCTTTGAGTGTGTGTTTCTTAACAATCAAAGAATTCATAAGAAGTCATGTTATGTGGCAACGTTGTATTCATTGAAAATTTGTGTTTTTGAAAAAACCAAATGTGTTACAACAATCTAGACAGAGTCTACTTTGGTTTCGTCATATTTACAAAGCAGATGGATGCATATCATAATTACTAGAATTTTCTGAATTGGTCCAATACGAAAAACTGCGTATTTTTGATATGTTTCGCGTGGCAACAAATTTCTTAACATACAAGTTATAAACTAAAAATCTAAAAGCTACCCATTACAGTCAACGGACCAATGTAATGCCCCATAATTTTTCAAATTTTTTTTACAATGTATTTTGGGAGATACAAAATTTTGATTTCACTGAATCACGATGACCCTCAAAAATTGTTTGCACTCATTTTATTAGAAAAATTATTAAAATTAATAAACGTTTACGAAATTCCATAAAATTTATATTTCCTGAAAGTAGATTCAATTCTGAAAATGCTTGTCTTGGTTCCGACGGTTAATTAACAAGTTTTCATGGAGTTTAATCAGTCCAAAGTTGCAGAACCGTTTTCAGAGCTTGGCTCTGCGTAATCAGTGACGCGTTAGTTCGGCCGAACTATTAGCGACAGTTCGGCCGAACTATGTTTTCCGCTTACGGGCCGCTAAAACTAACGGCTTAATAGTTCGGCCGAACTATTGTGCAATTCTCCGTCGGCCGGAAATTTTTGTGGAGCCCCCTACAAAACACACATTTCGCGTCAATATAAATTGCCGCGAAATGAGTCACAATTTTCGCACATTTCGCACTTCATCTCATTCTACAACTTGGTTTGAATTCAAAAACTTTTCTTCAAAATCTGGGTTTGAAATTTTTTTTTGGAAGACATTTTTTGCAGGCGACGTGATTTTTCTTGGAGGTTCAAAGTTTGAGTTTAAAGAAAAAGACATTTTTTTCGAGGCGACTTGATTTTTCTTGGAGGTATGTAAGTGTTTTGTGTTGAAATAAATCTTTTGAGCTTCTTTGTACAAAAATTTTTGTGTGTTAAATTTTTCTTCACATTTTAGAGACTGTGTGATTTTTCTTAGAGGTATGTACGTGATTACGTATTTTTTAGAAAAGATTTTTTTAAATTAAATCTTTTGTGATATTGTTTGTAATTGAGTTATTGTCTAATTTTTTAAGGGAAATTTTTTGAACCTCATACTCTATTATCATGGGAAATCGAAGAACTTGTGTGAGAAAATATGATAGAAAAAGAAAGCCTGAAGAACGTAGAGAAGAGACAAGACAATATTGCAAAAGAAAGTTAGAAGCTCTCTCAAATATTGAAGAGGAAAATCAACCTCAAGCGGAAATTGAAGCAGGTATGTAAATGTAAATATTACATGATCTATTGATATATATTTAAAATTTTCCTAATATAAAATATGAAGCTTAATTTTTATTTGATGAACTAGTTTGAAAAATATTTTGTTTGATGTAAACAGACAGAGATATTCCTCAAAATATTGAAGAAGAAAATCAACCTCAAGCAGAAATTGAAGCAGGTATGTAAATTTAAATATTATGATCTATTGATATATTTTTAAAGTTTTCCCAATGTAAAATGTGAAGCTTAATTTTTATTTGATGAACTAGTTTGAAAAATATTTTGTTTAATGTAAACAGAGAGAGATACTCCTCAAAATATTGAAGAAGAAAATCAACCTCAAGCAGAAATTGAATCGGGTATGTAAATGTAGATATTATGATCTATTGATATATTTAAAATTTTCCTAATATTTATTGACATATTTATTAATTTAGTTATTTATTGAATATGTACTATTTTTTTCGAATATGTACAGATGAAATCACTATCGATAATGAGATGTTAGAAAATGTTGACACTCACACATATGGAGATAAAAAACCTGACTATGTTATACGATATCGTGTCGATAAAATTTTGGAAATGTTTTTCAAAACTGAGCAAGTGACAGTTCAAGCTCAAATGTTGAAAGGTCTCCTATCATCAAGGAAATTAAAAGAAGCGAAGACACTATTGGGTATTCGAAAATCAACCAAAGATAAAAAATGAAAGAAGAGGTGATAAAAAAATATGAGTAGTGCTATAGAGTCAATTAAGAGATCTAGAGAAAAAGAGGTTTCAAATATACGTAGAGGAATACAAATGGCAATGGTTTCACCAAGTACTCAAGAGAATTGTTTGAATCTAACATCTATGGCACGAGCACTGGGAACCTCGCGAAAAACTCTGCACAAACATCGAAAATTTCGACTGCAAATAGATGTAAATGATGAAATCGCTTGTTGGAGAGCTATTTGTAGGCAACCATACAAAGATAGACTTGGATAAGATGTTAAAAAAATAATATATGAATATTGGAAGAACAATTCGCGTGTTTCACCGACTACAAGACATGTGATGCGAAGAAGAATAGCATGAAATCAATACGAAGAACATGAAAAACATCTCTTGGAAACCACTCAAATAGAGTTATTCAACAAGTTCAAAGAAGAGAATCGTCAAATTCAAGTTTCACTCGGTGCTTTTGTTCAACAAAAACCATGGTATGTAAAACCTATCACCGTACGCGACACTTGTTGTTGCCGTTATCATGTGGAATTTGAGTTATATTATGACACATTCCTTGATTTCGGTAGAACATTATGGAAGGATTCACCTCCTTCTTCCACTATCCGTGAATTCATATCTCAAATTCTATGTGAAAGAGAAAGCGATGAACTATTTTACAAAAAGAAATGTGTTGGTGGTAAAAAATACGATGATTGTGGAAATTTGACTAAATTTCAAAACAAATATCGTATTGATATAAATGATCAATCATTGTCCAACATGAAAGTGAAATGGAAGAGATACAAATATACCAGTACATCGATTCAAGGTGCAGATAGTGTTAAAAGAATCGAATTACGAGAAGACGAAATTTTTCTAATAGACTTTTTGAGAAAGTTTGAAGCAGAAATTTACAAATACACCATGCATTCCCATAGAGCTCGATGGCAAGACTTGCAATTCAAAAAATCTCGTGAAGTTTTTCCACCAGGAACCATTTTGTCGGTGATTGATTTTGCAGAAAACTACACATTTGCTCCACAAAAAGAAATTCAGAGTGAATACTATCACTCTGACCAAGTCTCCATGCTCGTCCATATTCTATATAGACATGCTGAACAAAATGTCGATCATATAGAAAGCACGAGTGAAAATCGACATATCATTAAATAATATCACTTTTATATCAATGACGATCGTACACATGATACATGTTTTGTACAACATTGTTTTGGAAAAATTTATGATTCATTGAAAAATCGTGGAATAACATTCAATGAACATTGGATATGGTCAGACGGATGCGCAAGTCAATTCAAATCTGCACGATCATTTTTTTTTTGTGTCGTCTTCATAAGAAAACCTCCATTAAACATTGTTGGAATTTCTTTGAGACTGGCCATGGAAAAGGAGAACATGACGGTGCAGGAGCATGCATAAAACGAGTACTTCGAAGATATCAAATGAACCACTTTGCACGCCGACTTGCAAACGCCGAAGAAGTTGTTCAATGGTGCAAAAATGCTCTAAGCCATGAGATTAACCCATCACGAGAAGTGCAAAGGTACATTCAATTTAATTTATATTGGTAATCTAATTTTAAACATTGTACATTTATCATGCAATGATTATTTTTAATTGTATTTTGATATCATATTTATAAATTCTTTTTCTAATTTTCCATATAAAGGTTTTTCTGGCATATTGGAATCGGAGACGTAAATAGATCAATTGGAAATGAAGTTGGAACAATAAAAGGGACTCGAAAATTGCATTCAATTCAAACAAAATTGTCCACAAATGTGTTTTCATTGGATAAAAGAAAATATTCTTGTTTTTGTGATGTTTGCATAGACAACACAAAATCCAATGACGTCTGTGAAAACAAAATGTATGTGAACGATTGGAAACATACAGAGCTAAATACAAAGGGAAAAATGTATGTTGCAATGTTTGAAGAAATGGAATCAGATGAAACTACAATATCATCCGATGGTGATCGAGTTTCTGATCTTGTTAGAGAAGGTAACATTTGAATTACTTTTAATGATTTAAAGATCTACAAATAAATTTAAATATGCATAATTAAATGTTAAATTTATTTTATTGTGCAGGAGATTTTTTTGCTGTAATTGCACCTATTGACAACGATGAAAATGTGAAGTATTATTTGATGCATTGCATTGAACAAAAAATGAAATTATTACAAGACTATAATGATCACGGATTTCAGTATGACAAAGGGTCTATTATACTGAAAGGTTATTTTTTCAAACAAACTCGTCAAAGTGGAGACTTTGTTTACTTCGAAGACTATGAAACTGATTCCATAAGTTGTCAATATAGTCACTTGGTGTGTGCAGCACGCATAAAGTTGATAGAAGTTCAATCAAAGAAAAAATAAAAAATTAAGAAATGGAAAATGTCAAAATCCGATCATGAACGGATTATTGAGGATGGAATTCCATTAAAAAAATTTTGAGTGAAGTGTCCAACAATTTATTATCTTTGGATTAAATATGTTTTAGACCTTTCAGTACTCAACTAAAAATTGAGTTGCTTATGTTATTTGTGGTTTGCAGATGTTACAAATTGTTTGGGTACAAGCACGTGCTCTAGTATCAACTGAAAGTAGTTTTTCTATACATGTGCATTGATTAAAAATGTTAAATATGTATTGGATATATATATATTCTAGAATGAAATTAATTGTTCTTGTATATGTTCTCCGACCATATGGTACAAATTATTTCACTTTATTTTGTAAAGTCAGATTCGGTCCCCATATGGCGTAGCCTCCAAGGGACGAGATAACAAGTGGTTGTCCCCACTTGCCCGAATCTCGACTTTTAAGTACAATTTTACTGTTTATGTCAAGCATCTTACTTGATGTCCTAGCCAAAGATAGATTCTCTTTGTTTCAAGTTTCCAATAAAAGTTGTCACCGAATGACCTGCTCGAACTCTTGTAGTAAACACCATACCTCATCTCTCTTGCTCTCCAATATTATTAGGTTTAATTATTATAACACAAAAATCGTTCTACGTTGTCAATAATTTTTTGCGCTTAGAATAAAATCAATGAACACTATTAATCCAATGTCTTTACAAGTAATGTACCATCATACATGCAATTATATCAAATTAGAAATCAACATATACAATGAAATCAATGGGGATTGTCTTGTTACAAGTAACATAATTTCAATTCAAGCAGACCCAGGATCGAATTGTTCTATGGAGCTTCATGAGAAGAGATATGTGAAAAGCATTGTTAAGCCATGCCAATTATAATTCAACAATGCAACAAAAACATTTAACAAATTAAATATCACACGCCAAAGTCGTTTCAAGTTTTTGGTAAAAGTTGTCGCCAAATGACCTACTAGAATATTATAAATAGTAACTTTGTAAGATCATTTGGCATTCGGAAAAATTCGAAAGTCTTAGACTATCAATCAATTTAAAGTATCATTCACCATAGGGAGTGTAAAATATTCAAAGCAGGTTGGTGACGATGCTCACTCCTAGCTTGAAGCAGCGCCAATGACCAATTCTTTAATGAATTCCAATGCACTAGACCAATGTTGGTTCAACCTACTTGGTTTTTCACGCAAAAAATTCCAAGGATGGACTTTCTAGACAAACTGCTGAAATTGAAAAGCTTGACATGGAGATACGACAAGGTGAACAAAGACTTCAGGAACTCTTTATGGAAAGGGCTCACTTGAAGGAAATAAGCACCACGTTGCGGGGTAAAGTCAAGAACATGGAAGATAAGATCAAGAGGGACTTTCTTGATCCGAAACCTATTGGTTTGAAGAAAGAAAATGCATGTGTTGGCACACTTGGAAAAGAAGACGACCACACTAAGAGGATTGGTGCACTTCGTTTGGAAGGAGTCAATATATGTCGTATTGGAGCAATTAGATAGAATTCGAAAAAGAAAGAGCTTGAACCAATTCAAGCAAGCCCAGGATCAAATTGTTATATGGAGCTTCATGAGAAGAGATATGTGAAAAGCACTGTTAAGCCAAGGGCTAGTTTGAAAAACATATTGGAAGAGGAAATGTTGAAGAAGATTGCGAAAGTAAGGCACAAGACAAGGAGGAATGATGATGAAAGTTCCTTGGACTTGAGATTCATGTCTACAACCGTACATGGGAAAAAGTTCTCTGCTTTGATAGACACGGGGGCTACCCATAGCTTCCTAAGTCGAAAGGAAGCTTCATCTCTTAGAAAGAGGAAGGCTAGCATCGAGAAAGAGTTGAGTGCTTTCAAGGCAGTCAACTCGAGGATAAAAGTAGCATGACTGGTGTCATGAAAAGCACACATGTGAGAGTAGGTTCATGGTTTGGAAATATAGACTTAAGAGTCATTGACATGGATGATCATTCTATGATGGACCATACCAATGATGGACCGAGACATTCTCATAATTCTTGTGATCAATCTTAAACTATTTTATGAAAGATAGATAAACCATTTAAATATTTAGCTCAAACTCTTGTAGTAAACACCATACATTCTCTTAATTCTTGTGATCAATCTTAAACTATTTTATGAAAGATAGATAAACCATTTAAATATTTAGCTCAAACTCTTGTAGTAAACACCATACCTCAAGTCTCTCTTGCTCTTCAATATTATTAGGTTTAGTTATTATAACACAAAAATCATTCTACATTGTCAATAATTTTTTGCGCTTACACTGAAATCAATGAACACTATTAATCCAATGACTTTACAAGTAATGTACCATCATACATACAATTATATCAAATCAGAAATCAACATATACTACATAATGATATCAATGCGGATTGTTTTGTTACAAGTAACATTTCAATTTACCACATGTGCAAATGTAGGTTCACATTCTATCATTCATGTAGTTTTAAAAACTTCAGATACCATTAGAATTATAATTCAACTATCCAACAAAAACATTTAACATTAAATATCACATACCATGCCAATTATAATTCAACTATCCAACAAAAATATTTAACATTAAATATCACATGTCAAATGTAATTCAATGACAACATTACTTCACATTCACATGCCAAAAGTACTAAAACCATCTAAAGAACACTGAAATCAATGAACAAGTTATTAATCCAATGACTTTACAAGTAATGTACCATCATATGTATGCAATTATATCAAATCAAAAATCAACATATACTGTAATGAAATCAATGGGGATTGTCTTGTTACAAGTAACATTTCAATTTACCACATGTGCAAATGTAGGTTCACATTCCATCATTCATGTAGTTTTAAAAAATTTAAATGCCATGCCAATTATAATTCAACTATCTAACAAAAAAATTTAACATTAAATATCACATGCCATGCCAATTATAATTCAACTATCTAACAAAAACATTTAACATTAAATATCACATGCCATGCCAATTATAATTCAACTATCCAACAAAAACATTTAACATATGTCCAAAAATATGTCTAAAAAACATATTGTAATAAAATATGTCCAAAAATTGTAAATCTCACTCAAGTATCAAACTGTATCAAGTTTAACAAATTTTAAAACCATCTAAATTTTGAAATAAAATCAAATCTACTGTATATCTTGTCCATCAAATGGAGGATCTAGCCTCTGGGTCTCGATTAGCTCGCTATCTTGTAAAGGGAAAGCCTACATACACAATGCACATGTACTTAAACATTAAAATTTGAAGTTTTAAAAATGAATGAGAACATATATATCTAGAACTTCATGTAAAAAACAAAATATATAACAAAAAAATCACGCAATACCTCGTAAGGTTGCCTCTCAATTTGATGGACAGGATCTGCCATAGAAACAACTCCAGTGGTAACCTGTACAATATACATGTACATTTAAATATAAATATATATATATACACATAAATAATTTATATAAATTAAAAACTTTCAAATGAAAATGCACGTCTACATATATAAACTTATTTGAACAATAATATTAAAAAAAAGAACTAAAGACAACTTCTTCAAATGCTGTGGATGTTTCTATCTCCGTCGCTAAAGTCCTCGGATTAAAAAAATCTTCTATACGAACCTAAATTCAAAAAATTTTAAATAACTCAAAATATAGATCTCTCTCTATATATCTCAAATTTTAATGGAACTTTTTGAGGTAACATAAATTTTGAACTTGTGAAAAATTGTCCATACTTGTACATCTCCCAATGAAGTAGAAGGTATATCTCCTAAAGAAGAAGAAGGTACTGGCATCCCAAAAACATCAGACGGAATCGGTACCTGTTAAAACATTTTATCAAATTATATATATACATACATGTACATGTGTGGCAACAATTATTTATTTTAGAGTCACTTAAAAAACACTAACATACATGTGCCAACATATCGTGATGGTCAGACCCATCTGCATCGTTTGAGCCGGAGGTCCCGAACGTAATATTAACATTTTCATCACGCATCATGCCTGAGAACTGCAAATGGTGTTTTAACATATAATCATACATTTTTGTTAGATTAATGTACACATACAAATAAATGTACATACATGTGTACATACACATGTATTTATTACAAATTGTACACGTATATGTAAATATAATAAATCAAACCCTAAGGTCACTAACACATACCGTTCCGGTGCCCTCGTCCTCATGAAAAATTAGGTCTTGCAGACCATTGCGACAATTTATTGCGTATGTTCGGAGATCTTCAACATTCATGTTGTAAATCTCCTCATCTGTATAATAAACAAAATTGGCACGTGCATGTTCACGTGCTCTTGGTCTATTTAAGCCAATATTGACTCCACTCAATCCGCTATGAACATTTTCGATCATAACATCTCTTGCTTCATGACTTATTTGAGAAGTCGCATCCATCTCTGATCGCAGGGTTTCGACTCGAGACGGTCGACTCACCAATGGCGGCTCAGGGCGAGGCAACTCCACATCTCGCTTAGCGCCCTTACGTTGACATAATCGACCTCTCCCCGGGCCCAAAAATTCTGAAGGAAGATCATTGTAGTCGGGTTTCATACCCAAAAAAAATTCTGCATAAAACATTCGTGCAAAATAAAGAGGAACCTCATCGTTCCATGGAAGCCTTCCAAAGGCTGCAATATGTCGACTATACAAATATTTTGCTTTGTCTGGGTGCTTGAAATACTGCACCTTCAACATCTTTCTTTTTAGCCCTTCCTTATAATTAAACATTGACTTAGCATCATTTCTTGAAACTCTTTTTTTTTATGTCCTGCCATTTATCGGGACCTATCACTGTTTCTCCTCTCTTTCTCATCACTTCTACAAACGAATCAGTGGTTGGCCCCAAATATTTGTAAACTTTTACCATTTCACTCAATGAATGTGTAACGATCTCTAGGCTCTGTCTACTCTCAGCAGGTAGAGTCAAATCCTGGAGATCTCTCTGCAATTTTGCATAAAGGCTTTGACACCTTTGTAAGGTGCATTCCGCCGTGTTCGTTTCCCATGGTATATCAATAATCTCAGCCGGATAAGTTGTGCTAGGTTGACAACCTTCTTCTTCAATGTAGCGCGCTGCCCTGCGTCTTTTTTGACCACTGGCTCGAACATTTTCAGCCTCTGCATCAATATATATATAATTTCATATATTAGAAAAAACACGTGTAAAAAAAGTTGTAAAAATTTAACGAAAAAATATTGAAATTGATGGCAACCTTGATGTTGTTGGTTAACATCATCTCCAACATGACCCTGCTGAGAACCAACCCCATAATGACGCTGCTGAGAACCAGACCCACAGTGCCCCTGTTGAGAACCAGCAGCCGTTGATTGCTGGCCTTCGGGAGAATAAATATCACCCCCTTCCCCCAACCTGCTACCAGGCATACCTCGACCGGTTGAACCTTGGCCACGCTCCATGGATGGAGTAGAAAGCCTTCTCCTCTTGCCTCCTAAAAATTAAAATATGAAACTTGTTAACAACTAATTTCACTCACAAAGTTAGTAAAAAAATCAATTCCATATGTACACACATGTATGTAGATTTAAGATTATATTTAAATACCGTGAACATCCTCCGATCCCGGAGACTCCATATGGGATTCGGTTGATCTTCGTCTTTCATCCTCCATGATATATATCTATTGGTCGACATTCACAAAATAGATTTCAAAAAATCAATACCTTAGAGTAAAATCCAATTTGGGGATGTTAAATCCAATATGTTCTATATTTCTTACATTTCAGCCCTCCTATTTTTTTTTCCAACCAAGGTTTATAAAATAACATGAGAAGCAACATGAGACTTAGAACAATCATTTTCATTATCTATATGGAAGGCAAGAATGATTATATCCCCTTAAGCTTAAGCTTAAATGTAGTTTGTCAATTTTTATCATATATTTTTTTGGTAAGTGTAAATGTTTTTTTATCTATAGTACAAGTCATGAGTTCCCCAATTTTACCTTATGTAAAGCATGATTCTAGGATTACTAAAATTTGTACTTGGTTTTTTAAGAGTATATCTTGAATAGAGTTTTTGAGAAGCAAATATATGGCTTGTTCCTTAGAATTTGGCACTTAGAATTTCCATAACACTTATAACCCCATCCTTACAATTTTTATAATTTCCATGATGAGACATTTGAATTTCCTTCCCCATATTTCTTGTTAATGATTATAACCTTAAAATGGCTAATATTGGTTTGTCATCATCATCTAAAAATTACTTGGCAGATGAAAATTTACCATGTCAATCATCATCACTTCACACCATCTCATACATGACCCCTTCTACATATTATATGCATGAATTTTTGGAATGTCATCCTCTCTACCTATCCTATGAATGATTGTGACAACAGGTGAATAAAATACAATTTATAAGCAGAAGATAGTTTCTAGTTTGTCCTCCTCCATCCGCCCCATAGCTAGTGATTTCTCAATTTTCCACTTCCAACTTTCTATTCTCGAAATTTCTCGAAATTCATTAGCAGCTAATATTATCGATAGCCACACCACTATACATATAATTATTATATAAACTACTACATTAATGAACTCTACGTTGTTTGTTATTGTAAATTCCAATAACAAACAATGTTAATTGAGTTTAGTAGTGTATATAACAATTTCTTTGACTTGCAGGTGTTGTGACTATTAGTAGAATTAACTACCAAAATGAATTTCCAAAATAAAATGTTGGAAGAGAAAAAATAGGCAATCACTAAATATGGAGTAGGTGGAGGAGAATAAACTTAGTGTTCCTTCCTTATCAAATTTCCTTTATTCACCTAATGTCACAATCAATCATGGTCTAGATAGAAGGGATGACCTACCATAAATTCAATCATATAATGTGTAGAAGGGTCGTATGTAGATGGTGTGAAACGATGACTACAAACATAGTAATTTTTCATCTACTAAGTCATTTTGAGATGATTACAAACCAGTGCTAGCCCATTAAAGGTTATAATCATTGGTGCCTAATGTGGGGTGGACAATTTAAATCAAGTTCGTATCAAAGTACAGTTTAGCTCATTTTAGTCAAGGTTAGTTAGAAGAATTAGCTATTGGTTTCTACCTTCAATTTCCTCTGAAAATGAATGTGTACGTGCTTTTGAGAGACATTAGAGACATTAGAGTACCTTCAATTTCCTCTTAAAATGAATGTGTAAGTTATTTTGAGAGACATTAGAGGAATAAGGTCCAAATTTTTGATGAAAATGTCCTATGAAAGTAAAGGGTTTTAAAGGCAAGCATGTACAAGGCATAGTTGAGCCAAATGTTCTTCAAGAAGGGCCTAATTATTTGGGTCTTGGTTATGGAAAACATGGATAATGCTCCAAAGCCAAGGAGGCTTGTGAGGTCTGTGTTCATGATGAATGGAACATGTACATAGTTTACTTTAAAGTTGTTGTGTTTTACGGATATTAAAATGAAGAAGTTCTATTTAGATCCATTCCAGAGATTGACTGCAGGAGCATTTACTAGATATGTCACCTTTCATAAAAGATGAGATCCAGAGGATACCTGGCCCTTTACAGACTCTGCCTATAGAACTTGTAGAAGTAAACACTAGAGGCATTAACAATATCAAAGAACGTTTTCATGCTCAGACATGGGAATGTGTCTCTTTCTCTAGACGCAAAAAAATAGTTCTTGAGGTAGTTAATCTTCATAAACATGTCATCAAGCAAGTCAACGTGATCATCCCTCCTTCCCTCCCTTCTAAAATAATTATGTTTTTCGGGGTCAGAAAGCCAAAATATGGAGACAATTATCACCAAATCCAACGTACGATTATGCATGATGGAGAATATCTAGCGCTTTCCCTTGTTAAATATATTAACAAGGGAAAGCGCTAGAGATTATCCATCATGCATAATCGTACGTCGATGCTTATAGAGTGAAAAAACTAAAAGAATCAACTTGTAGGGTCATTTTAATGGGGTGTGGAGAATTCCTGGGTCTTTGCAAATTCAAAGTATGGTGCATGTTGCATGAAGCAAGATGTTGAAAGTAGAGTTATGTTAGACACACATAAATGCAACAAATATGGAAATTTGTACATGAGCTCTATTATTTGACTTAAGAGTCAGTTGTTTGAAAAGGCATGTTTTGTCAACTTGTGTTTGGTTGATGGTTTTGTACACCAATATGTAAGAGTACATGGACATATTCACATGATCTGAATTTTTTTTTTCTTTGAAGGAGAAAAATGATGTGTTTTCAATTTGATGGTTTTGTTTGTGACAAGACGTCACAAGATTTTGCGAAGGTCCACTCTTGAGCGAGAGCCTCATGATTACAACCTATCAGTGAAAATCAAATGGGAGTGCATCCTCATTTTTAAAACAAGTAGGATTCTAAGCTACCTAGGACTCAAACCATCATTTTTAAATTTGAAATATAATGGTGTTGTTTCAATGCCTGAATCCACAACCCTAACACATGAAATCACTGATCTAATTACACATGAAATAAATAGTTATTTTCTCCAAAATTAAAAATATAACTAAAAACTCAATTCAACATAGTTGAAAGAAAAAGAAGCGCCATTGAAATGGTTTGCTGACAAATGGTTAGATTTCTTATCCAATTAAGGCCTAGCATGTATTTTGATGTTTCATGAATTTCTTTGCAAATTCAAAGTATGGTGCATGTTGCATGAAGCAAGATGTTGAAAGTACATAGCTCTATTATTTGACTTAAGAGTCAGTTGTTTGAAGAGGCATGTTTTGTCAACTTGTGTTTGGTTGATGGTTTTGTACACCAATATGTAAGAGTACATGGACATATTCACATGATGTGAATTTTTTTTTTCTTTGAAGGAGAAAAATGATGTGTTTTCAGTTTGATGGTTTTTCTTGTGACAAGACATCACAAGATTTTGCGTAGGTCCACTCTTTAGCGAGAGCCTCATGATTACAACCTATCCGTGAGAATCAAATGGGAGTGCATCCTTATTTTGAAAACAAGTAGGATTCTAAGCTACCTAAGACTCAAACCATCATTTTTAAATTTGAAATATAATAGTGTTGTTTCAATGCCTGAATCCACAACCCTAACACATGAAATCACTAATCTAATTACACATGAAATAAATAGTTATTTTCTCCAAAATTAAAAATATAACTAAAAACTAAATTCAACATAGTTGAGAGAAAAAGAAGCGCCATTGAAATGGTTTGCTGACAAATGGTTAGATTTCTTATCCAATTAAGGCCTAGCATGTATTTTGATGTTTCATTAATTTCTTTGCAAATTCAAAGTATCCAGTGCATGTTGCATGAAGCAAGATGTTGAAAGTACATGAGCTCTATTATTTGTCTTCAGAGTCGGTTGTTTGAAGAGGCATGTTTTGTCAACTTGTTTGGTTGATGGTTTTTTACACCAATATGTAAGAGTACATGGACATATTCACATGATGTGAATTTTTTTTTCTTTGAAGGAGAAAATGATGTGTTTTCAGTTTGATGGTTTTGTTTGTGACAAGATGTCACAAGATTTTGTGAAGGTCCACTCTTGAGCGAGAGCCTGATGATTACAACCTATCTGTGAGAATCAAATGGGAGTGCATCCTTATTTTGAAGGAGAAATTTCAATAGGCTTTAGGAAATTTAATTTCAAGTCATTTAATTTCACTAGAAATAATTCAGAGGTACATGATATGAATGGTATTTAGGAAGAACAATAGTCCCTCATGGAATATGAAGAAAGTAGCCACTTCATTTTGTATATATGCATGCTTTGAGTTACTCCTCAAAAAATTTCAAAACATGTGTATTTATTACTCTACCCATCCTGATTTTCATAGGATCCATAGCACATACATTTCTATATGCCCTAGTTGTTGTAAGACCTAATTATTTCATCACTTTCAAAGGAATTACATCAGTTGTTTCTCCTAAATCTAGCATATAGTTGTGTAATAATATTTTATTTATTAGTAGGAATATATGAAAATGTTTATGAATTACATTTTTATTCCCTTGATTCATCTTTTATAACTCTATAGGATAATCCTCAAAAGTAGGGTCATCTACTTCATCAAATTTAAGAACTTCATAACCTCATATCTTTATTTCATATTTGCATAACTTCCACAAATGGGATAGAAACAAGATATTTTCCAAGTGTTGAAGTAAACCAACATTAATTTCATTTTACACTCTTTATATAGGTATGGTTGAATGTTGTACATCTAGTACATAGATCAATTTGTTGTTTTCATTGTTTACTCTTAAAAATTATTTGAAGTGGGAGCGAAGAGTTGGTTTCTTTCTAGGTTGGCTTACATTTCCTTTAATATGTGATCCATGCCTTTCTCTAATTCATATTTTTATCTCTTCTATTAATTATATGTTATTCTTTCTATGTATTGTTCTAGTACAAGGGGGTGAAATAATTTCTTATCATTTTCTAAGAGGTGAGGTCGTTTGAATCTCCAATAGTTGTGTTGGTGTGGTGGGAACCATGCTAGGAGTTGGGAATTCCATTGATATGGTCAAGGTACTTAGTGTATGAGGAGCATCCAAAATTAGGCGGATTGGGATCTTGATGAGGGGGATATGTCACTTGATGCATGCAGTGATGATGGTATTTGATGAGTAGAGGACACATATAGATGAGATGAGTGTCTTTAACATAGAGCACTCAAGGGCATTCCAAATACTAATTAACCGAGTTCGTGACATAATAAATGGTGGAAGAGGAATCATCAACATATGAGGTTGGTGTAAGTGGTGGTGCTACTATTGAGGCATGATGTATGGTGACCAACACATCTTGATATCGTCGGAGATTGAGACAATGTTGTGTATAATGTTTGTGTTTCACATAAATACACAAGAGGTCGTTGGTTATTAAACCCTTATTACGTGATGAGGTGGCAACATCACATGATGGAGTGGGGAGAAATGGGGGTGCTTAAGGGGTATGAAAGATACTCTTCAACTCATGAAGCATGGGGCATGAATTGGTGGGATGACCTAATGTGTCTCAAAGGGCACACGGGGGACTAACCTTGGGTATTTTTGGTTGAAGGTTCTTTCTAAAATAAAAATTATAAATAACTATGGAAACTTGCATTAACAAATTATCCTACAAAAATTATTGTAGAAATTTTTCAAAATTGAAATGCAACCTTAAATTCCTTGCATTCTTTCATCAACTTTGTTAATAATTGAATAGTCTACTAGTTGACTATATTACCAACTACAATGAATATTGTCTTTTCCTAATGTTCATTGTGAAAATGGATCCTCACATTAATGTGATAGGATCTTTTTCATCTCTCAAGTTACTAGGTCAAAGCATCCTAATGGGTAAATTAATTGTGAGATAAATTACAAGCATTAAATGTCAATCCAGGTTCTTATACTTCTGAAGTACACTTGCACAATATATGCTAAGCAATTAACTCTGAATCAAAAATGGAAATTAACCTATGGAAATGATTGCAATACTCAAAGAAAACCAATTAATGAAAGTTTGTATCAAAGTACAATTTAGCTCATTTTAGTCAAGGTTAGTTAGAAGAATTAGCTAGATTGGTTTCTACCTTCAATTTCCTCTGAAAATGAATGTGTACGTGCTTTTGAGAGACATTAGAGACATTAGAGTACCTTCAATTTCCTCTGAAAATGAATGTGTACGTGCTTTTGAAAGACATTAGAGACATTAGAGGAACAAGGTCCAAATTTTTGATGAAAATGTGCTATGAAAGTAAAGGGTTTTAAAGGCAAGCATGTACAAGGCATAGTTGAGCCAAATGTTCTTTAAGAAGGGCATAGTTGAGCCAAATGTTCTTCAAGAAAGGCCTAATTATTTGGGTCTTGGTTATGGAAAACATGGAAAATGCTCCAAAGCCAAGGAGGCTTGTGAGGTTTGTGTTCATGATGAATGGAACATGTACATAGTTTACTTTAAAGTTGTTGTGTTTTACGGATATTAAAATGTTCAGAACTTCTATTTAGATCCATTCCAGAGATTGACTCCAGGGGCATTTACTAGATATGTCACCTTTCATAAAAGATGAGATCTAGAGGCTACCTGGCCCTTTACAGACTCTGCCTATAGAACTTGTAGAAGTAAACACTAAAGGCATTAACAATATCAAAGAACGTTTTCATGCTCAGACATGGGAATGTGTCTCTTTCCCTACGCAAAAAAATAGTTCTTGAGGTAGTTAATTTTCATAAACATGTCATCAAGCAAGTCAATGTGATCATCCCTCCTTCCCTCCCTTCTAAAATAATTATGTTTTTCGGGGTCAGAAAGCCAAAATATGGAGACAATTATCACCAAATCCAACGTACGATTATGCATGACGGAGAATATCTAGCGCTTTCCCTTGTTAAATATATTAACACGGGAAAGCGCTAGAGATTCTCCATCATGCATAATCGTACGTTTATGATTATAGAGTGAAAAAACTAAAAGAATCAACTTGTAGGGTCATTTAAATGGGGGGTGGAGAATTCCTGGGTCTTTGCGAATTCAAAGTATGGTGCATGTTGCATGAAGCAAGATGTTGAAAGTAGAGTTATGTTAGACACACATAAATGCAACAAATATGGAAATTTGTACATGAGCTCTATTATTTCCTTTAATATGTGATCCATGCCTTTCTCTAATTCATATTTTTATCTCTTCTATTAATTATGTTATTCTTTCTATGTATTGTTCTAGTACAAGGGGGTGAAATAATTTCTTATCATTTTCTAAGTGGTGAGGTCGTTTGAATCTCCAATAGTTGTGTTGGTGTGGTGGGAACCATGCTAGGAGTTGGGCATTCCATTGATATGGTCAAGGTACTTAGTGTATGAGGAGCATCCAAAATTAGGCAGATTGGGATCTTTATGAGGGGGATATGTCACTTGATGCATGCAGTGATGATGGTATTTGATGAGTAAAGGACACATATAGATGCTCGATGAGTGTCTTTAACATAGAGCACTCAAGTGCATGCCATATACTAATTAACCGAGTTCGTGACATAATAAATGGTGGAAAAGGAATCATCAACATATGAGGTTGGTGTAAGTGGTGGTGCTACTATTGAGGCATGATGTATGGTGACCAACACATCTTGATATCGTCGGAGATTGAGACAATGTTGTGTATAATGTTTGTGTTTCACATAAATAGACAAGAGGTCGTTGGTTCTTAAACCCTTATTACGTGATGAGGTGGCAACATCACATGATGGAGTGGGGAGAAATGGGGGTGCTTAAGGGGTATGAAGCATACCCTTCAACTCATGAAGCATGGGGCATGAATTGGTGGGATGACCTAATGTGTCTCAAAGGGCACACGCGGGACTAACCTTGGGTATTTTTGGTTGAAGGCTCTTTCTAAAATAAAAATTATAAATAACTATGGAAACTTGCATTAACAAATTATCCTACAAAAATTATTGTAGAAAATTTTCAAAATTGAAATGCAACCTTAAATTCCTTGCATTTTTTCATCAACTTTGTTAATAATTGAATAGTCTACTAGTTGACTATATTACCAACTGCAATAAATATTGTCTTTTCCTAATGTTCATTGTGAAAATGGATCCTCATGTTAATGTGATAGGATCTTTTTCATCTCTCAAGTTACTAGGTCAAAGCATCCTAATGGGTAAATTAATTGTGAGATAAATTACTTGCATTAAATGTCAATCCAGGTTCTTATAGTTCTGAAGTACACTTGCACAATATATGCTAAGAAATTAACTCTCAATCAAAAATGGAAATGTAGACATAATGTATACACACTTTACATTAAGAAAACGTGTATATGCACATGCTTTTAAAGAAAGAAAGGCATTTAGCATGCTTCTTCATTCAAAATAAGTATTTAAAAAGCCCTAAAAAGAAAGGCATTTAGCATGCTTCTTCATTCAAAATAAGTATTTAGAAGGCCCTAGAAATGAGATAAACTATATGAAGTGCTAGAGAAATTCCAAAGTTTTGGTTCTTAAAGTAAAAAAAAAAAAAATCATATCATATCTATCTAACAAAAATCAACGTTTAAGGCTAATACTAAGAGAAAAGAAACGCAAAAAGGAATAAAGTAATAGAGTTCCCCATTAGTGGAGTTTCTAGTTTTGTGATAAAGAATAATACCATATTGACTAGGGTCAAATCAATTGAAAACATGATAGAGAATAAATCATTGAACTTTTTTTGATCCAATTATTTTTTCAAATACACAACAAGGATAAGTTAAATTTAACTTCTACAAACACTACAATGGTTCATACAATTTAGAAAAAGTTAAATTAATTTCCTATAATATGGTTTTTATAATTCCTATCTAAACCAAACCAAAATCTATTACTTTCCAACAAACTAATCATTTACTTAATCCTACTATGAAATTGACAATGTTCATATCTTCTATAATAACAACATTTGATATTTAATTTAACAAAATATAAACTACGTGGTAGGTAAGAGGGTTGCTCTTTAGTGGATGAAAATTAATCTTTTGAGGATTGTTCTACTATCTTGTTTTGGGTATTGCTAATGCTAATGCTTGCTTATGATTGAAATACATGTTCAGGAGTAGGATCTACGTATCTGTTTATTTGTTGCTCAATATTTACGAATGTTTCGTTTTCCATCACAATCTTTATCTTATTTGTTGTTAAGTATTGATTTGTAGAATAACATTGCTTCCTTTAACTGGGTGGCTGTTGCAGTTCTAAAAAAAATGAATTCATATGGTATGGGTTTGTAGAATATTAACATTGCTTCCTTTAACCTGAATTCTCAAAAAAAAAAAAAAAAATCATATAAGGTTGATGAATGAAAGGATATTCAATTTGAACATCTGATAAACAAAATAATCTCCATTGTAATCTTTAAAAGTCATAGTTTTAACAATATTACATGTTCTCATATCTACAGGGAACATAACAAAGGCGCTGACAAATTATCCAAGGAGGCTGCGTTGATGGACAAAGGTATTTGGGAGATCACAGAAATTCAAGGCCAACAGGAACACAAATATTATCACCGTCCATACATAGACCCGGGATACCAGACTACACCGGGTCATCAAACAATCTAAAGTTTTTTGCATGTATATGACAGATGAAATTTTGATAAGCTTAACATATTTTTGTTGAACAGTAAGATGTGTTGCCGAAAAGGCATACTGTAACAGCTCAACAGAATGCCCTGCGTGGCAAATCTGAACTGAAAACTCATATAGAATCTTTTTGCAAAGGGTACAATGTACAAAGTGAACATCGGCATATGTGTAAAAGCATCTACAATATGTAATTTTCCTTAATAATGAAAATTACGGATTTTTCCAGTGGAAAAAAAAAACAAATTTAGCTGTAAAAATATTTTATTAATGTTATAATAAGTGAAGGGATACTACAAAGAAAATTATTGTAAAATTTAAACGTTTTTGTTAAAATTTAAATTAATAATATATTAATGTGTTAAGCGTAGAAATGGCGGACGTAACAGAACATACCCGCAGATTTTAACGATGGCGGACGTAACAGAACGTACCCGGCAGATTTTAATGGTGGCGCCCCTAACAACGACCAGCAGAACCTCGACCAGATGCGGCAATCAGACCAGCATAACCTCAACCAGCAGAACCTCGACCAGCAACTCGCCCAAGAACCTGTAACAAGAACCAAGAAGAACCTGTAACAGACATGAGATAGAAGAACGTCAGCGTTTGCAATAGAAATCCCCGTAAGCTAAAAACATTCAAAAATGGTCCGGACGTAACAGAACATACGCTGCCGTTCTTCTGGACGTGACGACCAGCAGAACCTCGACCACCAACAGAACCAGCAGAACCTCGACCACCAACAGAATAGAAAAAGTTGCGCGAAAACAATGAAAACAGTAAACTAAATCCTTTCGCGGGCGATTTATTTATAAAAATGTAGTTCGGCCGAACTTCTAACTGAGTTCGGCCGAACTTTCAACTGAGTTCGGCCGAACTACCATTGCCGATTTTCCAAAACTCCGGCAAAAATTCTGTTTGCTGCGCCGTCACTGTGCCGTCAATCTAAACGGACTCAAAAGTTCGGCCGAACGTGCTAAGACAGTTCGGCCGAACTATTATAAAGTTCGGCCGAACTTTATAAAATGTTCGGCCGAACTATTGCCGAAAAATATTTTTTGCCCCCGATTCTCACAAAAGTGTAACCGAGCTTCACGTTTCCGCCCCCATACCATTAGCCTGCGGATAATATGGTGTAGAAATTTCATGGCGCAGGCCAAGTTGGTCAGTTAGCTCAGTCATCATGATGTTTCGAAAATGGCTCTCATGACCAGTAATTATCGCTTGGGGTACACCGAAATGAGCAATCACATGATTGAACACGAAAGTAGCTGCAGTTTTTCCATCTTCCGCAATTTACGCATCGCCTCAGCCCATTTGGTAAAATAATCTACTGCTAGAATAATATACCCATGCCCCCCGGCCGAGTGAGGGTTACATGTAATGAAGTCAATGCCCCATTTTTCAAAAGGACCGACAACAATTATAGGGTGAAGAGGAGAAGGTGGTGCACGCATTTTTCGATCGAATATTTGACAATTATGACATTTTCGAACCACATAAATACAATCTTTAAATAAGGACTGCCAGAAATAACCTGCGCGCAATATCTTTTGGGCTATGGCATACCTAGACATACGACTGCCACATGCTCCGGAGTGATAGTAATTTAAAACCTTTTTGGCTTCTTCATGGGTGAGACAACGTCGAAAAACAAAGTCCGCACCATGACGGTATAGTGTGTCGCGAACAATATGATATTGTTGAGACTAGAAACAAATTTTACGTCATTGTGACCATGAAAGTTCGGGCTGAAAAGATTGGGTCTGGAGATAAACAATGATATCTCCATACCAAGGATCAATGGTACTAATAAGAAACAAGGATTCGTCCGCGATTGGTTGTTCTGCCATAGTTTCTATATCAGTACGTGGGAAGTCACACATAAGTTCAACAAATATCAATGATTTCTTTGATTTGGACTTTTAAAATTCCAAATCAAACTCCTATAGGATAACAATCCATTTGGAGTATTTTCCCCTTAGCAATTTTTTGATCAAGATATACATCATAGGGTTACAATCAGAAATCACTGTTGTTTTGCGTAAACGTTTGAATTGACGAAAACGTTAGACAGCTTGAACAGCTGCCAAGGCCAATTTCTCCACATGTGAATACTTGATTTCACTCGGATGCAAATTGCGAATAAGATAGTAAATCACATGTTCACCATGGAATTCATCTTCCTGAACTAGAACCATCCCTATCGTGGAATCGGAAGCGGCGAGGTATAAAAAGTAATCCTGGTTGTAATTGGGAGGATGCACTAACGGTGCAT
Source organism: Pinus albicaulis (assembly GCA_034641835.2). NCBI lineage: Eukaryota > Viridiplantae > Streptophyta > Pinopsida > Pinales > Pinaceae > Pinus > Pinus albicaulis. The sequence goes on from CM076574.1 coordinate 604,008,995, forward strand.
GGGTCAATGTGTTTTTAAGAGCATCAAAAGATCGATCAGCAATCTCATCTCAAAATAAAGGAATATTCTGTTTCAACAACCTAGTGAAACTTTTCGTTAACTCCACGTAGTTAGGAATGAATCGACGTAAAAATTTTGCTTTCCCTTGCAAACTTTGGAGTTGGCGAAGAGTAGAAGGAGGAGATAAATTGATGATTGCCTCAACCTTTGATGGATCAACACGAATTCCTGCCTTTGAGATAATAAATCCCAACAATCGTCCAGATTGTACGCAAAAAACACATTTGTGAGGATTTAGACGAATCTTGTAATTCCTACATCGTATAAAAATGGCTCGTAAATGAGTGATATGATATGATCTACGCAAAGAATGAGCAGGAAAATCATTGAGGTAGGGTTGCACAATGTGTTTAATATCATGAAATGCATAAGACATTGCCCTCTAAAAAGTGGCACCAGCATTCTTAAGTCCAAAAGGTATTTTGCGATAAGAAAAAGTTCCCCAATGGACAAATGAAAGTTGTTTTGGGTTGATCTGCAGGGAGTATGTTGATTTGATTGTAGCTGGAAAATCCATCCATGAATGAAAATATTTCACTTCCAGCACAATCATCAATAATTTGATCGATGTAAGGGGTTGGATAATTGTCGTTTGGACAAGCTCGATTTATATCCCTATAATTGATACACACTCGTATTGTTCCTTGTTTTTTATTGACCGGAACAATATTAGATACCCAATCCATTAACATAATCGGATAAATAAAAACTTCACGAAGTAATTTTTCAACTTCGGCTTTAATAGCGGCAGCTTTTCTTGGATGTATCTGACGTAATCTCTGTCTAACAGGTTTAGCATCTGGGTATGTCTTGATTTCATGAACAACAATCGACGGATCGACTCCTGGCATCTCTTCATATGACCAGGCAAAAATTTCGCGAAATTTCTGAAATAGGGCTTTATATGCTTGGATTTCATCATTCGTACAAGAAGCACCTATATGAATTTTTTCAACAATTCTGGGTTTTACTGAAATGTCAAGGGGAACCGTTGTAGAAATATTTTCTAAATTAAATTCAGAATCGAAATGTGAGAGAGGAATCTGAGGTTCTTTGACGTAATCAGTAGTAAAAATGGAGGAAAAATCATTCTCAAAATGATCGAGATCAGGTAAAAATGAAGAACTATGATGAAGATATTCCCATGGTAACTCATCGACCGACAAGAATTCACGAATATGTTCATCAGTATTGAATACTTGTTGACCAAGATTCGGAATTGATGTCGAAGCGGAGCTCGATATTGAAAATGACTCCTCATTGATCACATCCACTGGATCGTATTCAGTTGAAGGAGTATCAGAAAATGACTGTACAGTCTGATATGCTAACTCAAAAGGACTCAAAGGCATCATGCCATTGAAATAATCCAAATATGATTCTGAAGGTACTATCCAATGATCATCAAAGGAAATAGTACTTGATGTAATCATATTGATATTAGCAATAGGAGTCTGTAGGTTGGGAGTAGGCAGGGAAAAAGTTCCAAGTAAAGCCGAATCTTTAAGAAAACCTACTCCAACATCCTTATAAGGGATAGTCGATTTTCTGATATGCTGGATGCTATCAATAGAGGCTGGGTCAAATGAATAATATGAGAGTTGATCGATTTTAACGATCTTTCCTTTATGAGGAAACATGATAAGATGAAATATCGATGATATAACAGCAGTCAAGGTGTAAGACCAACTGCGACCCAGGAGAAGGTTGTAATCCAGAGGGGCATCAACCACTTCCACATCTAGATTAACCATTTTGCCTTCGACCTCTATTGGTAGATCTTGTAAAATACCATACGGATGAAAACCTCTTCCATCAAAAGCTTTGAGAATAGTCGGTGATTGGTTAATTGTCGGAGAACCAAGTTATTTCCAACATTTTAATGACATAATACACATAGAAGCCCCTTCATCAACAACAATACGAAAGATACGTTTGTTTTTTACTATTACCAAAATTTGAAAAGGCATTTGATGGGGTAGGTGGGGTGTAAAATTCTCTAAATTGAAGATCATGAGGTTCGAATCCTGGAGATATATGGCTCCTAAGGCTAACAAAAGTAACTTTCTTTGGGCTGGGCATGATTGCAGCACTTCCAAAGCCAACATTTCTGAAGGGGAAATTGCCAAGTCTTCAACAATATTGTAATTATGAGCAGCTCTCGTATGTGGATTGAAAGTTGATTACGAATTACACCTTTAGCAGGCGGTTTGATTACTAAGTCAGGATTTTGTTTCTCGATCTGTAACGGATAAGAAACTAAGGGAGATGTAGTTGATGTTGAATTAGATGTTTCTGCTTCTTTACTAGGATTTTTACTACCATAATCTTACGATCGCATCGCAACCATAAAAATATTATATAGCGCATTTGAGGAAGATCCAACCATGTTACTATCTTGAGCAGGAAAAGGATCCTTCAAGACAGCAGGTATGGGCAAACCCTTAACGAATTTTGATACCTCGGCTCTATGCGAGCAATCTTTTGTAAAATGATCCTCGTCACATATCAGACAAGGATATCGAAGTTTGCGTTTTTCGTTAGTTGGTTCAGTGGTATCGTTTTTATATTTTGAAGATATTTTCTTTTTATTCTTACCTTTCTTCTTACCACCAATTTTAGGTTTGGTTGTAGATGATTCCACAACATGAATATCGGTGGAAGCTTCAATAGAAGAATCTCCTTTCGGTGAATCGTGTAAAGTAATAATAGAAGAAGTCATCTTGGAAGATTTCTTCTTACTTTTACCAGTGCTAACAGAACCAATTACACCATCAGCGGCATGAGAGCCATAAGGAGTTTTAGTTAATTGACCAGGTCTTGGTAAATCGAGTATTTTATCATACAGAGTACCTGACTGAGTATATACAAGGTCAAGGTACTGAGCGTGAGCAATGACTTTCTCTTTTGTAACAACACCTCCTTTGGCCACATCTTCAATAATTTTTGGCAACAACGATTTAATAAACCATTCAGCCAAAATTTGATCTGGAATAAAGACCTTCACTAAATGCCTTCTACGTCTCCATTCATGAATGTGATCGGATATGTACGTAGACGTAGACTGTTTTAACGAAGTCAGCAATTCTGTGTTGTTGTTGTACCTGACAGGAAACTGAAAATGGGTTAAGAAAGCAATATACAGTGCATTAAAATTATTAAAAGAGCCACGTGGTAACTCAATGTACCATTTGGCAGCTAGACCAATGAGAGTTCTCTGGAAAATACGCAATCGAATCGAATCATTGATTAGTGAATTGGATGCACACCAGAGGTGATAAGTCATAACACGATTAGATGGGTCCTCTCCTGACTTACCCTCAAACTTTGGAATATCACTAGGCAACTTGTTAGGCATCGGTGGCCAATATGGAAGATAAAATATAGGATCGTTTGTAAGGTGCGATAGATCCAGTAAATCTAAAGTTGCTATAAATGGTAACCGATGGCTAGGGTCTTGATAACCTTGTGTGATCAAACCAGTTCTAGGAGGAGGATATCCAAGATACCCTGGAATTGGATGTGCATTTGGAATCATGAAACATCCTGGGTAACCAAGATTAATCGGACCATATTGGGGTTGTTGAGGTAGTTGATAAGTATACCCAGGGTACAACTGATAATGATATACTATATTTTGTGTAGCATGTCCAAATTGATACTGTCCCTAGTACGGTTGATAAGTAAATTGTGGTTGACTAACAACAACCGTACTAGTACTAGCTTGTCCTGTAGGCATTTGGACCATAGTCTGAATTGTAGGTCCTGACTGTGGTACAGATACTTGAGGAATTTTCACTGATGCAGGGATAGAAGAAACCGGAGCTACAGATACTCCAGAAATAGGTGTGGTAGGTTGAACAGAAGTTGCAATAGCAGCAGAAGTCTAAGGCGGAGTTTGAGGTGTACTAGGCCCAGGCTGCTAAACAGAACCAGGTACAGGGACTTGAACAATAGGCTAGACAGGTTGTTGGATTGGACCAGAACCTATAGGCTGTCCAGGTTGATTAGGTAACTGCACATTGGGTTGCAAAGTTTGTTGAATTTGAGATGGATCGCACACCATATTCATTCAGGGGTATTGACCCATAGAAGGTTGTGCAGATGAAGGACCATAACCTGGTTAAATGTAGGGTTGATAATTAACTGGAAAATTTACAGCTCCTTGTAATAATGGTTGACCGGAAGGAGGTTGGAAAACTTGATTTGGGTACTGACCTTGACCTTGAGGCATGTACTGAATCTGGGGTTGATTTGGACCCTGAGGAATATACTGAGTCTGGGGTTGACCTTGGGGTATGTACTATCCCTAAGGTTGATAACCTTGAGGTATGTACTGTCCTTGAGGTTGTTCTCCAGGTAAATGATATTGTCCTACAGTTTGACCTAATAAAAAATTACCTTGAGGTTGCCCTCTGGGTGGTAACTGACTTCCTTGAGGTTGCCCCCCAGGCAGTAATTGACTTTCTTGAGGTTTCCCCCTAGGTGGTAACTGACTTCCTTGAGGTTGAGGATTGGGAATATTGCCAGACATCATATAAATTTGCTCTACGTTCAACATTTCAGTTTCAGTTCCATTTGTACTAGATGATAACACTTGTTCAATTGGTTGAGGAGTTTTCCCCGAGAAATTACCAGAGAGCAACTAGTATCTTGAAGGAATAGACAGAACACCATATAAAAATGTTTTAGAAGATTGAGAAAACATAGATGACTCACCCGACATAGCTTATGAAGAATGATAACCTCTTGGTGTAGGATGAAAATGAATTTGGGTTGGTGAATAAGTAAGACCTGCGTTTTGTAAAAAATCTGTCAACGATAAATACCAAGCGTCAGTTCTAGAAGGACTAGAATATTGATTCATGCTCCCTAAGATTCAAAGTTTCTTGGGTTTCGGGAAGAGTTACGTCTTCATCTGGACCAACAAGTTCTTCAATATATATGAGGTCAGAAGGAATATTTTCAGTAATGCGATGTCTTACCCTAGGTGAATCAAGATTGCTAGAAGTCGGAGTAACAAATCCTAAAGATGGTTCCAATACAGCAAGTTCAGTGTTAGGCTCAGAAATTTCAGGCTCTTCAGCTAATTCACCGGAAGGAGAAATAGTACCAGTAACTTTGGAAATTTAAATTAGCTTTTGAATATATTCTGTTGTTTGTGATTGATAATCAGGATGAATAACTATAGATGATTCTCCTGGTTCTGTTGATCTAATTTTACTGACACTATGTGGTACTATAGCTCGCAACCCTTCAAGTTGGCTTGGTGTATACTTAGGGGGCTTCCCCTGGAGTCTACGCGATTTTCTTGGTAGTTCAGCCACGATTAAAAATTATTAATCATACGCAATCAAAGAAAATTTCAATGAAAACTCCTAGAGTCGCTAAGGAAACAAACAAATGAATCACACGCCTAAAAATCTAGGAGATCAAACCACACACAAACAGTAACTTCCCACACTAAAAACACTAGTTGGTGATGAAATCCAACATCGTAGTATTTTAATGTAGAAAGGGCGGTTGGAACAGTTACCCCGACAACCTACTTAATGAAAAGACCTGTGCAAGTTTCTCCACTTAAACCATCTCGAGTGAAGATAACCCTCTGGAGAGTCCAAGTGAGTCTAGTCGACGTCTGCTCCAGGTACAGTGGGATCTTTCCTCCACCGTCACCTTAGGAAAAAATCGTAAAGATTATGGCCACTATGGTTACCAACAGGAACTAATATACCTGGGGGAACAGTCTACAATCCGACATATGCACAAGGGTAGAGTAACAAAGCTCAATCCCCTTGAAGGCTCCTTGACATAATCCAAGGTATACTGAAAAGTGACCCCAGGGTCCTTGACAATGGTCTATCTGAGGTTTACCGTTGTTAATACATGCACATCTTCTATCGTTCCCAATGAGATAGAATTGATTATCCAACTGGTTCCGGTATGACCTCATGCTTGACTCCTTTAAGAGGCGTTTCCCAGAGTATACAAGCGACTATTGGATTTTTCCTACCGCAAGATCAACTACTTGTTTGTTTTAATTGTCTTGGAGAGTTAATTATTCCCTACTCCAAGACACTAGCCTAAGCTATATTGGTGAAAAGAGCCCTAGAAATATAAAAAGTTACTAGATTGATTTTAATTTAAGCGCTGATTTTAATAGGCTTTTTATTAGGACAATAGGTGCAAAATTGAAACTGATGATATGTAGTGACCCAACTCAAAACACACTAAAAATGCATCTATTATGAGAAACAATTCTTTTTCTTTCAGTGAATTCTATCTAAAGGAAGAGTTGAGAAATACAATATTTTAAAACAATTCTTTCCTTCAAACAAGAATAAATGAAAAGAAATCTAATTTCATGAGAACTCAAAATGATCTATTGCTCAACAATAAATCCCTTTATCATTCAAGATTGAAACTACAAACAAATTTTTTCTTCAAAAGAACACTATAAAATCTAGGAATAACACTCAAAACTAAAAACACTATTTTTGAGATCTAAAAATTCTAAAGACTAAATTTGAATTAAAACTTTAAATATTTTGAGGATGTCTTGCTTAACTTGTTATCTAACTAAGAAATTCTTTGCTTGGATCAGCAAGAACTCAAAAAACACCCAAGTTTGGTTTTTTAAGTGAAATTCCAAACTTATCAACAAAATTTTTTTATGGATGTGAAAATGAGAAAATGAGATCTAAATCTCATAAAACAATTTTTGCTATAATGTCAAACTCAACAAGAAAGCAAGGAAATACCAGTGATCTAAAGGTATACCAAGGTTTCTAATCTTTGAGCAGGATAAAGACAAAGCAAAAATCACTATAACATGCATATCTTTCAGAAAATCATTCAAAACTAAAAAATGTTGAAATAAACTCTTAATCAAAGCTTTCTGACAAAAGATACAAGTCTGGGTATACACTGAGAATATAACAAACTAATCCAGAAAAGAGGATTTTAAAGTTTTCTAAAAAATTTCACAGGGTCCGCAGGTTTCAGTGTAAATAAGTGTGGTCCCGCACTGTTTATACAAGAAAAGAGCGGAGATGCCTGCACTGTTTCTAAAATAAAAGTGCGGATACCAGAAAACTAAGAGAAAAAATAAAAAACTCTAAAACATTTCTTAGGGTTTCTACAGGGATAAACTACCCAAGCCAGTATAAATCAATCAAAATCAGAAAAAAATAAATTCACAAGTCAAAAATAAAAGAAATCAAAGTTCAAGATTTATTCCCTGGTGGAGTCGCCATTTCGTTGGACGGATAAGTCGTTCTTGCTGACAAGACAGACCTCCCAAGTGTCCTACGTATAGCTAGCAACAAAAATACAAATAAAAACTATTTTCTCTAGATATTGTTTGATTTGGAATTAACTATAATAGGGTTTTGGAAACCTACTTGTAGTCCAGCGTTGATCTTCTTTCCAGTGGCTTGAAGAAAGTCGTCGTCAAGTATCTGCAATCACAAACACAAGAAAAGATCAAAAGCACCTACATGATAAAAATTAATTCATGAATCAAACATCTATCAAGATGATCAAGGAATTCAAGAAATAAGCTAATTAATTAAATAACTCATTGATAAAACATGATAAACAAACTACTTAACTAAAGAACTCATTGAGAAAACGGTATTCATTCGCATTATCTTTAATAAAGAAGAGCCTTACAACCGTGTCTGCCTTGATGTCGTATAGGCCTTCCTGGGGTCCGGAACAAGCGTTTCCTTTACTCTGACAAGATTTTCACTCTCTCAGCTAAAATGCACATGGGTGTGTAATCATTCCCACATAGTGATCAGTTAAGAGAGTATGAGTCTCTACAACATTTCTCCTCAAAAATTCTCAAAGTCTAACTCACTAACTCTAACCTTTGAAGCTGCATTATGGCTTCAATTTATAGGAAAAGAGAGGAGGTTACGGTTCCACATAAGAAAGGATAGAATGATCTTTTGAAGGGATTGGGCTCCATAAATCAAGGGGTAAGCTCCCATAATGGAGGAATGAACATACATGATAAGAGCAAACCTTTGACCAGATAATTGCTTCTAGAAGCTTCCAGATTTGACTATTGGGCTTCTAAATGTTACTTTTCGCCTGTGTTTTACCTTTTACAGGGGTCCACATCCTTATTGAAGAGAACATGCGCTTAGCTCAGCATGATTTAGAGCAAAAAGGTGCGGCACCGCAGGAAATGTTAAGATAAAGTGCAGTACAAGTGTTTTTAAGACTTTTATGAGCTTTTCTCTCAATTTCAAGGCTTTATTTTAGGAATTTTGATGTTGTAGACTTCCAAGGGAGTACTAAAATGTCATTGTGACAAATTTCAGTGTAACACATAGGGGGTGTTAAAAAGAAGATGAAGTTGGATTAGGTAACGGACGTGGGTGTGAGATAGAAGGATGGGATCATGGAAAATGGGATGGAGGGTATTATTATTAAGGTGGTTTCACTTTCCTCTAAAATTTTAGGCTCTACGTCACTGGAAATGGGTCAGTCTGTTGATGTTGGTACCTCTTCTTGGGATCCTGGTGGGGTGTCATCTCCAATCACACATCATCTAGGTTATCCCTCTTTCATCCCTTTCATGTTCATTTTCGAGTCCTGAATGATTGAAATATTATTTCGAGGGGGTGGGTTGGGCTTGCTACATCACGACTTGCATCCAAAGTTTCCTCTTCCCAATCAATTTGTCTTGTGCCCTCCATGTCGGTAGCGATTTTCTCCCCACAAACCCTCATTTTATTTGGTGGTTATAACTCCCAAAGGGATCCTAATGTGGGTGGAATTACCTATAATATTAATTCTAGACATATATTCCCCTTTTCTAAAGGTTTTATGTGACATTTAGGTCAAATTATGCTCTCTTCCCAGAAATCTCAAGGGTGGAAATCAACCTTGTTAAAGGCAAAAGAGAAAGCTAGAGAATATATGGTTGTTGGAAGGAAATTATACATTATTGAGGCACTTAGAGAATTGAATTCCTAGGGCATGGTTCAATAATGAAAATGTGATCATTTAATTGTCAAGGTTTGCCAAGTTCCTCAAAAAAACATGCATTTAAGAGGCTTGTCAAGGTTGAGGGTATGAGTATTATTTTCCTTCGGGAAATTATTGGTTTTGGAGAGATCATCTCAAGGTATTTGGAATCAATGTTAAGAAGGTGGAGTTTTATTTCTACATATTTGTATGGTCATTCTGGGGGCATCATTGTTGGTTGGGACTCTTGTAATATTTTTGTTCAAAATTTATAGAGTATTAATTTTGGCCCAGGTCTAGATTTTTTCTCTTTGGAGCTGAGGGAATCCCTTGTATAAATATTTATGGGCCTTGCAAAGATCGTGTGGACCTATGGAATTAATTTTTTATATGAAGGTTCTAAAATCTAGAAATATGATCATTGGAGGAGATTTAAACTTCTCCATGGGTGTTTTTGAATCTTGGGGGCCACGAGCTAGAGTGGATAATATTTTTTATTACTTCGCCAGAAAAGTTATGGGTAAAACCTATTTGGATATTGAGCTCACGAATATTAAACCTTCTTGGAGAAAATACCACATTAGGTAATTTCACATTCCTAAAAGGATTGAAATATTCTTAGTGGTGGAAGAGTTGTTGGAGTGGTTTAATAATATTTGTCAGTGGATTGGATACGGGGGCGAGTCTAACCACTCACCCATTTTGTTGGAGATAAAATATATTTTTTATAATCTTGGAGGCTTATTTAAACTAAATTCATCTTATATTAAAAATGAAGATTTTGTAAGCCTTTTCAAGGAGGGTTGGTCCTCATATAACCTAATAAATGGAGTTTCAACTTCCCATCCCTTTGAAGTAAAAATAAAATGGGTTAAAAATTTGGTGGTAGATTAGGCTAGGAAGAAAAGAAGAAGAGAGGAGCATGAGATTATGGATATTAAGAGGGATATCCTAGTGATTTCTGACACTAGGGATGGGGGCATTCTAAACGCATAATCTAGAGATTCTTTGGTCCAACTAAAGGCTCAAAGGAAGGCCATCCTAGAGGCGCAAGAAGTTTCTTGGAGGTTAAAAAGAAGATCAATATGGCTCAAAGTTGGGGATGAAAACAAAAAACTATTCCAAGCATATGGTAATGGAAGGAAGAAGGGAAATACTATTTGGAATCTTTAGGATGAGGAGTGAAGGGAAGTTTAAATTTTGAGGGTCACTTTCAAAATATCTTCAAAGGAAAGGGCTAGTATTTCTGAAGTTATTCAAGTTTCCCAATTATTTCCAAGGTTTGTGGAGGACGAAGACAACAAGGCATTGAAGGAGGCATTTTAAAAATATGAGTATGTAGGTTTTAACCCTATATAAAAATTATCTACAAACAAACTCTTAAAAAATAAAATAAACAATAGTGAGAGGATAAAACATAAAACAAATATACACAGATATTTTCCCTTGGATCCCAAAACTAGGACTACCGGCTTGATTTTCATTATATTCATTTCAATGTCACAACCCATATATATATATATATATACATGTCGAAGCATTCATAAACCCAAATCCATTAACCCTGGATTAGAACATAACAGTAGTTCCCTTGACCGGATCTAAAAAATACCATAAGCAGAAAACCATCATGCCCAAAACCATGTCCAAACCCATGACACAAAGAATATAACACACACCCAACGTTCTCCCACTTGTTGCTTTCTTTCCACAGGGGTCCACAAGAGATCTTAGTCATCGGTCTAGCCCTACAATGCCCATTTTTTCTCTAAACCAAGAGAAATTCTTAGTGCTCCCATACTTCATCAATGCATCTGCAAAATTATTCAAAGTGTCCACCTTTACTAGCAACACCTTTTTTTCCTCAACCATATCTCTCTCAAAGTGATACTGAACATCAATGTGATTTGTCTTTAAATGATAAGCAGGGTTCTTAGCCAAGAAAACTTCTCTTTGGATATCACAGTATATCCTTATAGCTCACTACACCAACCCCATACTTGAACACAATCTCTGCAACCAAACTGCTTCCTTACTTGCATGAGTGGTTGCCATGTGTTAGACTCCTATACCAATAGGTGTCATATATCATGATTGACTTGATGGGCTATGTAATATGTTCATACCTTTTCTTGTTGAAAAGGTTTTCTATATTGTCAAAAAAATCAAAAAATTTTAAAAATGTAAAGAGAGTATACCCTAAAAGAAAAATCAAAGGGTGAAAAAAATAAAAATGGCCAAAAAAGTGAAAGAAAATGAACCCCACCAAAAGAAAGGCCAAGGAAAGTGTGCAAGTCTAAATGCCACTACTTTTTGCTCTTATGTAAATAAAAAAATTGTGTGCAACTTGTATCTTATGCCACAATTTATGAACAGTCAAACCGTTTAAGCTTGGCTAGTTCATCTTTCAATTTTATGTTTTAGAGATAGAGAATAAAATCTGACCAAACTGTTTAATCTTGGCAGATAAGTAGATAGGTAGAGTAAATAAAAGGAGCTCAACAGTTTAATCTGAGCCCTTGGATGTAATAAGATTAAACCTAGATAGATTTCTACATGTAAAAGAAAAAAAGTGTGATAAGGGTTTGCCAGTCTAAGTGCACCCTAATAAAGAAGAAAAAATGGTAGGTTAAAGTAGGTAGGGTAGGTAGATGTTGTTGCAGAATTTTATGTGATGGTTAATGACTCTAAATGTGTTAATATTTACTTTCATCACAAAGTGCAAGGTTGACACTACACTGGAAGAATTTCAAGCAAAACAAAGTCAAATTATTAATTTCCCTTCTCATTTTCCCCTAAAAAATTCACTAATTTCCCCTAAGTACTAAGGCATTTGAAAATTAAAGGGGCTCAAGGCATTTCCTTGACTTTTGGAGGGACCGGACCCTCGGCCAAATAATTAAAAAATCCTAAGTACTTAAAACCATTCATAATGTCATTCATTCACTTCTAAAAAATCTTTTCCTAAGTAAAATCCTATTTTACTTAGGGAAATTTCCCAATATCTCATAAAAACCATTTTTTCATTCAAGCATAAGTTAAATACATAAACCTAATGTTCTTATACTTAGCGATTTCATTCATTTTCATATTGACTTTTAACTTATTATTTAAATCCCTATACAAATCCACCCATTCCCGTATTATTTTAATAAAATTCCCAATTATTACATATCCCGCCGCTTTGGTTGAAATATAACCATATAAATATGTTAATTGTGATTAATTAGTTAAATTTATAACTAATTATGAAGCCCATTTCCCTGCCGCATTCAAAAATATTAATTAACCCTCATGGTTAATTAATAATTTTCCCCACCAATCAAATCGTCCCCGATATGATTAATTATTTTTTATTATGTTGGGCCCGCCCTGCTATCTCCCCGTCATCTCACCTCCCCGACAGCCATTTGATCAGCCAGTCCAAGATCAATGGTTGTCATCCATATCGCTGCGCCCCCACGTCCGAATGTTAACGCGCGATGGCCAAGCGGTTTTCTAAACAGTGCCTCGCCACGTGTCTTGAGTTCTATAGAATCGCTCTCCCTCCGCTAAAAATCACCCGTCCACAAAAGCGGTGCGATGTATACCGCTTACCGCTTACCTCCTATGACAAAACAACTGTACTTGCTTGCATCATTCGCTTAAAAAAATAAAATCCTGCTAGCCTTTGACTTTGCGATTAAAACACACCAACGCGCGTCATTTTCATTATTTTGTACAGTGACCAGTGTCCCATGCAGAAAACTTCAAAACCAATTGTCGAAGACTGTCGACCGCCACCTTGCTGAGAAAAATTACAGTCGAACAATCCAGAACCCTTCCGCAACTGCCTACACCTGTTTTCGTCACTGTTCATTTCCCGGAAAACAAGTATTTATCCAAATTCCCGTTAAACCTTGAAAATTCTTGGTTTTTGTTTTAATTCCACAGGAAAAGACTAAAACAGAGAACCATTTGGTCTTCATTTCGCTCCTAAGTTCTCAAACCTATAATTGTGCTTGTTTTTTCATTAAAACCCGAATTCCTTTCTAAATCCACAAGAACCAGAAATGGAAATTCCCGTGGCTTTGAATGTTGCACCTCTGAATGCCCCTCATAGAGATTTATACTATCTGCCTTTAGCAGATAGGGATTTTCAAATTAAAGACTCATCCTTAGTGAAAATCCTCTCAAAATTTTTTGCCAATGCCGAGATAGTTACCTAAATGGCTTTGACATTTTTGGGCTATGGGAATCCCATCTTCCGATGTATATTTTACCCTCAGTCCACATTTTTCCCGAAATAATCTATCACTGTCATGCCAATTATGATCCCAATCAACGAGCAGTCATGTCCCCAAGTCAAACCGTCCTTTTCCCAATAACTACTCAGTCTATCAACGAAATGTTACAGTTTCAGCTTGGTCAAGCCCTGACTCCCCTTTCCATGGGAGATTTACTTGAAAAATCGACCAATTTATCCCAAGAAGCGCTGAATCGCCTCTGCCAAACTTTCATGTTGCCAGAACATCAACCCAAAGACCCACCTCCTTATGGATATACTTTGTTCACAGATATGGGCAGACTCATTTTGAATATGATATCTTCTATAATGGGTTTCAACACTAGTGAATATGTTGATAAGTTAACCCTAGTGTTGTTGTCAACTTGTACTCCTGGACAACCTCCTGCTATCAAATATGATTTTGCTTCCTACATTGCTGATAAAATTCATGACCATTTCATGAGATTGGAAGATGAAAGAGTTTTCAAATATTCCACTGTTATATACCATCTCATGCTTTATTATCAGTCAGAGAGTTTCCCTTTATATGTCATGAAACTTGATGCCAAAGTAAATCCAAGGTCTGTAATTTTTTGGTCTGCAATCTTCCATAACTCCTCTGATTCTCCTTATTCTTACAATGATTTCATTGACCTATTTGTGCACCCTGCAACCACCTTATTAACAGGAGTCTCCCCTTCTAGGGTCAATAATGATATGAAGAAAATTCTCCAAATTTCCAAGCAATACAGGATAGGTGATTGGTACCTATACCGGAATCATACAGAAATTAGAATATATGGGTGTGACCTATGTCCTTTCAAGCTACCAAAATATGTTCCAATGAGGCTCTTTGCCTTAGAATATTTCAGACAAATGATAAATTCAGACATAGTCCATTTTTGCAATGCAAAGAAAAAATCTCAGCTCAGAATTAAGAGTCAATTAGGTCCTTTTGTCTATAATTCTAGGGATGCAGGAAAAGAAGTTGAAAGAATCCTAGAAGATTATCTCAAATTGCAAAAAAGTTTCCACTGGGTACCTTATGACCCAAACAGTTTCATTTGTGATAGGAGGATGAAAAACAAATTGTCACCATACCTTCACCATAGAATTCCAGAGATTGAACAATTTGAAAATATGGATGAATGGATGGAAGGGACCTTAATAGAACAAGATAGTGAACAGGTCAGTGTTGAAAATTTTATGAAAGATCTTGAGAAAATACTTGACCTGGACTCTTTTGGGCAGGTGAAACGACCAAGAATTGGTCCTTTTTCTGCTGGAACCTCTCAACAAAATTTGCAGGAAATTAATGAACTAGCCACAGTAACATCCAAAGGGAAGGAAAAGGAGACTGATATACAAATCACAGAAAAAATCACAATGTCAGAGAAACCTGAAACTTCCAAGGAACAGGCCCAAATAAAAACTTCTACTCAGATTAAAGTGGCAGAAATTTCAATTTTGCAAACTCCTCTCAATGAAGAAAAATGTAAGAAGAGAGATGCAGAAACAGCTACCCCTATTAGTGGATCTTCAGAACAACCAGGTGTCAAAAGACAAAGATTGAATCGTCTTTCAGAAGTAGAATTTGTCCAAGAAACCATTGATAGTCAGAGGAGAGAAGAGTTAGATAGTCAACAAACATTCAAAATCAGTGGGACATCCACTGACTCACAGAGAAAAGAGCTACAAAGACAGTAAAGTGCAGAAGTATCTTTTTCAAACCACCAGTGAAGGATGCCTGGGATATTAAGAAGACATTTATAAATATAAAGGCCAGAAATGATCCATTAAGAATTCAAGTCTATAATCAATATTTGAAGATGGCTCCTAAAAATCAACAGAGATTGATGTCAGCGTATGACACCCAGCAGGGTAAAATGGTGATGAGTCATTTTAAGCCCAAAGTACAGCAGCCTCAAACAACTGCAGACTATGTCAGAACCAATTTTGAAGTCATGGCAAAGGATATTCATCCTTTGGATCAAATTGAGCTGCACAAAAAAACTGGTGAAATAATTTATTCAACATTGACTGATAAATCAAAAGTGGCCCAAAGATTACAGAATTCCTTGGAGAATACTACTGCTCAATTTCATCTTGAAAAAGCCTCTTCCCAGGCTAAGGACAGCAGGATAAAGACTTTGGAAGAAATAATTATTGGATTGGGTCATAATCCCAAATATGTCAAGGGTATAGAAACCTTGATTAAAAATAAAGATGATGATATTTCAGCCTTAAGGAAACAGCTGAAGCTGCCATCTTCAAGGCATCCACAAACTGCATAAATCATAAAGCAAAACTGTGAAGAAGAATTGATGGATTTGCTCTTGAAAATTAATGAGCAACTGAATGAGACTGAAAGAGAACTTGAAAAGGCATTAAAGGACAAGAAGCCAAACATTCCAGCATCTACAACCGAAGTGATTACAGGTACAACAACAACAGGTCAGTCAGCAGAATTATCACAGGGCAACACTTCCAATTTAAGCACCGAAGAATTAATAAAATCAATGGAGGAATTAAAACTCCAAGTGATAGAGCTCCAGAAAACAAACATACAGTTTACCACATTAGAACAAAAATATAATCCCTCAAAGATGAGTGTTGCAGAAAAGACAACAGAGATCAACAGATTAGAAAAATTGGTGAGAACATTAGAAAGGGATCTCACATTGGAGAAACCTTTGGAAGAAATCAAAGAAATTCTTTGGACCAACATCATTCAGTCAATAAAATATGTCTGGCCATCAATCCAAATAATGTATGAGCAAAATGATTTAATTAAATTGGCTCTGGAAGAAGTTCTAAAAGCAAGAGAAGAATTAGGAAACATGTCTGAAGAAGCTAATGAGCTTATACAATTTTTGAATACCAAGAACAGATATCAACTTGAAGAACTAGGCATCCAAGATAGAATAGGAACAATTTTGGAGATAAAAAGAGTTTTTACTAAAAGAACTCTGATGCAGAATCTAGAAAGAAGATGCTCTGATATGCAAGAAGAAATCAATGCCTTTACAAAGAGATTGGATATTTTGCAGAGTAAAGGATTGCCAAGTCCTTTAGTTTCAGATGATAAACTAATGAGCTTGGAAAACTATGTTGATAAATTGAATAAGTATGCTGACAACCAAGCCAGTTCATCGACCAGTTCATCAGTAGCAAAAGCATTGCCTACAGGAAAAATTCTTCATGACAGCCTAGAAAATTTGTTTTATCTCGAACATGAGGTAAAACACTTATTCCTAATTCATCCTACTTTCTTCAGATATACAGAAACTAGTGAGACTCTGAGGAAGCTTCAAAGAACCAAAATACCAGAAGCACAATGGTGGGAAGAAATGTTAGACTTTTTGTAAAAATTATCCTTGCGTGAATTTTGATTATTTACTACAGTAAGACATGATAAAAAGGATAAATAGAGATCATAGTGTATCAGTCCAAGTAAAGAGTATCAATAAAACAGAGAAGCCAGCACAGAGTTACTAAAGAGGACAGCAGCAAGCCAAATCATAGGGCCTGCCTCCAGCACATTCATAAAAAAGGGGAACAGCACAACATCAGTTATCTTTTCTCTTATCCACACCAACCATCTGTCTCTATTTTGTTGTAAAATATTCATGAGTCATCCTAAATTATATCTCACTTTGTTATGAAATATTTTTTATAATTTTTTGTATAAATACTCCCTCAATTAGAGTATCAAGGGGTGGATTCTTAGACTTTGCTATAACATTGATTATTTTTTAATAAAGTGTTGTTGGACAAATTTCGTATGGCTAGCTGGATAAGGAATTGATGCAAAGGACTTTTCACAGGATTCTTGAGTCAGACAACGGATCAATAAGTCATCTATCTCTTATGTTTTAAAGTTTTATACTTATTTATTATACCATCTGTGTTTCATATCTGAATGATAAATGAAAAGGAATAATTCAGAAAGTGCTTAAGTGAAATCTGTTTTCAATCGTTGTTATTCTTAATATTTTCTTCTGAACTAGTTTAAATAGTGAATTCTTGATTGCTCCTGTTTTCTTGTTTATTCATTTTGATTATTTAGTAAAGAATTCTTAATTGCTCTTTATTAATAATGATTCAAGTTCCCTCTTTCGAATATGTTGAAGGATTCTTAATTTCCCTTCACCCATTTCGAGACCATTCCATTCATCTTTTATACTTGTTTATTATACCATCTGTGTTTCATATCTGAATGATAAACGAAAAGGAATAATTCAGAAAGTGCTTGAGTGCAATATGTTTTCAATCGTTGTTATTCTTAATATTTTCTTCTGAACTAGTTTAAACAGTGAATTCTTAATTGCTCATGTTTTCTAGTTTATTCATTTTGATTATTTAGAAAATAATTCTTAATTTCTCTTTATTAATAATCATTCAAGTTCCCTCTTTCGAATATGTTGAAGGATTCTTAATTTCCCTTCACCCATTTCGAGTCCATTCCATTCATCTTAGTTATTAAATTGTTCCCTATTTGATTACGTTGCCCTGTGAAACCATCTCTTGTTAAGAAACTTAATCCAGTTAAGCCATATTTATTTGACTCCATTAGCCCAATGCCCTAAACTACTCAGTCTTACCCTCTGCTATATAATTTCATCACCCAAACTCAATCAAAATCCCTGGACTTTCATAACTAGCCTAATATCTTTCAAAACAAAGCTAAAACTTAAAGAGAGAGCCCTCTCTGGGTACAGATTGGCTAGATTCTGTACCTAAAATTTGGTTTGTGGTTACCTCGAACCCCTTTCCTCTTCCCAACAACTTCAAGGAAAATATGAGTGATAACATAGTGGCGACCATACTGGGGATCGAACCCAGAATCTCTGGTTTCGCAGACCAGAATAATTTTATTGTTACTATTGTTTACTTTATAAACTACAGACGGAGCCTGAAGTTAGCCAGGTAACCTTTGAACTACTTTTGCTCTGCAATTGCATAAGTAAATAAATGTTGCTTCAGTCTATCTCCGGTCTAGTTTATGAATTGAACATTTGGTTTCAAAAATTTGATCAGTTCCTCTAGTCAAATAAATCTTTAAGAAAATTTAAATCCAATATTTTATACCTCTTAAATAAATTGTAGAAGTTGTATTGTTCATTCCATTCAGACAAAAAACCAAAAAAAAAGAATCACCTAGAAAACTGGCTTCAGAAAGGAATCATTACACCAGGGCTAATCCTAATCCAAATCCACCACCTGTGTTTGAAAATCCGAATCTGATCCCCAGAATTCTTAGGAGATAAGAGAGCCAAGAAAGTTTTGCTAGTTCTCGGCCTCTCTATAGATCAATATCCTGTCCTGTGAAGTGGATTTACCTTGAGGACAAACCTTTTGATGAGAAATTTGAAACCTCTTTATTTGTAAATTTTTCTGAAGCTGAGTTGTCCAATTTGGTTCAAGACCCAATATTTATTGAAGATTTACAATTTGAATTTGTTCCTTCACATCTTGATAAACATTTGCGAGATACCATACAATATGAGCTTACCTATGAAGGAACATCAAATCCTTCTGTGATCACTTCAGCCTCTTCAAGTTCATCAGTATTTCATCAAACATCTCAACCTAAAACCACCCCTTTTACTCCTCCATCCACCACTCCTAGACCAACTTCAACTGTTATTTCATTAATACCTCCTGCAATGGAAAACAGATATGCTCCTTTGGTATTACCATCCAATCTGGGGGCTATGCCCCAAGACTAACAAAGTAAAATCACTCCTTTCGATGGTTCTGGTAACTACACTACACAACAACATACTAAAAAGATGACCGATTATTTTGAAATTTATGAAATAGATGCTGATGATGTGAGAATGAGAATATTTGTTCAAAGTCTTACTGGAGAAGTTAGAACTTGGTTTAGAGCCCTTTCTGCAAATAGTGTCACTGACTTACAAGCTCTTTATATAACATTTTTAAACAGATGGGAAAAGAAGAAAGATCCTCTTCAAATCTTATCAGACTATGGAAATCTAAGGAGAGGAACATAAGAGACTGTGCAAGATTACTGCACCAGGTTCAATGATGTTTACAATGCTATTCCACAAAACCTTAGACCTCCTCCAGATTCAGCATTAATCAAATTCCTTGATGGATTTGATTCTGAGATGGCGTATCAGCTTAGGGAAAGATCTCCTCAAAACTTAGAAGATATGCAAAGTATAGTTGTTAGTGTTGAAGCCAACCTGATAGCTAGACGAGCTAAAGCCAGAACTAAAAGGAGAATGCCTTTAAACGAATAACCCCCAGCTTTTGAAAAGAAACTGGATGCTATTATTAAAGGGATGGAAAGGCTAGGAGATAGATTAGAAACAATTGAAAGGAAATATCCTTGGGATGGTCAATCGAGCAATACTAGGAGAAATCCAAATTTCAGAAAGAACCAAAACCAAAATACTAGAAAAACTAGTCCTGACCAAAATATTAGGCTTCCATTCTAGGAAAAATATGTTGAAACCTCAAATTCTGATGAACCGACAGAAGATGCTCAAATAAACAACTTGACTAGATGCAAAAACGAACCAGAAGTTTTCTTGACCCAAGATGATCAAGAAGCTCACATTCTTAAACAATTCCAAACTCACTCAGGAGAATCATTTGACTTCAAGGAGGGGTATGATACAGCCATTTATGAAGTCCATAAGCAATATAATTTGAGGAGTAGAAGAATTGATGTCCCGGAAACGAGTAAGTAGAAAGTTACAAAAAATCTCCTCAAAGGTAAAACCAATACTTCCCCTGTACATATTCTTTCTAGATCAGATCCTAATCCTGCTAACCAAATTATTGGAGATGTATCCGATAGTCAACTGAATAACAGACAACTTTCCAATACTCTTCCTCCTAAAGGAAATGTAGAGGAACCTCTAGAAGTTGATTCGGAAACAACTTCAGCCCACAACCCCACTCCTGAGAGGGGGGAAAATACCGAAAACACAGAAGATAAATACAAGGAATCCAAATTTCTGAAATACAAGAACGCAGACTGAAAAACCTTTAATCTGGAAGCTGAAGTAGGAAAATTAAATATAGTTGTTCCATTGTCTGAATTAGCTAAACATGATGTCTACCGAAGTCAAATCAATATATCACTCAAGATTATTGGAAGTGATGATTCAGTAAATGTTTTTGATGACCAACCCAGATTATTCTTTGGCCCTGAAGTAAATGGAAAACCAGGAAGTGGAGGAACTCCTCCATTCTATGTGATTTTAAATATACATGATAAAATACTTCATAATGCCATGCTTGATTCAGGGGCATCTCACAATCTAATGCCCAAGTCTGTAATGGAGAAATTAAACCTAGATATCACCAGATCTTATAAAGATCTCTTTTATTTTGATTCAAATCAGGTGAGATGTTTAGGATTAATCAAAGATTTGTGTGTTTCACTGGTTCAATACCCTGCAAAAACAAGTTTAATTGACATAGTAGTAGCAGACATTCCTCCAAAATATGGTATGTTATTATCTAGATCTTGGGGTGCAAAGCTTCAAGTATCTCTTCAATTGGACATGCCATATGCTACTATTTCAGTGTTCGGCCAACCTAAGAGACTATACAGAGAAACTTTAATGAAATATGTGGTCAGTAGTCAGGAGAAACCTGAAAATTTCCCCATCTACTCAGTACACTCTGATATGGATTCATTTATTCTTTATAATGCTCAAACTGATTCTCCCACTGAATTAGAAGCTCCAACAGCAGAACCAAAAGAAATAATAAATGAAAAATCTAGTGTTCAAATCCAGGAAATCTCTGAGGACAATGAAACACCAGACACCCAAGAAAAAAAAGAAGAAAGTAAAAAACCAGATCTCACTGTTAAAAAAGTTCCTGAAACTCTTGATACCAATTATGAACATGAAACTATTTGGCATTTAGAATTTTATGGTTCCGTTAATAAATTAGGAGCAGGAGCTGGAATTTGGATACACAACCTTGAAAATGATCATGCTGAAGGCCGTGCCTATAGATTAAACTTTAAATGCACCAATAATATGGCAGAATATGAATCTCTTTTTCTAGGTCTTAAACTTGTCAAAATATTAGGGGCAATTAGAGTATCTGTCATAGGAGATTCTAATTTAATCATTCAACAGATCAAAGGACACTTTCTAACAAACGATCCCAAACTGAGAGAATATAGAGGAACAATTGTAGAGATTCTCAATACTTTTCTACAGACTCAGCTTGCTAAAATCCCAAGAAAGAAAAACTTGCACGCTCATAGTCTAGCAATGTTTTCCAGTACCTGTAAATTACCATTCGAACCTAATCATCAGTTTACAGCTGAGATTAGACACAGACCAGCCATACCTGACAATTTTAAGAACTGGCAAGTGTTTGCAAGTGATGAGCAGATTAATAATTTCCTGACTCTAGAGAATGAATTTTCTAACAGTAACATAGATGAAGATACAATCATTTAATCTAACCAAATAAATGAACAAGAAACAGACATTTCAGAAGAAAGTGCAATTCAAATGCTTCATCCAACAAAGTTCACCAAAAAAGAAATGCAGGACCTTAAACAAATGGAGGTTGATGAGATTATAGAAGAAGAATCTGAGGTCATTAATTTAAAGGACAATCATTTGCCCAAAGGATTAACTCCTCTGGAAGATATTTTCGACTCTAACGATATTCCAAAGAAACCCAAAATGGAACCTTTGAAAGCATATATTGAAGAATATAATTTGGGAACTGAAGAAAATCCTAAAATGATAAAGTTATCTAAATCTTTGTCTCCTGATCAAAAACTAAAATATGTTGAACTAGTGAGAGAATTCCAGGATGTCTTTGCCTGGAGTTATGAAGACTTGAATTCATATGACACCTCTATAATTCAACATACAATACCTCTGAAAGAAAATCAGAAACCGTTCAAACAGAAACTCAGAAGAATTAACCATGTACTACCGCCCTTAATTGAAAAAGAAATAAAACAAATGTATGAAGCAGAGATAATTTCTCCCATTAGGTTTTCAGAGTGGGTGTCTAATTTAGTACCTACTAGGAAGAAAACTGGAGAGATCAGATTATGTGTTGATTTAAGAAATGTGAATAAGGTTTCTTTGAAGGATAATTATCCTTTACCTAAAATGGATCACATTCTACAAAGGGTAGTAGGTGCTTCTAGGATTTCACTTCTAGTGGGTTCTCAGGATATAACCAAATTCTGGTTCATCCTGATGATCAGGAAAAAATAGCTTTTACAACACCATGGGGCACATTCAAGTACGTTAAAATTCCATTTGGACTTAAAAATGAAGGAGCAACCTTCCAAAGAGCAATGTAAATTTCATTTACAAAAGAAATTCATGATTTTCTTGTCATATATCTGGATGATTTAACTGTTTTTTCTAAATCAGATCAACAACATTTGGACCATCTCAGACAAGTATTCATAAAATGCAGAAAATATGGTGTCTCTTTAAATCCAAAAAAGTCCTTTTTTGGTCTTGAAGAAGGTAAAATTTTGGGCCATATCATCTCCAAAGATCGTATCAAAATTGATCCTGCTAGAACAGAAGCTATACTGCAGATACCTCACCCCAGAAATGTCAAAGAACTTCAAGCTTTCCTAGGAAAAATCAATTTTTTGAGAAGATTCATATCTAGCTTAGCTGAACTAATTAGATTTCTTAATAACATGTTAAGAAAGGATTCAAGTATTAAATGGATAGTAGAAGCCAAACAAGCATTTGAAGAAATTAAAATGGCTTTGACCAGAACACCAGTTCTTACCAATCCACAATTTGATAGAGACTTCATAATATTTTCATTTGCATCAGAACACACTGTAGCAGCTGTTTTATTACAAAAGGATGATCAAGGATTTGAAAAACCTATAGCCTTTTTTAGTAAAGCACTAAGGGATGCATCATTAAAATACAACATCATGGAAAAACAAGCGTTTTCACTTGCAAAAGCCATCAAAGATTTTAGAATCTACATATTGTATTCCCATGTGATAGCCTATGTACCAAATGCTATTGTCAAAGACATCTTAACTCAGGATGGAATTGAGGGAAAAAGAGGTAAATGGATTGCTACCATATTAGAGTATGATATTGAAATAAAAGCTACAAATCTTATAAAGGGACAGAGATTGGCTCAACTCATGACAAAAACAAATTGTCAAGCCCTGGATATTAATGAACTGGATGACGAACAGGAGATGGCGACTCCACAAATCAGCCAGGCCTTCTTAGATTCACCTTGGTATGCTGATATAATTTATTTATTTTTAAACCTGCAAGCTCCTCAAGGGTTATCCAGAACAAAGAAAAGGTTTTTAAAGATGACATCTTCAAAGTTTTGTAGTTTAGATAATGTTATTTTTTGGAAAAATCATGAAGGTATTCTATTGAATTGTTTATTAAAAGATGAAGCTGATAAGGCTCTCCATGAATTTCATGCAGGAGACTGTGGTGGACACCTTTATTGGAAATCAACTGCAGATAAGATCCTTAGGGCTAGATTTTATTGGCCAACCTTGTTCTCTGATGTAAAGAAAATTTTCACTTCTTGTCATAAATGTCAAATCTTTGAAGGCAAGAGAAAACTATTACCTTTACCCCTGAAACCAATTTCCACTGAAAAACCTTTCCAACAATGGGGCCTGGATTTTATTGGAGAAATCCATCCTCCTTCTTCTGGCCAACACAAATGGATCCTCATTGCCACAAACTATTTTAACAAATGGATAGAAGTAATTCCTTCCAGACAAGCCAATGACACTATGATCATAGGATTCCTAGAAACCAATATATTATCAAGATTTGGCTATCCTGATAAAATCGTAACTGATAATGCTTCTGCCTTCAAATCTAAGAAGATGATAAGTTTCTGTAACAAATATCATATCACCTTAAGTCATTCCACAGCCTATTACCCTCAAGGTAATGGACTAGCTAATTCTTCCAACAAGAGTCTCATCAAAATTATTAAGAAATTATTGGAGGAAAACAAGAAAAATTGGCACAAGAATCTTACAAATGCATTTTGGGCAGACAAGCTCACCACCAAAAAATCCATTGGGACCAGTCCTTATGAGTTATTCTATGGCATTGAGGTTGTATTTCCTTCATCTTTAGGAGTTCCTGTAATGAAATTACTTCAAGAAGCTCAGATTGAACCTAATGATATTCAAAGGAGAATAAACCAGACTATCAATTTGCAGCAGACCAGAGAGGAAGTATATCAGAGATCCCAAGTATTGCAGGAGAAACTAAATAGAATATTTGATAAAATAACCAAGGCAGAAGATTTCCAACTTGGAAACAAAGTTTTAAGATGGGATTCCAGAAGAGAGGATAAGGGAAAACATGGGAAATTTGACTTCCTGTGGAAAGGACCTTATATTATCCATGCTTTACAAGGAAACAATACATATTTTTTGAAAAATTTGGATGGTACAGAAAATGAAGATGGGCCAGTTAATGGTCAAATGTTGAGACATCACTTTGATCCTATTTATTAGGATATTCTGATTTTTAACATGTACATACTATATCCTTTGTAATGTCACAATTTTGAGTGGATAATAACTTGCTGGAGTTGAAGCCCGAAGAGAAGGCCCTAAGAATCAGAAGTATTAATGTCATACATACAATAAAGAAACAAACAGAAGAAGATTACATAGTTCAGTCAAAATCATTCTGAGGGAAATTGACCTGATGTTCTTGACTTTTCCCTAGGAAAAGCCATCCCTAAGTGGAGCCAATGTTATACTCCTATACCAATAGGTGTCATATATCATGATTGAGTTAATGGGCTATGTAATATGTTCATACCTTTTCTTGTTGCAAAGTTTTTCCATATTGTTAAAAAAATAAAAATATTTAAAAAATGTAAAGAGGGTATACCCTAAAAGAAAAATCAAAGGGTGAAAAAAATAAAAATGGCCAAAAAAGTGAAAGAAAATGAACCCCACCAAAAGAAAGGCCAAGGAAAGTGCGCAAGTCTAAATGCCACTACTTTTTTCTCTTATGTAAATAAACAAATTGTGTGCAACTTGTATCTTATGCCACAATTTATGAACAATCAAACCGTTTAAGCTTGGCTAGTTCATCTTTCAATTTTATGTTTTAGAGATAGAGAATAAAATCTGACCAAACTGTTTAATCTTGGCAGATAAGTAGATAGGTAGAGTAAATAAAAGGAGTTCAACAGTTTAATCTGAGCCCTTGGATGTAATAAGGTTAGACCTAGATATATTTCTACATGTAAAAGAAAAAAGGTGTGATAAGGGTTTGCCAGTCTAAGTGCACCCTAATAAAGAAGAAAAAATGGTAGGTTAAAGTAGGTAGAGTAGGTAGATGTTGTTGCAGAATTTTATGTGATGGATAATGACTCTAAATGTGTTAATATTTAATTTCATCACAAAGTGCAAGGCAGACACCACACTGGAATAATTTCAAGCAAAACAAAGTCAAATTATTAATTTCCCTTCTCATTTTTCCCTAAAAATTTCACTAATTTCCACTAAGTACTAAGGCATTTGAAAATTAAAGGGGCTCAAGGCATTTCCTTGACTTTTGGAGGGATTGGACCCTCGTCCCAATAATTAAAAAAGTCTAAGTACTTAAAACCATTCATAATGTCATTCATTCACTTCCAAAAAATCTTTTCCTAAGTAAAATCCTATTTTACTTAGGGAAATTTCACAATATCTCATAAAAACCATTTTTTCATTCAAGCATAAGTTAAATACATAAACCTAATGTTTTTATACTTAGCGCTTTCATTCATTTTCATATTGACTTTTAACTTATTATTTAAATCCCTATACAAATCCACCCATTCCCGTATTATTTTAATAAAATTCCCAATTATTACATATCCCGCCCCTTTGGTTGAAATATAACCATATAAATATGTTAATTGTGATTAATTAGTTAAATTTATAACTAATTATGAAGCCCGTTTCCCCACCGTATTAAAAAATATTAATTAACCCTCATGGTTAATTAATAATTTTCCCCACCAAGCAAATCGTCCCCGATATGATTAATTATTTTTTATTATGTTGGGCCCACCCTGCTATCTCCCCATCATCTCACCTCCCCAAAAGCCATTTGATCATACAGTCCAAGATCAACGGCTTTCATCCATATCGCTACGCCCCCACGTCCGAACGTCAAGGCGTGATGGCCAAGCGGTTTTCTAAACAGTGCCTCGCCATGTGTCGTGAGTTCCATGGAATCGCTCGCCCTCCACTGAAAACCACCCGTCCCCAAAAGCGGTGCGATGTATACCACTTACCGCTTACCTCTTATGACAAAACAACCATACCTGCTTGCGTCATCCGCTTAAAAAAATAAAATCCTGCCAGCCTTTGAATTTGCGATTAAAACACACCAACGTGCGTTATTTTCATTATTGTGTACAGTGACCAGTGTCCCATGCAGAAAAATTCAAAACCAATTTTCGAACACTGTCGACCGCCACCTTGCTGAGAAAAATTACAGTCGAACAGTCCAGAACCCTTCCGCAACTGCCTACACCTGTTTTCGTCACTGGTCATTTCCCAAAAAATAGATATTTATCCAAATTCCCGTTAAACCTTGCAAATTCTTGGTTTTTGTTTTAATTCCACAGGAAAAGACTAAAACGGAGAAACATTTGGTCTTTATTTCGCTCCTAAGTTCTCAGACCTGTAATTGTGCCTATTTTTTCATCAAAACCCGAATTCCTTTCTGAATCCACAAGAACCAGAAATGGAAATTCTCGTGGCTTTGAATGTCGCACCTCTGAATGCCCCTCATAGAGATTTAGACTATCTGCCTTTAGAAGATAGGGATTTTCAAATTAAAGACCTCATCCTTAGTGAAAATACTCTCAGAATGTTTTTCCAATGCCGAGATAGTTACCTAAACGGCTCTGACATTTTTGGGTTGTGGGAATCCCATCTTCCAATGTATCTTTTACCCTCAGTCCACATTTTTCCTGAAATAATCTATCACTGTCATGCCAGTTATGATCTCAATCAACGAGCAGTCATGTCCCCAAGTCAAACCGTCCTTTTCCCAATAACTACTCAGTCTATCAACGAAATGTTACAGTTTCAGCCTGGTCAAGCCCTGACTCCCCTTTCCATGGGAGATTTACTTGAAAAATCGACCAATTTATCCCAAGAAGAGTTGAATCGCCTCTGCCAAACTTTCATGTTGCCAGAACATCAACCCAAAGGCCCACCTCCTTATGGATATACCTTTTTCACAAATATGAGCGGACTCATTTTGAATATGATATCTTCTATAATGGGTTTCAACACTAGTGAATATGTTGATAAGTTAACCCTAGTGTTGTTGTCAACTTTTACCCTTGGACAACCTCCTGCTGTCAAATATGATTTTTCTTCCTACATTGCTCATAAAATTCATGACCAGTTCATGAGATTGGAAGATGAAAGAGTTTTCAAATATTCCACTGTTATATACCATCTCATGCTTTATTATCAGTCAAGGAGTTTCCCTTTCTATTTCATGAAACTTGATGCCAAAGGAAATCCAAGGTCTGTAATTTTTTGGTCTGCAATCTTCCATAACTCCTCTGATTCTCCTTATTCTTACAATGAGTTCATTGACCTATTTGTGCACCCTGAAACCACCTTATTAACAGGAGTCTCCTCTCCTAGGGTCAATAATGATATGAAGAAAATTCTCCAACTTTCTAAGAAATACAGGATAGGTGATTGGTACCTATACCGGAATCATACAAAAATTAGAATATATGGGTGTGAGATATGTCCTTTCAAGCTACCAAAATATGTTCCAATCAGGCTCTTTGCCTTAGAATATTTCAGACAAATGATGAATTCAGACATAGTCCATTTTTGCAATGCAAATAAAAAAGCTCAGCTCAGAATTAAGAGTCAATTAGGTCCTTTTGTCTATAATTCTAGGGATGGAGGAAAAGAAGTTGAAAGAATCCTAGAAGATTATCTCAAATTGCAAAAAAGTTTCCACTGGGTACCTTATGACCCAAACTGTTTCATTTGTGATAGGAGGATGAAAAACAAATTGTCACCATACCTTCACCATAGAATTCCAGATATTGAACAATTTTCAAATATGGATGAATGGATGGAAGGGACCTTAATAGAACAAGATAGTGAACAGGTCAATGTTGAAAATTTTATGAAAGATCTTGAGAAAATACTTGACCTGGATTGTTTTGGGTAGGTGCAAAGACCAGGAATTGGTCCTTTTTCTGCTGGAACCTCTCAACAAAATTTGCAGGAAATTAATGAACTAGCCACAGTAGCATCCAAAGGGAAGGAAAAGGAGACCGATATACAAATCACAGAAAAAATCACAATGTCAGAGCAGCCTGAAACTTCCAAGGAACAGGCCCAAATACATACTTCTCCTACTCATATTAATGTGGCAAAAATTTCAATTTTGCAAGTTCCTCTCAATGAAGAAAAATGTAAGAAGAGAGATGTAGAAACAACTACCCCTATCAGTGTATCTTTAGAACAACCAGGTGTCAAAAGATAAAGAATGAATCCTCTTTCAGAAGTAGAATTTGTCCAAGAAATCACTGATAGTCAGAGGAGAGAAGAGTTAGATAGTCAACAAACATTCACAATCAATGGGACATCCACTGACTCACAGAGAAAAGAGCTACAAAGACAGCAAAGTGCAGAAGTATTTCTTTCAAACCACCAGTGAAGGATGTCTGGGATATTAAGAAGACATTTATAAATATAAAGGCCAGAAATGATCCATTAAGACTTCAAGTCTATAATCAATATTTGAAGATGGCTCCTAAAAATCAACAGAGATTGATGTCAGTGTATGACATCCAACAGGGTAAAATGGTGATGAGTCATTTTAAGCCCAAAGTACAGCAGCCTCAAACAGTTGCAGACTATGTCAGAACCAATTTTGAAGTCATGGCAAAGGATATTCATCCTTTGGATCAGATTGAGCTGCACAAACAAACTGGTGAAATGATTTATTCAACATTGACTGATAAATCAATGGTGGCCCAAAGATTACAGAATTCCTTGGAGAATACTACTTCTCAATTGCATCTTGAAAAAGCCTCTTCCCAGGCTAAGGACAACAGGATAAAGACTTTGGAAGAAATAATTATTGGATTGGGTCATAATCCCAAAGATGTCAAGGGTATAGAAACCTTGATTAAAAATAAAGATGATGATATTGCAGCCTTAAGGAAACAACTGAAGCTGCCATGTTCAAGGCATCCACAAACTGCAGAAATCATAAAGCAAAACTCTGAAGAAGAATTGATGGATTTGCTCTTGAAACTTAATGAGCAACTGAATGAGACTGAAAGAGAACTTGAAAAGGCATTAAAGGACAAGCAGCCAAACATTCCAACATCTACAACAGAAGTGATTACAGGTACAACTACAACAGGTCAGTCAACAGAATTATCACAGGGCAACACTTCCAATTTAAGCACCGAAGAATTAATAAAATCAATGGAGGAATTAAAACTCCATGTGATAGAGATCCAGAAAACAAAGATACAGTTTACCACCTTAGAACAAAAATATGATCTCTCAAAGATGAGTGTTGTAGAAAAGAAAACAGAGATCAACATATTAGAAAAATTGGTGAGAACATTAGAAAGGGATCTGACATTGGAGAAACTTTTGGAAGAAATCAAAGAAATTTTTTGGACCAACATCACTCAGTCAATAAAAGATGTCTGGCCATCAATCCAAATAATGTATGAGAAAAATGATTTAATTAAATTGGCTCTGGAAGAAGTTCTAAAAGCAAGAGAAGAATTAGGAAACATGCCTGAAGAAGCCAATGAGCTTATACAATTTTTGAATACCAAGAACATATATCAACTTGAAGAACTAGGCATCCAAGATAGAACAGGAACAATTTTGGAGATAAAAAGATTTTTTACTAAAAGAACTCTGATGCGGAATCTAGAAAGAAGATGCTCTGATATGGAAGAAGAAATCAACGCCTTTACAAAGAGATTGGATATTTTGCAGAGTAAAGGATTGCCAAGTCCTTTAGTTTCAGATGATAAAATAATGAGCCTGGAAAACTATGTTGAGAAATTGAATAAGTATGCTGACAACCAGGCCAGTTCATCGACCAGTTCATCAATAGAAAAAGCATTGCCTACAGGAAAAATTCTTCATGACAGCCTGGAAAATTTGTTTTATCTCGAACATGAGGTAAAACAATTATTCCTAATTCAGCCTACTTTCTTCAGATATACAGAAACTGATGAGACTCCGAGGAAGCTTCAAAGAATCAGAATACCAGAAGCACAATGGTGGGAAGAAATGTTAGACTTTTTGTAAAAATTATCCTTGCGTGAATTTTGATTATTTACTAGAGTAAGACATGATAAAAAGGATAAATAGAGATCAAACAGAGGCCAAAGTGTATTAGTACAGGTAAAGAGTATCAGTAAAATAGAGCAGCCAACACAGAGTTACTAAAGAGGACAGCAACAAGCCAAATCATAGGGCCTGCCTCCAGCACATTCATAAAAAAGGGGAACAGCACAACATCGGTTATCTTTTCTCTTATCCACGAGACCATCTGTCTCTATTTTGTTGTAAAATATTCATGAGTCATCCTAAATTATATCTCACTTTGTTATGAGATATTTTTTTATAATTTTTTGTATAAATACTCCCTCAATTAGAGTATTGAGGGGTGGATTCTAGACTTTGCTATAACATTGATTATTTTGGAATAAAGTGTTGTTGGAAAAATTTCGTATGGCTAGCTAGATAAGGAATTGATGCAAAGGACTTTTCACAGGATTCTTGAGTCAAACAACGGATCAATAAGTCATCTATCTCTTATGTTTTAAAGTTTTATACTTTTTTATTATACCATATGTGTTTCATATCTTAATGATAAATGAAAAGGAATAATTCAGAAAGTGCTTAAGTACAATCGGTTTTCAATCGTTTTTATTCTTAATATTTTCTTCTGAACTAGTTTAAACAGTGAATTCTTAATTTCTCCTTTTTTCTAGTTTATTCAGTTTGATTATTTAGTAAAGAATTCTTAATTTCTCTTTATTAATAGTCATTCAAGTTCCCTCTTTCAAATATGTTGAAGGATTTTTAATTTCCCTTCACCCATTTCGAGTCCATTCCATTCATCTTAGATATTAAATTGTTCCCTATTTGATTACCTTGCCCTGTGAAACCATCTCTTGTTAAGAAACTTAATCTTGTTAAGCCATCTTTATTTGAGTCCATTAGCCCAATGGCATAAACTACTCAGTCTTACCCTCTGCTATATAATTTCATCACCCAAACTCAATAAAAATCCTTGGACTTTCATAACTAGCCTAATATCTTTCAAAAAAAAGTTAAAACTTAAAGAGAGAGCCCTCTCTAGGTACATATTGGCTAGATTCTGTACCTCAAAGTTGGTTTGTGGTTACCTCGGACCCCTTTCCTCTTCCCAACAACTTCAAGGAAAATATGAGTGATAACACCATGTATTCAACCTCTGTAGTTGAAAGAGCCACTGCAGACTATTTTTTTCTCATCCAATTGACTACTCCTCCAAATATGTTAAACACATACCCATTTTTATATCTTCTCTAATCTAGATCACTAGTCCAGTCAGCATAAAAAAAGCCACAGATATCTAAAGCTTTTTCCAATTCTCGTCTTCCATGGTAGAAAAAACCACAATAGCTAGTTCCACGAAAATACCTGAAAACCTGTTCCACTACTGTCTAATGCTCCTTCCTTGGTTTTGACATAAACTTGCTCAATACTCCCACTGCATGTGCAATGTATGGTCTATTATAGACCATTGCATATATCAATCTACCCACTACACTTGCATATGGAACCCATGACATGTCCTCTTCTTCTTCTTGTGTCTTAGGACATTGTTCAACAGATAACTTTACACCTACATGAATAGGAACCTTCACCGGTTTACTATACTACATATTGAACCTCTGCAATATTGTATCAACATACTTCCTCTATTTTAACCAAAGCTTCCTCTTTTCCTGATCTTGTTTAATTTCTGTGCCCAAAATATAGTTTGCAGCACCAAGATCCTTCATGTCGAATTTGGAAAACAATTGGGTCTTCAAATCCTAGATAATTTATTTGTCATTTCCAACCAGCAACATATCATCCGCATACAAGACCAAATAAATAACATAGTCACAAATTAATTGAAAATACACACATTGATCCTATTTTCTTCTGGTGAAGCCAAGTCCCTGTATATATGTATCAAAATTCTGATACCACATCCTTGGTGTTTGTTTTAACCCATACATAGACTTTTTTAACCTGCATACCAGTACTTTCTTACCCTTAACTACAAATCCTTCAGGTTTCTTCATGCAGATCTCCTCTTCTAGATCCTGTGAAGAAATGCACCTTCAAATCCATCTGTTCTACGTCAAAATAAAATGCATCAACAACCGATAAAAGTAATATAAAAGAAGTTAACTTGGCAACAGGAGAAAAAATAGCACCAAAATCAATTCCTAGTACCTAGGAATAACTTTTTTCTACCATTCGAGCTTTGTATTTCTCCACCTTTCCTTCAACATTCATCTTATTATTTATCACCCATTTTCTTCCAATGGGTTTCCTTCTAGTTGGAAACTCCACCAGATCCCATGCCTCATTTTTGTGCAATGATTCCATTTCATCAACCATGGCCTCCTTCCATAGTTTTCCATCCTCTGAATCCACTGCCTCCCTGACAGTTATGGGATTATCATCAGTGATAGATAAATAAAAAATTGAACAAAAATTACATGGACTATACCTTTCTGGATTCCTTCTTTCTCAAACTGATCTTCTCACAGCTGGATTTTGTGGCTCTTCCTCTTCTGAATCTTGTTCTTTTGTAGAGTCTGATTCTTACTCCTTTAGCTAAAACTCTATCTTCTCAGGTTCATTTGGTAGGAATTTATGTTTAACAACATCTTTCACCTCTCTAAACACCCCATCTTGGTGATACACAACCTTCCTTATTTCTGTGTTCCAAAGCTTATAACATTTTAAACCATCCTTATACCCAATAAAGATGCACCTTTCAAATTTACTATCCAACTTGGTTTTTTTCTCCTTTGGAACATGTACATATGCATCACATCCAAATACCCTCAGATGTGAAAGAGAGGGTTTCTTACCAATCCATACCTCATGTGGAATCTTATCTTTCAACGTCGATGACGGTGATCTGTTAACCAGGCAGCATGAATGCACCTTCAAGATTTACTATCCAACTTGTTTCTTTTCTCCTTTGGAACATGTATATATGCATCACAGCTAAATACCCTCATATGTGAAAGAGAGGGTTTCTTACTAGTCCATACCTCATGTCGAGTCTTATCCTCCAACGCTGATGCAGGTGATCTGTTAACCAGGTAGCATGTAGTCTCCACTGCCTCTGCCCAGAATTCATGTCCTAACCTGGTACCACTGAGCATGCTTCTTTCCTTTTCCTTCAACGTCCTATTCATTCTTTCTACAACTACGTTTTTCTAATGTGTGTATGGAGTAGTCTTCTGTCATGTTATACCACACTTCTTATAGAACTCTTTGAATTCTTTCTTGCAGAATTCTCCTCCATTATCTATCCTTAACACCTTTATCATCTTCTTTGTCTGGTTTTCCAACATAGACTTAAATTCTTTAGATCTGTCAGATACTTCAGATTTCTTCCTCAAGAAATATATCCATGTATTCCTTGATAATTCATCTATAAATGAAACATAGTACATAGAATTACCTAGTGTTGAAACCGACACAGGTCCAAATACATCAATGTGCACAAGATCTAATATCTTGTTTTCCCTCTTAGCACCAGAAGTGAAAGTCACCCGATTCTGCTTCCCATATACACAATGTTTAGATAAATAAAAATCAAGAGAGAAATTAGACATAACTTCTACCATACCATTACTATGTAGTATCTTAAGGCCCTTATCTCCAACATTTCCAAGTATTTGATGCCATAGCATGGTCTTTTCTACAGAGGCCACTAGGATTTCTGCTCCACTTTTAGGAACCAAAGAAATATTGCACCCATCAATAACATTTCTACCTAGAAGTTTTTACAAATTTCCAATATGAACTCCCCGCATCAATACCGCTGCTCCCCAAACCATCTTGCAGGTATATTTCTCGAACACTATATTTACACCTGCATCATTCATCTTACTTACAAAAATTATGTTTTTGTCCAATGCAGATATGCATAACACCAGGAATTTTTCTAATCCTTCCATTTTGCAGCTTCATCTTGACTTTTCTGCATCCGATAATTCTGCCCTTCCTTTCATCCCCTAGGAATACATCACAACCATCATACTTCTCATACACAGAGAACCACTCCCTATGGGGAGTGAAGTGAAAGGATGCAACTGAGTCAATTAACCATGCCTCGTGATCTACATGTGTATTTGAAGAAGAAGCCAAATATACATCCCCACCTTAATATGAGGTGGTTTTTTCCTCTATAGAAGGATCATCATCATATCCATTTCCTTTCTCAGAAGCTTTAGATCCACAATCATTTTTGAAGTTCCCTTCCTTTTCGTATTTCCATCACACCTTTACAGGATTTCCTGAAGATTTAGATCTCCCAATCAAGAACTTACTTTTATTTTTGTTCTAGGACTATCCTCGTACAAATAAGGCATCTCCATTCTGGCCCTCCATATTTTTTTGTCTCATTTCCTCCAACAACAAGGCTGAGAAAATTTCATCAAACTTCATGGTATTTGTATTGATACCTATTGCAATAACCAGAATTTCCCACGAGTCTCGTAGAGAACAAAAGAAACTTATGCACTCATATTCATATGATATTTTAATATCAAAAGATACAAATTGACTTACCACAATATTGAAGGTGTTTAGATTCTCTGTCATCGAGTCTCCATCCTTCATCCTCAGGTTATACAAATTTTTCTACATGAACAATTTATTGACCAGAGACTTAGATTGGTACAAAGTCCCTAACTTGTCCGAAAAATCCTTTGCCCTAGCTTCCCCAGATACATTCAACAATACTGTTTCTGAGATACACAACCCTATTATTCTCTTTGCCTTCTGATCCAATTTCTCCTAGTTTTCATCTGACATTGTTGTTGGTTTAGTACTTGGATCTACCACAATCCATTTACCTTTATCCACTAGCATATCCTCCATCTTGAGCTTCCACAACTCAAAAATCTAACCATTAAATTTCTCAATATCTATATTTCCACCGCTCGCCATCTTCTTTTGCCGCAAGAATTGATCCCATAGATCTCCCACTGAATAGGGTCTACCACAAGCCTGAATAAAACCCCTGAGTAGCAAAGGTGTCCCCTTGAATCTGAAACATCTTTGTTTCCAAATTTAGTTTTTAACCCTATATAGAAATTATCTGCAATTTAACTCTTAAAACAAAAAATAAACAATAACTAGAGGATAAAACATAAAACATATATACACAAAGATTTTCCCCTGGATCTCGAAACCAAGACTACTAGCCTATTTTTTCATTATATTCCTTCAATGTTACAACACGTATATATACATGTTTAAGCATTCATAAACCACAACCCATTAACCTTGGATTAAAAAATAACCATAGTTCCCTTGACCGGATCTAAAAAATACCATGAGCAGTAAACCATCATGCCCAAAACCATGTGCAAACCCATGCACAAAGTATATAACACACACCCAACATAGTTGAAATTTGTTCTTACCATTTTCCATAAGGATAAAATTCTGGGGCTTGATGGATGGGGGATTGAGTACTTTAAAGGTTTTTATGAGATTATTTGACCGTATTTATTGGTTGTTGGTATTAAATCCAGAAGGGAAGGTAGAGTCATGGTGAAAATTAACTCTACTTTCATTTCCCTTATTCCCAAAGTGGATAAGACTTATTCTTTCAGGGACTTTTGTCTATTTCACTCTACAACTATATCTATAAGGCTATTTCCAAAGTAATTGTTAGAATACTAAAGCCTATTTTTTCAAACTCTATTTCAAATGAATAATTTAGGTTCCTTGATGGTAGACAAATCCATGAGGCTATAGAGGTGGCTCAAGAGGGAATTCATAGTATACAAAATTTCATATTAAAGGTATTTGTCATCAAAATTGATCTCTTTAAGTCCTATGATCGTACTATTTGGATGTATATCAAGCTTCTCTTGACTCATATGGGCTTTGGGATTGGTTTTGGATTTGTGTGATGTGGTGCATTCAATCAGTTTCCTTTATTGTTCTTATAAATGAGTCTAGCTCTCCATTATTCCATGCATAGTATGGGCTAAGACAAGGATGAACCTTGTCTCCTTTACTATTTTTACAGGTAGCAGAGAGTCTTAGTTTCCTTGTGGTAGAAGCTAAGCATACAGGAAAATTCCAGCGGTGTTATTGTTAATCATCTAGAAATTTCACATTTACTTTTTGTTGATGATATACTAATTTTCAGTAATGGAACCTATAGTGATGTAGCTAAGATATCTGAAATCATTAATATATTGGAGTAGCTACTAGAATGTTACTTAAAGACATAAAATATTCTATTTTAGCTCAAAATTTGGAAGATCATAAAGTGAGCAATCTCAGGAATATGTTTCCATTTCCATATACTGAAATGGATGTATATCTAAAATATTTGGGTTTCCATATGAAACTAAAATTCTATAGGAAAGAAGATTGGTCTTGGTTAATAGAAAATTTTGAAAAGAGACTAAAATGTTGGAGCCTAAAATGGTTGTCAAGGGCAGAGAGACTGGTTTTGGTCAAATCAGTCATGGAAGCTATTCACCTATTTTGGATGTCAACGACTTGGATTCCCAGGGGAGTTTTAGAAGGAGCTAGAGATATTTGTTTTAAATTATTATGGGTTGGATCTTAGGAGCACTTTGTCCTTCCATGGGTTAACTGGAAATACATTGCGATGCCTGAATTGCTTGGTGGTTGGGGCCTTAAAAATATTTTTGGGTTCTCCAAAGCCTTGGTAGCTAAATGAGGATGGAGACTCATATCTACTTTTAGTTCTTGGACTCAAGTGGACTTGCATATTTTATCAAAAATATATTCATCCTTATTCTCTTGAATATTGGATGCGATTGTGGAACAAGCCAGCACTAATATTTTTATTATATGGTGTGATTTTATAAACTCTCTAGACCTTATTGTTTTGGGATTAGCATGGAAGATTGGAAATGGGTAAAAGGTTAGAATGGGATAGGATCCTCGGCTTGGTAGCAGTCAAACCCATCACTTTTCTTAGGATTACGATTTTCTCAGGGATAAGGGTGTCTCAAGACTAGATCATATTAATTACCTTAATCAAACCACTATATGGAATCAATGTTGGCATACAATTGAATATTTTGAAGATCGATCAAGCTTTCAGGGAAATTTGGAGGAGTTATCTTGATGCTTTAGTTGTGGCTCATATTAGAATCTCCAAGAATGATGATTATTTGGTTTGGGTCCATTCACTATTTGGAATTTATACGCCCAATATGGGGTATATTCACTTAAATATGGTTAAAATGGAAAAGGCTAGGGAATGGTGATAGAGAGTAATTTGGAAGGTGAATTTCCTTGCTAAAGCTCATCGATTCATGTGGTGCATTCTTGCAAAAATTTTCCCTACTTGGGATTTGATTCAAAGCAGACATAAGATTTGTCCTGGTTGGTGTTCACTCTGTAAGTAAAATGATGAATCGATAGAGCATATTTTTGTTAAATTCCCTTTCTCTAGTCATATTTGGAATTTGTGAGTTTTGGTTTTTTATTAGGGATGTGTTTCGTAAGGCCCCTTTTTTTAGGAGAAATGGAGATCTTGGATAAAAAATATGATTAATAAATATTTAAAGGCTTTTCCTTTGATTATCTGCTAGGGTGTGTGGCTAGAAAGAAATAAGGAAATTTTTCAGAACAAGCAATCCTCCCCAGATCGGGTGGTTGTTGAATATTTTGTCATCCTTTCTAATATTCATCAAGCTTTTGTCCCTTCTAGGAATAGGATGACGATTCCAGAGGAGCCATAAAAATATCACCCATGGTGTTTCTTTGATGGAGCTGAGTAGCGGGGAAAATTTCTCATGTGGTGGTGGGTTCATTCTTTATTTATCACATCAAAACTATTTTAAAGTCAGTATGGAACTTGGGAGGGGTTCAAACAATTTGGAAAAGCTATTATTTTGTTGCTCATTGATGGATTTTCTTGTGAGAAGGGTTGCGATAAACTCCAAGTGTTCGATGATTCCTTGCTGGTTATAAATTGGGTCAATAATATTCAACAATTTCGATACTTACATCTTACTCACAAATTGGATGATTTATAGACAATAAAGTTTTTTATGTTTATTTTTCTTGTACTCATATTTACAAGGAGAGAAAAAATGATGCGTGCATTCTTTCTTAGGAAGACATTCATTTGGATTTGGGATTTTGGTCCATTGAGGAGGTATTAAATGATGAACACTACATGTTCTTTTATCATCCAATGGAGTTTGACAATATTATTAATCCATGTGCTTCATCATTTTTTCTGGCCCCATTTGTTTCTCTTTAATTGATGAAGTGGATTAGCTTTTTTTCCTGAGGCAGCTTAGTAATTTTCCATAGCTAATAGTAAATCCTCCTCATAGGATTTCTTTGAGAAGAAGTTTAAACTGATAAGGATGATTTCACTTGGACTGTCCACATTAAAATATGAAATTAAAATGGCTCCAAAAGTAGAAATTGACTATATGGAAAGAGATCAAAATAATAGGTATTTTTTAGAAATGGCACTAGAAACATATTTTGGATTATTTAAGTTATGACCATTTAAATAAAGGTATAAAAGGTCAAAATGGTAACCAAAGTCACATGGTGATGGGTGCATGATGAGCTTGTTGAGTTGTAAATAAAAAAATAATGCCTCCTTCTGTGACATTATATTGTAATATCACTTCTACAATTAAGTTTTTTTTATAACTTAATGAGTCACTTTCATAAAAATAAATGAAAATCATTTTTAAAATAAAGTCTCTTTATAACTTAAAGTTACATTCAAAAAGTAACTTTGAAAAGAAGAACTAAGTTACCAATGCCCTACTTATATTATTTAAGTCAAATGAACTTTACAATATGGTTATTTAGAAATATGTATCTTTCAGATTAATCACATCATTAGGATTTGGTCGACGTTTTGAACGAACTAATGTGGTTATTTTATAAATTAAGTTGCATCATGTAATTTTTCAAACAAAAAAAAATTATGAAAAGAAATATTTGACTTTGTATTTCTGTTTCAATAAAGCAATTTTCAACCAAGTGCTATATTACAAAATATACGACAAATGTTGAAGAGGAATGGGGAATTCTCAATTTATTTTTTTCTTCTTTTCTTCTTAATTTTTATTTTTAATTTTTAACTCGCAACCTCCTTGAAGTATGTGATTACCCAAAACCCTTTTTTTTTCATGTAAAAATCTTCCAACAACATTGCACATAAAAACATCAAATTTATGGAGGATTAAAAATTCAAGACATTATATATTCAATGTTAAACTTTGGTTAGCCTAAGCAGAAAAAGTGAATTTTCCTTATGTTTCTAATTTTCCATGATCCTAAAAGTTATAGGGAAAACAAAATATGTAGGGGAAAAAGGTATCTGTATTTCTAACTTGACAATATCAAATGGGGAATAATACAAATAGTATGTGTAGAAGGAAAATGAAGAAAACTAGAAATATAAATAGTATAACTAAAATAATAGATTAAAAAGGTGTAAAACATGTTTCAAAAAATTTAGAAAAGAAACTATATACCTCTATATTTTACATAAATATTGTTTATATCTAGCGAAACTGGAAGCCTTTTCAGTTGAAACAAAAAGAATTTACAGCTAAAAATAACACTTTAGATGTCCTAAACTAATTCACTTGGCCCAAAAAATGATAAAAAGTAGTGTAATTGAGAAGTGTTTGTTAGATTTATTGACACACGTTCATGATACTAATAAACAATGAAAGAAGATATGCGTAGGACCTTTAATGGGCTATTCAAGAAACAAAGTATATCCACACAATTTAATCACCTTTAAAAAATCAAATGTTCATACACTAATATATACATATTTAAAACCATCAAAGAGGGAACTAGTCCATGATCCTAGCCAATGCAACCACTTGAAGCAATATATTAATGTAAAAGAAAATAATTTACATGAGCATATTTTAACACTTAATCATCAAGAAATGACCAACCAATATCTTTAAATAAAGATCACGAACCAATCAAGTGTTGCGACATGATTCAGTTTTTGTTGTATCCAAGAGAAGATGATCCAAAATATTAATTTAAGTGTTTAGAACGTAATCATTAAATTAGATTGAACATTTGTAAAACCATATTAAAGGAAAAAAACTTTAGGTAAATACACATTAAACTAGGTGGAATTTAACGAACTCTTAAGTGTCTAAATATTCTTATAGGAATATATCATTAACATGCATATTTTGATTAAAGGAAACAACTATGATCTCCCTAATAATATGGTCACTATTACCCATCTCCAAATTTATTTAGAGTATTTTTTCTTAACCATGTCATGTGCTTATAATAAAGTTTCTCAAATTGACTAACCTAGCATTAAATTTGAGCTGTTATACGTAATATGAAATCCCCACTAATGCTTCTAGCCATGAATTGGATAATGATCCATATTTATGAAGGGAATGAAATGAAATACAAATTCATAATAAAAACATGGATATGTAGTGAAACTTGACTTATATTAATAAATGGAAGGCAACTGAAACTATAAAAATGTAGAATGAAGCAAACTAGCTTGAATAGTGGTAGCTTATCTCTGAAAAGTGATGTGACGGTTATGCGATTTCACTAGAATGAGCTACAATGGGGCCAAAGTACCATTTTTTAAATATGAGCAAATGAGGAAACAATAAACATCCAAAAACCTAACCATAGGAGATGAAATGCTAAAATTATTGTGGGACCCACTAGGGTTAGTTGGTAGATGAAATTCCCAAGGGCATAAATTTTGCATACAATATATTTTTGGTGTGCTTGATAGCCCATTGCAAAGATCTAACCAATAATTACACATTTTAACTAACCCAAATAATATCTTATTGCTATATTTCGATCCCTTCCATGTCAAAAAAACATCATTTAGGGCCTCAAAAT
The DNA here is from genome assembly GCA_034641835.2 of Pinus albicaulis. Taxonomy (NCBI): domain Eukaryota; kingdom Viridiplantae; phylum Streptophyta; class Pinopsida; order Pinales; family Pinaceae; genus Pinus; species Pinus albicaulis. The sequence goes on from CM076574.1 coordinate 604,050,526, forward strand.
GGCCCCAAAAATTTAGGACTCGAAAAACTATAGAAAAATTTCCGCAATGGAGAATTGTGCTTTGATAAAGTGAAATAGGTGGATGTGCATTGATATCCACCTAGATAAGATAACCATTAAATTTTCCATTATAACTCTCTCTCTCTTGAGAGACCAAATCACAAAAATCCTAACAAATAATTTCTCCTATGGAGGCATATATTTAATTAAATATATGCACAATGTAAACTAAAAAAATGTTGTGGAATATAAAATCATGGAATAATAAGAATTACCTATAAAAATTCCCTACTATTAATCAATTACCTTCACACACATAACATGAAAAATACACATGCTTCTATTAAAAAAAAAAACATTAAATTGTAAATTCATAGATAAAGGTAGAATACTTAACTTTTATCTAAATATAGTCCAAGAAAATATACATATTAGAATTTTTGCCATCCAACCATAATCATATCGTGAATATGCCACTTAGAAGCCAAAATATAAATCCACCTGGGAAAATCAACCAAGATATAGACTTCTAGCTCACTCAATCAAGGAAAATTTTAGGGCTCAATATTTGCAAATGGATTAATTTTCCATGGTTTTTGCAAAAGTGGATTTTCCAATTTCCATATTTTTCTAGAAATTATTTTCCCAAATTTTTATGGGATAATTTTTTTAACCTTAAAAATTACCAAAAATTTTATAGTGACTATAAAATCATTAAAAATTTGAATATTTTTACAAAAATATCACCAATTTTTTTTATAATTTTTATATTAGGGACTAGTTGATCCGAAATTAAATAGGAATGAAACAAAATACAAATATAACCATAATTACAAAGATGCAACATAAACAACACTTCATTTCATTAGTATCAAAGAACTAAAATATGATTACAAATAGAATGGAAATAAACTAGCTTCGGCGATGGCATCTTATCTCTAAGAGGAGATGTGGCGGTTACATGCCCTTGAATAGTGTTACAATGAGGCTCAAGGGCCTTTTGATTATTTATCAACAATATAAAACCCTAATCAACCAAAACCCTAACCCCAAGAGATGAAACACGAAGAGTTTGTGGGCCCCGTTGGGGTTAGTTGGGCAACAAACTTCTCGATGTTGTAACTTGGTCATGTTATCTCTATTTGGCGCATATGATACCTCATTAGAAACATATCTCCGATTAATATATGAGTCTTGATGGCCGATGGCTATGGGCCTGCTGCGGACCTAAAAAAAATTCATTTAGGGGGTCAAAACTACTCCGGAAGTTCAAGACCCAAAAACTACTAAAAACGGTAAATGATGTTATAAACAAGGAAACTAATAAAAAATATTGGAGGTCTAGGTAGAATAGGTGGGTGGCCACGAAAATCCACCTGGATAAGTTCTCCCTCCTTAGGAAGAAATGGTCTCCATTTCATGCAAAGCCTCCCTGAGGTGAGGAAATTTATGTTGAACCTCGTCCATGGTGAACCTCTTTCCCTGGTGAAGGATTTGGTGTGCTTTGAAAACTCAATATAGATGGATCCTATGTTGGTGAGTGTTCTTGATTTTCATTTCCATGATACAATGAGTTGTGTCCTATTCCATGCAGTCTAAGTTTAACTATGTTGGTGTAAGTTGTTATGCAATGTTGGATGTGTCCAGTAATGGTGGAAAGCATAGTTGAAGGAGGTCCACATTGAACATTGGGTGCATGAAAATGAATGATGGAATTATGAGCTTTAAGGTTTTTTTCCCTACAACCTTGGTGATTGTGTGCATCCCATATCAAAGCGGGTGAAGGTTGCAGTGGGGCCCAACGAGCCACTCCTTTTGCAAATGTATCCAAACTTTGTTGCCCACCTAGAACTTGTGTGGCACCCAATGTTGATCATGTCGCTACTTGTAAATAAAATTGACTCTGTCCAATATGTCATGGACCTACTATAGGATGTGCTGAATGCGCTCATTGAATCGGTTAGCCCTATCTGGTTCGAACTGGACATGAGTCGAATCTTCCTGAGTAGCTGCAAATGGTATGAACACATCAATGGGACATAGTGGATGGAATCCAAATCCCACCCGAAAGAGGCTATGGACAGTTGAGCTATGGATAGCTATGTTGTAGTTTTGTTGGAAATAGGGGAGGATTTCATCCCACGTGTGTGGATTCTTCTATTTTTACATGCACAGAATGTGTATGATCATCCTATTGATGACCTTTGTTTGGCCATCAGTTTGGGGGTGGAAAGTTGTGGACTTAGTGAGCTTGGTCTCCAAGAAAAAAAAAGAATTGACCAAAATTTACTTAGGAACATTTTGTTCCAATTTGAGATAAGGGACTATGGGATTCCAAAGTGTACCCAGACTCATTCAAAGAAGAGCTTAACTATGGATTTTGTTGTTATACTCTTCTTACAGGAAGCTAGAATCGCCATCTTCGAGAATCTATCAACGACCATGAAAATAGAGTCATTGCCATGCTTATTAGAACGAAGTTTCAACATGTAATCCATGGAGATGGATTCCCAAGGTCAACTAGGAGTAGGCAGAGGAGTATATATGCCTTTCTTCTTGATGTTCGGTTTGGTAATGGCACAGAAAATGTTGGATCTGATGTTCTTCCCAACATCTTGTCAAAGGTTCAACCAATAAAAACACTTATCAGGTACTGCCACTGTTTTCTCTACCCTAAAATTTCTAGTGACCCGATTGTAGTGCGCATCCCAAATCATCTTGGCATGCTCGCTTGAAGGTACACAGAGGTGTCCCAGGTAGCATAACACTACATCATGGATGTGATAATTTGGAACTTGCTTGCCTTCCAGGAGTGTCTATTATGTGTTTCTGAATTTTGGATCGCTCTTGTAAAGAGTCATCCACCCCAAAGTCTCATGTCCATAAGATTTGAGCACAATGGTCAATGCCATGACTGGTGATCAACTAAGACAGTCTCCAACATTGTTATTACTACTCTTATTATACTTAATATTCAAATGGAAGTTTTGTAGATATGTGTACTATTTCTGATGGCAATTGTTCTTCAGCTTCCCTTGTGTTTGTATGAACTGCAGGGGTCGGTGGTTTGTGGGGATGATGATTTCCTTCCCCAAAATGTAATGATTCCATTGTTGGTAGACCTACAGAATGGAATACATCTCTTTGTCATAGGTGGGATACTGTTGAACTGTGTCTAAAAGTTTCTCACTATGATATGTCATTGGATGCCCCTGTTGAGTAAGAACTGCACCAATCGCATAGTCGGAGGCATATGTTTGAATCTCAAATGGTTGTTGTAGTTCAAGTAATGTGAGAACTTGTGCAAAGAAGAGATGACACTTCAACTTGGAAAATTCCTTCTATTTGGATTTAGACAAAAATAATTTCACTTTCGCTCCTCCCTTGGTAACTTGACTCAAAGGCCAAGTGATAAGAGAGAATCCAACACAAACCTCTGGTAGAAGTTGGGAAGACCCAGGAAGATGCGAAGCTCTATTAGAGTGGTTGGGGCTGGCGATTACCAAATTATTTGTATATTTGTTGGGTCCACATGCACACTTTCTCATTAATGATGTACCCCATATATTGAACCAGGGTCATACCAAAAGTACATTTATCCAAATTGGCACACAACTTGTGTTGTCGCAGGGTTTGTAGGAGTTATCGAATATGGTGGAGGTGCTTTTCCAAAATCTGGTTGAAGATCAAGATGTCATCCAAATACACCACCATGAATGAGTTGGTGAAGGGTCCCAAGATATCTTCCATAAACCTCATGAAGGTTGTGGGGGCATTCGTCAACCCGAAAGGCATGACCATCCAATCAAAAAGGCCCTCTTTGGATTTGAAGGAAGTTTTCCATGCATTGAAGGGTTTGATTGGTACTTGATGATAGCTAGACTTAAACTCAATCTTGCTAAAATATGTGTCCCTTTGAGTTGGTCCAGAAGGTCATCGATCTGTGGTATTGGATAGCTATTGCATAAAATGATCTATTTCAATGCTTGATAGTCAATAAAAGGTCTCCAGGTATCGTTTATTCTGTACCAAGATGATCAGGCTCCCATAGGCTGATGAACTTGGCCCGATGTGCCCTTTTTACAATAGCTCCTAAATTAGCCTCTTAATTTCATTATTCTCCATAATAGAGCGACGATAGATCAGTCCATTGGGTAACGGTGCACCTGGGGTCAGATTGATGGAGTGCTTGACCTTACAATGTAGAGGTACTCTTGTGGGTGAGGTGAAGATATCCATATACTCCTCCACGACCTTGTCCATTTGTTGCTGCCACATGGGGGATCCCTGTCTGGAGGCTATGGCCATAATATTCTTCTTTCGCTAAGGGTGAATCATAAGGAAAACAATTTTTTTCGGTCTAGTAAACGAGCTTATTGAATTTCATCGTAGTAATCAAAGAGACAGCGGTAAGTGGTGCTACCTCTAGTATGTTGTACAAATTATTGCCCAAAGTAATAATAACACTGTGAGGCCTAGACTCATACACAATATGTCACTTCCACAAGTATGGTTGGCCTAATAATACATTAGAAAATTCAAGAGGATCAATATCACACAATACCTCATCTTTGAAGGGCTTGATGTTGTAGAGAAGATGACACTACTAGCTGACATGGAGATCTCGTCCTTAGTGAATCCACCCAATGGTGTATGACTGCAAGTTTGTGTCGGTAGGCCTAGTCACTTTATGACCTCTGCTGAAATGAGGTTCTTTTAGCTCCCACTGTCGAAAAATAACTAGAGCGAAGAACCCTTCACCCTATATCTTCAGGCTCATCCTTCTGGACCTTAGTGGTGGAAATAGTGGCGCTAGGCTCTGTGTCAATAATATGCTTCCCTTTGTCATTCCCCTTGTTAGGTTATTTGTAAAATTCATAGCATGCATCTGATTCAGACTCCTTCAGCTTGGCCACTTGTGACTTCTTGGCCCAAAACTCACTTGTGTTATGAGTGGGGCTCTTATGGAACTCACACAACTTTCCTATGTCCTTCTTTTTCTTCATGGTGTTGTTCTTTGCTTGCGGCTTCGGTAGGTTTTCTTAAGTCATCTCGCCTTGGATTTGTCCATTGTTCTACGGTTTAGAGGCATATTTCCCTTGCTTCAAATTCATATATCCAAAGTATCTCTTCTTCTGTTCAAATTTCTGCTCGAACTTGGAAACATATTGGTATGCGAAACCAAGCGAGGAGATGTCAAGGAACTCCATTTCCTCCTAAATGTATATTTTCAAACAAATTCAGTACTTAAGCACAAAATGTTTCTCCAAATCTTGGATACTCAACTTTGTGTGCATGGTATGGAATAGATTCATCATGTCATGCACATCTTGATCCCTTTGTTGTGACAGTGTATTTCATTGTATGTAATTTTCTTTAAAGCTCCCCATGGGGTAATGTTATTCCATGATGGAATCTCGGAAAGAATTTCAAGTGGGTGCAGATAAAAAGAGTGAGAGTTCTCTCTTGTACCTCTATTTGCAGTAGGTTTCCCACCAGTCCTTGACATGTGGGGTGGCTTTAAGGAGCACAAAAGTAATATTTTACCTATTGGAAAGTAAGGGTATGGGCCTGTTGTGGACCTCAAAAAAATTTCGTTTAGGGGGTGAAAACTACTCTGGAAGTTTAGGACCCAAAATAGTGCTAAAAATAGTAAATGCTACTATAAAAAAGGAAACTTATGAAATCGTCTAGATTAATAGGTGAAATAGACAGGTGGACACCAATATCCACATGTATCACTAGTAAGATTCACCAAGTCTTCTAAACTTTAAGATAAATTTCCATGCTTAAAATTTTCCCCATAGTGAATCCAACCTAATTGTTCTAGTATTTTAACCAATATGGTCAATATATAACACTTTGGTAATCTCATATAGCATAAAATAAACATCACATCGTTTTTCACTACTGTACACAACATAAGGAATATATTCCCTTTATTTACTCAATAGTCCCTTAAGGATATTATTCACTATAGGAAGGAGTCCAATCTATCTAGTTCCTCATGTGAATAAATTTCAAGCATCTAACAAGCAACAAATACATGGCGAAGCATTCCAAACTTGTCTATCCATTATTCTCACCTATAACCATTTATATTTCATAAAAGTTTAACAAATTCGTATTTGCAATGCTAATTTTGTCAATTTCCTAATTGTTTTGTTGTTAGCAATAGATAATAGATCTTGATAAGTGTAGAACATGAATGTAAGAGCAATCAAATGAGTGAAAATGAGATATTTAAGGGAATGGTGGTTGAATTTCTTTCTTAATAGTGAATGAAGCACTCATATACTTCCCTATAATGATTATCCTAACCCATTCTTTAGTAACTACAAGATCTAATTTATCCACTAAAATTTGTGTAAATTTAATGATTGGCTTTATAAGTTAATGTAGGTGTATGGTTTCATTTAAAGCAGCTGAGGGAAAGGGGACGATATTAGGCTTACACTTGACAGTCGAGGATTACTTTCCCATAGACCCACTTTCTTCTTCGCCTATGAGGGAATCATAGTCCCTCTTTTTCTATTAGAAACCATATTTGACCATCATGATTGGATTAAAGCATTAATATTTACATATATCTTGGCAACATGATAAATTTTATGACATGGTTCATATATTTATATTTACAACATCTATATACATAGTCATTCACCAGTTGGTTCTTGTTTTTTATCTGCACATTAAGAATTCATATAAACATATTCACATCAGTTATAAGTGGGATCATTTATTGAAGCTTGCACATATTGAATCCCACCATTATAACCACACATTTACAAATTATACATAATATGATCCAATACATTATATGAGTTAAAATTAAGGCATTGTGTTCCTCTCCCCATTAGAATACTTGTCTTGATGAAGATTGACATTATAAAAAAAATTAATATGCCTCCTTCATAGCATCTTATAGTTCCTACATATATTTAACATAACAAAAGTGAAACTATTGCACATTTCCCCATTTAATGGCTTAATTTCGAAGCATTATTACCTTCTTGTCATGGATATAGTGACTCTATTTGGAAATATCCCCATTGTTCCACCTAGATGATAGTCAAATAAATTACATGGTTAGGGTCTTGTATATATATTTTAAGAAAAATCACATGGAAAATATTTTAATATTTAATGTTCAAAACAAATGTATATGTGACTATCCCTACCCTATCAAAGACTTTAAAAGGACTACAATATTTAGGTTCCAACTTAACACAAAATCCAAGATTTAATGAGCTCTTCTTTAGCTTAACTCTAAAGACTTGAAACCCACCTTTGAATTCTTTATGCACTTTTTTCTCCTTTGTATAGCTTTTCTTCCATTTTCGAGATGCCTTTAAGTTAAATACCTAATTCTAGTAATCTCTTGCTCCATTTTCTTTAATGATTCTATCCCAATCGTAATTCCATTTACTAAATCATCCCATCTCACTATAATATGGCATCTTCTACCACATAATGCATTAAAATTACCCATTTGAATAATTCATTATGCCCATTATTGTATGAAAACTTTACCATGTATGTTGAATATTCCCACTTAAGAAATTTTCCATCACATATATGCAAATCATATATTCAATCAATTGATTCACTCTTTTAATATGTCCATGTTTCTCTATATGGTTGCAAGTATTAAAATTTACCTTGTTGTCCAAGTCTTCCAAATTAATCTTCCTTAATTTAGAAGTAAGCTTTATATCCTCGTTGGAAAAAATCACTTTGGGTACAACATGCAATCTAAAGATCTCTTTCATGAATATTTCACAATGCCAATAGTTTGACTATATTCAAGGGTGAAAATTTGAATCTAGATAACACTTTTTGTTGTGTTTGACTATTATTTAATTATATGTCCATCAATTTTTTCATGATTAGCAATCAATTTTTACATTAAAAAAAATATTACGGAATTCTATGCAACGCATACCATTTCTTTCATAAATATTTATATAAATATATTTTCCCAATTATTAGTAACCACCAAAACTTATTTCCTAAAAATATTACCAGGATTTGTGTCTTTATTCCCAACAAGCATAAAATGAACTATCTTAGTTAACATATACACCATAACCATGATAAAATCATGGTGTCATATTTCCTTAGTGATCTAGTAATGAAATACATTTTTATTACCTCTCATTTCCATTACAAACATTGAAAAGATTACAATAAGCCTATTAAATTATAATGTTAAACCCTAACATTTTCACATTTTCACATCTCAAAATGTATCCAACAACATCTTTCTTCATCCTTAGCCACATGTATCATTTTATTTATCAAGCAATAATTTTTTGTGGTAACTTGGATGGTCAAAATATAGCATCTTATATATTTCATCTATGGTAACACTTCTTAAGTCACAAGAGTTTGGAATATACATTTTATTTTTATAAATAAGAAGTTTAATATTGTTTTGAGCCTTCATTATAGCCTCAAATCTTTTATAAATCCATAAATATTCTTATCCAAAAAAATAACGTGACATAAATAATGAATTTATTTTTGATAAAATAGATGCTTTCTTATTTTGCATATAACTTGTACTCCCTAAATATTTTCAAAATGATATTGAAGTGATTTTCATGTTCTTTGTAATTCTTTTAATAAATTAATATATCTTTCAAGAAACAAATTGTTGAAGTATTTACCAAAAAACTACATGAAACACATGAATGTAGCCAATGTATTAATGAGATTGAATGGTAATATCATGAATTAATAATGGGTATACTTCATTCTAAAGATCATGTCACGGATACCTTGTTTGTTAATCATTAGAATGCTATCCCAGTCTTAAATAAATATTTTGGAATACCTTTTCCCTTTTTCTTTAGCTAAATAAGTATTAATTTGAGGCAATCAATACTTGTACTTCATTATGAAATTATTTGGTTACCTCTAATGAATTCAAATCCAAAGATTTATCCTCCTTCTTTATAAACAAGGGAAGTTGCGAAGCAGCAAGTCCTTGCCATTGAATTAGGTGATGCCCATGGTTTTGAATTAAGGTGATTTCCATGGTTTTCTTATGGCTCTCATTGTGGTCGAGAATGTAGCAAAGAAATTCTCCCTGGCAAGCTACAGAATTTTATTTTCCATCATCATAATTTTCCTTTTGCTTCCTCTGGTGGTGATTATTAAAGTAGAGATAGACAAAACGAAGCAGCACTCTTCTCTGATTTTAACTGAGACCCTCGAAATTGAAGCTGGAAATGAAGAGGATAAAGTGAAACCCCAAAATTTGCCAGATCATGTTGAAATCAATGAAGGAAAGATGAGCAACACAGAGACTAATAGGAAAGAAATGCCTAGAGAATCCTGGATTGTAGTCTTAAGAAATAAAAAGAAGTTAATAAAAAAGGTTAAAGGAGAATTATGTGAAACAATTCATATAACAAATCTTAGTCTCTTACATTAATATCTTGAATGAAGAATAGAAAAGGACAATTGGCTTTTATATCATAAATATGGTTATAATTTGTTGCTACAATTCTCAAATGGGTCTAATTTGAGTGATTGAAAGGAAGAATAGTCAACCTCCCCATCCTATTCAATCCTGCTTATAACACCTTTAGCTTCTCATGAATTTATTGTTGATTAGGCTCTTGATGAACCATGAAAAACATCTTACATGGAAAAAAAAACAAAAGAAACAGAGATTGCTTCTGAAATTCAAAATGCTTGATTGTTAACCTCCCCCAACTCTAATGGAATTAAGGCTCCAATGTTGATGAGTGCATAACGTGAAGCAGTCTAGCGTGGGAGGATATTTGGCACCTTTGAAATTATAGCAACAAAACTCCTATTATGCTACATTTAGTGTGATAAAGTTCCCCTAGGCTAGACAAGGCATATATTGAGATCCATCAACACTACATGAGAGACCTATTACAGAATAAAGAAATTGAATTGATCTATTATGCCACACACACCCAAATAGTAGATAAAAGGGTTTCAGTAAAGGGAAAAATGTAAGATTCAGAAATATGCTTGGCATAACCAAAAATTGAATAGTATTTAACTAGAAATTCTAGGCATGTGTGGGTCATAACAGCTAGCATTCCATCATATTCTTTCATCGGTAAGGTTTATTGTCTTCACTGTGCACTGTGCAGTGTCAAGTATATACAGATAAGGTCTAGATCATATTTTATGTGGATATGTATTAGAGCATAAAAGACACCTTATAAGGTCTGGACCATATTCTATATGGATATATGTCAAAGCATAAAAGAGACATTACAAGAAATCATCCAGGAAGCCAACACATTCAGAAATCTCATTAACAATAGCTTGGCTTCTGACTATGAGCTTGTCTCCCAGTTCCAGCAAAATGTTGAACTGAATGGATAGATGTTGTGTTCCTTTCTTGAAGGTAACAAGAAATATGACAATTGTGCATCGAGGTGAACCCAATTAAATAGATATACAATAAATATTGCATCGTATATTTCTTATCACTAGTCAGGCAAAGCATGAGATTTTGAGATACATATATGTCAATTCAGACTGGACGGTTCTTTAGTCGACTTAGATTTTGGAGTACCTGTGGAAGCCCATATATTGACACGGTCTATTGTGCTACATTTAGCATGATAAAGTTCCCCCAGGCCAGACAAGGCATATATATTGAGATCCATCAACACTACATGAGAGACCTATTGTAGACTAAAGAAATTGAATTGATCTATTATGCCACACACTCCCAAATAGTATATAAAATGGTTTCAGTAAAGGGAAAAATGTAAGATTCAGAAATATGCTTGGCATAACCAAAAATTGAATAGTATTTAAATGGAAATTTTGGGCATGTGTGGGTCATAACAGCTAGCATTCCATCATATGATTTCATTAGTAAGGTTTATTGACTTCATTGTGCACTGTGCAATGTCAACTATATACAGATAAGGTCTGGATCATATTTTATGTGGATATGTATTAAAGCATAAAATACACCTTATAAGGTATGGACCATATTCTATATGGATATATGTCAGAGCATAAAAGAGACACTACAATAAATCAGCCAGGAAGCCAACACATTCAGAAATCTCAGTAACAATAGCTTGGCCTCTGACTGTGAGCTTGTCTCCCAGTTCTAGCATAATTTTGAACTGAACGGATAGATGTTGTGTTCCTTTGTTGAAGGCAGCAGGAAATCTGACAATTGTGCACCGAGGTGAACCCAATTAAATAGATATACAATAAATATTGCATCGTATATTTCTTATCACTGGTCAAGTAGGGCATGAGATTTTGAGATACATATATGTCAACTCAGACTGTCTAGTTCTTTCTTCAACTCAGATTTTGGAGTACCCGCAAAAGGCCAAATTTTGACACAGTCGATTGCTTTAGCAACCTGTAATTTGTGCAAATAAACCATTAAATTAGTCACAAAATTTCAGGTTATGGAAATATTATTAATCAGCTTTTCAGGGTTTTTGGATTTACCTCTTGCTCCCAATCAGAGCGATATGTAATGATTGTGATATGTGATGATTGCTAAAACAAGTGTTTCAACCGATGTCTCGCTTATCATTCCAGCCCATATCCCCTACAAATTCCTAGTGAAACATTTATTGGTCTTTTGAATCCTATTTTCATGTATGTATGTATGTTTCAGGGGTCACTCCACTTACTATGATCCCCGCATTAATTGGAGTGTATGTTGGTTATTTGTGAACAAAGCATAGACTGGCCTAAAGCATAGCAACCAAATTTGGCGGTACAAAAAAATTGGAATATTGGTCAATTCGTTCCATTCAGCCGAATTATCATTCAAAATTCGATTCATTTTACTATGCAGTGATGATATAGGCGAGAGACATCGAAGCTGATGGTGGGTTAACTAAAAGCTAATTTCTCCAGTCTGAAAACATTAAAAAAACATTAATGGCTTGTAGCACCCTATGTTCACATAAGCAACAATAGACTTCCATCCTGATCTAATAGCCACGCCTGCATTATACATTGTACTGCAAATCAGGACAATGGGCAAAACAAAAACAGAGAAAAAAAATAGATAGCCACAAATCCCTGAAAATGGCTAGTTTGAAAAATCCCCATTTGAACTGAGAAGCTACTAGGTGGTTTATATCTGGGTTTTGTGCATTCTATCAACATGATTGGATGCAATTTGTTTTGAAAGGGTATATTGGATGCAATTTGTTTGGAAAGACTGCATTGGATGCATTGTGTATGTACATTAGTAGAGACCTATTTAAATTTGGTATCAAAGTTTTCATTTGCAGGTATGAAAGGGTACACTGGGTGTATCAAATATGGTCACTTGCACGAACCTATTTAGATTTCGTTGGAAATGCGTTCAATGACTATGGACACTAGTACAAACCCCTGAAAATTTTTAAGGAATCTCTAATTGAACTGAGAGCTACCAGGTAGTATACAGACAACTTGGAGTGAATGAACTGAAAATCTCTACCAGGTGGTATACAATCAGTCTGGGGGCAATCCATCCAGACCAAGAACGGGTGAACTAAATATGAAAATCTACCAGGTCATATACAGTGAGGCTGGGGTCAATGAACTGAAAATATCTCAGGAGGCATATCGTTAGTTTGGTGGAAATCCATCAACACCAGGAATGGGTGCATTGAATATGAACAATATTCCATACCCATTTAAATTTGTTTTGAAATGGTGTATTGGATGTTCATTGAATAAGACATTATCACAAAGTTATTTAAATTTTGTATGAAATGGTGCATTGACTCAACTGAATATGGGCACTGGTAGAAACCTCTGAAAATGAAAGTTTGATAAATCCCCAATTGAACCAAGAATCTACAAGGTTGTTTACAGCAGGTCTGGTGGAAATCCATCAATATGAGGACTAAACTCTATACAAACCAGTTAGATACTAAAGATATGAACTAAGATTAAAGGATTTAATAAAGACAAAAAATGAAAATGTGATCTACACCAGTTAGATACTCAAGATATCAAGATATGAACTAAGATTAAAGGATTTAAGAAATACAAAAAGATGAAAATGTGAATAACATAGAGATGTCTGCTTGTAAGGCTTCTTTAGATAATTTAGAGTTTCACATAACTATAAAAACTGAAGATCTTTTCCTTTGTAATTGTTTTGTTAGTCCCACTAAAACTAGATTCATTATTTGTGTCATGATAAGATTAAACTTACCTGGGAGTATTGGTTGCACGTTGTTAAGGAGGATGCTAAATGAGAGAAAGTACACTAATTTGGATATTGCCTCTATGATGATTTTATTGTCTATGAATATGACAGCAAAATCATCACGGAAGACGAAAATGAGAACCCAAAATACAAGACCTATAACACAGGAGGTGGTCACAGATACAATCACTGCAAATTTTGCTCCTTTTCCATTTCCACCTCCAAGCTCATTTGCAACTCGTACCCTGCAATATTGCAATTAAAAAAAAACAAATTGAGTCAGATTGACTTTCCTTCTATAAACACAGGAAATATAGTTATATGGACACTAGCATGTACCCTGTGGCAGAGAGAAAGGCGAGCGGTATCATCACCTCAACTCCATTAATATTCATGCTATAAGAAAAACAAGAAAGAGTATTAGAACAAACTTGGTAATATTATTTAAAATTATGATTGCAATACTGAAGCAGACAAAATTTGGCTAAAATATTTAAAAATAAAATGCACAGTGTACTATATTGAAATGGAATCCAGTGCAGTTTCTGCATCATTAATATGTCCTGTCTGCACCATCCCATTACAGAAATATATGCCATCTAATGAAAACCTGAGCCTCCGACTAATATTTTCTTGTGAAACCTTCTCGTTACACCTGGCCGTCTGCCCGATATTTCTACATTATATAATTAAAAAATATATAAATAAATAAAAAAATACAAAGTTGTGGGTCTTCACCGCGTGATTGCATGCAACCCACGTTGCAATACTACCTGAGTAAGCCATGGATTTTATTCAACAAGTGGTGTGCTTAGCCCCAAGTTCCACGATTTCCTCCCGTGCATCGTTTTTGTTTCTGTGTGCTTGAAAGCCAGCATCTTAACTAGATTTAGAAGCAGAGATGAGAGCAGTTAAAGATGCATTTCCTCCCACGCACCATTTTTGTTTCTGTGTGCTTGACATTCAGCATCTTAACCAAATTTAGAAGCAGAGATGAGAATAGTTAAACATGCAAGAGCCAAGATTGATGGGTAGCCACATGATAGTTGTCACATTGTTCAAACCAAACAACCATCAAAATTTTATGATCAACTCACGGGAAAACTTCAGTACCAGAGGTTTTTCAATTGTCAATGCACTTGGACTGTCGTTAGCTACTACTTATTTCATAGTAGACAATGAGAATGAGGAGGAGCAGAATACTCAAATCATCCAGGTCATGTTTGAGTAAATCATCCAGAGGGTCGAAGAACAAGTCTGTAACTTTCTACCCAAAAAGTATATTAACCAATAACGCTTGTCTAATGTAAATTCATGTAAATTCTGCATCAAAGTCTAATGTAAATTCATGTAAATTCTCCATGAAATATAAGGTAAGATTTCAAAGTATACACTAAGAGTAAAAATGCCACCGGAGAAGGCAAAATCCCAATAGAAGATAAGAAAGAAAATAATGATGTGAAGATTCTCAAGGACTGGAGTGCGTGGAATCCCTTGAATTTCATTAAGAACAATTTAGACAGATAATATAATCAGACCCAAGGTGAAAAATTAGCAAATTTATTTGTAGAGCCCACCTTTAAGGGTACAATCATTTTTTTTTCATCTTTGGAGAGTCAATAGTGTCGAGCAACTAGAAATTTCTTGAGACAAAAAGGCCTCAAATTTATCGAAATCAACATTTACGTTTATCCTGGCACGAAGGCAGAGCTAGAAATAATAATAGGTTCTTCATCTATTCCTAAAAAAAAAATCAATGAATCATGCTTGGGAGGGATGAATGAGATTAGAGCCCTGGAAGAGTCTGGCGAACTCGATCAGAAGATCAAAGTATTGATTGAAACTGACACTCCTCCTATGGCCCCTTTGCCACCATCTACAGGGAAAGATGATTTCGGAAACAATGGAAGCCAGGAAATGGCCTCTGTCTTCATAGAAGTATGGACTCTGCCTTTGGTGACGAACAGACTCTGCGTTTGGCGAGGAACCTACAACTTTCTAGGAACTTACAAGTGTCTGCACCATAGTGCACCAACATCAAATACCATAGTGCACCAGCAGCCTCTTTGCATGACAAACGAAAACATGAAAACATATAATGCTAGTGTATTAACGCTAGCATTAGTCCACCATGATTTTTTTTTCAGTCCTTATTTCTTTTTAACCTAAGACATTTAACCTCTATTCGGATCTCAGCCTCGAGAAGAGGCCAAATAAGATCATCAAAAATCTTATTGGTCCCCACAGTCATTTAGTAAATTTTATAGGCTGAACGAATACATGAGCGATAATATTTCTTGAAAAGAAAACCTAAAATTTAGGTTAGTTCACAAGCCAATTAATGACTAAATTTTTTTCGATTGCTATAGTCCCTGCCATGCCGCAGGCGACAGGGACTAATAAGATAAGTGCTCCCCATGGAAACATAGTTAGTTGAATGTATATGTTTTCTAGAAACTATTGCAATTACATTTTTAGCTCCAAAATTTTTTGGTTACTTTGTATGAAGTATTGGACACTAGTGAAACTTAACATACAAGTTCAATTGAGAAAAAAATATTCCTCTTTGGAGGATTCCTAGCACTTAATACAAGATAATATTCATGCTCTGGACCTTCAAATTTTGCTAGTTCCAGTGTGTGGGTTTCATACAATTGGAATCCCTTTCTAAAACATTTCTTTAGCTACAAGGTTGAATTTTCTTGACAAAGCAATTATTCTTACTACTTGATTTTTCATCTTCAAGAATGTAATCAAAATTATTTTTGTAGTGGTCATGATTAATTCATTGGGATTCTAACCAATTTATGCCAATAAATATATAGTAAGAATGAAGTGGAAAAGTTTTTAAAATTTCCATTAAAAGATCTCATTGAATTCTTACCTCTCCACTATTTCACTATTATTTTTCTTGATCTCGATGGTTGTTCAACTATACATGACCTATTACACTTACATTTATTGAAAGCACGCATTTCAAAATATGAGTAACATTCCTTTGAATTTATCTAAGATCAATTAAATTGTAAATTAATAGTTTTTAAATCTCACCTTTAATTTCAACCACCCATTATTGATGATTGATGATTTTCCTAGAACATTCATAATGTAGCATAAATATGAGGAATTTTTCTCCCCTTATAATTTAAGATAGTGGCCTATTGGATGTTATGATCAATCTTACTTTTTTCCTTTTAATTAGGTAAATTCAAAACATTTAGTCTTCTCCACTTCTTTAAAATTGAATAGGTTTCCTTAAGCTCTTTCCTAAAAACCCATCTCGCTTATTCTCACTTTGAGATATCTATTTTTTCTTAAACTTGTCCCTGGGTAATTTCTAAACTGAGGAGGCTTGAACCATTTCTTTCATTAACCAAGCTTATCTCCTTTCATACCCTTCCATTTTGGTATAAATATTACTTGTATTTAATCTATTCATAAAGATACTTCATGGTCTCATCCTTCCACTTTTTTTCTACATTGGATGTTATGTATCTTGAAAAACATACATATCAAAACACTTATAGTTTTTTTTTTTTCCAACAAGACTCACATGACACTCCTAAATTATTTCTATATGCCTTAGACCTCATTATGTTCTAGTGTCCTTCCACATGACTTGCATTCCTTGGGATGAAATAATGGGACCCTCATTTGTTAACATCCAATTTCCTTCTTTTACTGATCCATGTAGATATTGGTGGCCACCTGCCTATTCCACTTGGGGTCCCACCATTGTTTCTTTCAGTTTCATTAATTGTAGCACAATTTACTATTTTTAGCATTTTTTCGAGTCTTGAACTTCTAGAGCCGTTTTGAGGTCCTAAATGATGTTTTTTGGAAAAAACAAGAGCAATAAGGAATATATTTCAATGTTTCTCACATCAAAAGTTGTAGTCCTTGGATAAATCTTTCTAACGAGGTATTGTGCACGTCAAATGAAGATCTAATGCCAAATTTACGTCCTTGGAATATTGATGTATCGATTTACCCAAACAGGGCCCATAGTGTTGGCACTTCATCTCCTAGGGTTATGTTTTTGGATGTTTAGGGTTTTCCATTGTTCTAAATAATAAATGTGACCTCGAGCCTCATTGTAAAATAGTTCAGAGGCCTATAGTTTCCACATATCTTCTCGGAGATAAGCTACTAGTGCCCTGGCTAGTTTATTTCCATTTTGTCTGTAAGCATATTTCAATTATTTGTTATTAATGAAATGAAGTTATATTTCTGTTGCATCTATGTTTTTATGTGTATTTCTATATTTCATTGTGTTCTTGCATAAATCTGGATCAGTGATATCAAAGCGGTCTGCTCTTTCTCGATTCTTCTTTGCATGTCCCCAACGAGATCAGGGTATATGGAGTTAGGGCTCGATCTGCTTGAACCTTTGCAAGATCAGCTTATAAAACTCCAATAGCCGCCCATGGGGGAAGAAATTAAAGATGAGGGAGCAGCATATCCTATCAAAATATTTCTCGAGGAGGCCCTCGAGAAGCAAAGGAACGCTATGATGGATAACTTTTCCCATATCCTTCAACGACTGCCCACCGGTGGCACATCTACATCGAGTAGTCACTGTGGAAGCACCACTCTTTTTAAGGTACAAGTAAACTTTGACATTCCCATATTTGAGGGCCAAATAGATGTAGACGTCGTATATAGATGGTTGAATCTATTAGAAGGATATTTCTCAGTTCATGAATTTTCTGACTGGGAGAAGATTATTTTTGCACTCCTCAAAGTCATCCCCCATGTCAAGGACTGGTGGAAAACCTATTGTGATAATGATCAGAAACTGGAGTAGGGGCAAAAATTAGCTCAAAAATAAAAGTGCTTAGAATTGCACCAAACTAGAACGAAAGTGACCGACCCATCACAAGGAATCCAATGCAACTCGTTTCGCTGAAAACAGAGTTTGGATGAAAGAGTTATGGTCTGTTGATTGTCGTTCATAACAAAAAAAAATTAAAAAATATTGCAAAAGCAGGTACAACTGATAACATTGCAGTCTAGTTAGCATGTAGAGAATCGTCTTCAATTTTTTTCCAATAGGACTATGACAAGTGGCACAATTGGATTTGCCAATTTGATTTGCAAAAGTAAAAATTGTCCAATGTCCTCTAAAATTAAATGAGGGTTTATTAATTTTTATGTATTAAAATTATTTTTAATAAAATAAATATATATTATTTAAATATCATATTTTATATTATTTTATATATATATAATATTATTAAATTCCAAACTTACATATTTAAATTCCACATTTAATTAAAAAAAAAAACCCAAAAATGTGACATTACTCCCAACCATACGTTGGATGCATTATATTTTAATATGGTGGCATAAATTATACGTTGGCATATCATTCAATGGTTTCGTTGGCATATGTTAATTCGAATATATATTGCTAAACCTGAATGCTTAAAAGGCATATGACACATTGATATTACAAAGGTCCATGGCATATAAACTATGCGTTACATTGCAACGAATTCTTCATGATATTGGTGGCAGCATATTGAAATACGCGAAGGGTTAACACAATAAGGTTTATATCTTGGTCAAATGCGCATATATTACATGCGTTATAATATTATAAAATTCCAAACTTATATATTTAAATTCCACATTTAATTAAAAAAAAGCCAAAAAATGTGGGGTTACGTATGGATGCATTATATTTTAATATGGTGCATAAATTATACGTTGGTTACTCCAAACCATACGTTGGATGCATTTTATTTTAATATGGTGCATAAATAATACGTTGGCATATCATTCAATGCTTTCGTTGGCATATGTTAATTCGAATATATATGGCTAAACCTTAATGCTTAAGAGGCGTATGGCACATTGATATTACAAAGTTCCATGGCATATAAACTATGTGTTACATTGCAACGAAGTGTGCATGATATTGGTGGCAGCGTATTTAAATATGCAAACGGTTAACACACTAAGGTTTATATCTTGATCAAATTCGCATATATTACATGCGTTGCATTATGTTGCAAAATTGCTTGTGTAGGGGCCAAACCAAAGTTAGACCCCGTGACCTCTTCCATGTCACTAAAACCTCGAAGAGACCTGCCACTACATCCATATTTGAAAGGCATTGGACGTGACTTGTAATTGAAGGCACAACGGGATCCAAGGGTAGAGGAACGGAGTGGCTCAACCCTCCTCTTCATGGAACTGTCCCATATGACCCAGTTTTAAGCACCCAACACTAAGTGTGAATTAGTGCACTTAAGCATGATTATGAATTAATTAAACATGTAATTACGATGGAAGAAATTTTGGAGGAATTTCCAAATCCAGCACCACTTCCAGATTTGGTGGAGCTAACTGGCAGTTTTCTAGATTTAGAGACAGAATCTAGGGAATACTTTAATGAGGCATATTTTGGTCAATTTTCGACCAATTTTTTTTATCAAGGATAATCATTCTTAGCATATTGGCAGGCTTGAAATCCATTGGAATAGCTTGCAGAGACAATGGAACTCATCTACAGTTGTTTTTGGTCACTTGAAGAATTTTGAAGCTTGGGGCCACCAGTAGGGAAGGCCATGCCCAGATCAGCCAAAGTTCATTTTCAGTGAATGAATTTTTGATGTGTTTAGTACTCTGAATACAGTGGTACAGTTTTCAGAAGCGTTGAAGCACATCTGAAGGTGCTTTTGTCATTTTGAAGATTAAACAAACCCATGGCCACTGGAATTGGAGGTCAAGCCTAGAGAAGCTGGTATTCAAATTCAGTGATTGAATAGTCATTTTTGGGGTATTTGAGTATTTTGAAGCCAATAGAACAATCAGAAAAACCATTGGAGCAATATTGGTGCTTATAATAAAATATTTTAGTCATAATCCCAAGAGGGCCTCGCTAGTTAAAGCAGGTCTATGAAGATGTAGCACAGGAGGGGTGAACTCCATCATCATCCATTGTGTTATGTGATTGATGTAAGTTATGTTTCTGCATTTCATTTTCTATAAATGAGTTCTTAATTGTAAATAACTCTTAATTTAATGAAACTACACACATAAACCCCTTCATAAGTGGTAAAATGAGATGATCATTAAACACATTTTTAATATAGATGAGGGAGCTTGCATAGCAATAACAAGTTTTCCCATATTTAGATCCTGGATAAAAAAGACGAGGGGGAACCCTATTTGTTCTCAGTTGTATCCACTTGGAATTCTTTCTGAGACGCCATGAAGGAACAATATTATCTCGTGGGGAGCTATGAGGACAAGTAACACTGTTACCGATCAAATAGGTAACCTGACCTCAAAACGGGAACTCTAGCCCAAAAAGACTAAAAAAACATGAAAAAACACCCCAAAAACAAAAAGTGTGTATTCCAGAACGCACTTCATTTTTTTTTAAAAGTCAAATTTCAACATTTTATAAAATTATGGTAAAAACAAAATTGTTTCTTGAAAAAAGAATTGAAAAAACACCCTCAAAACAAAACAAGTTGATGTTGGAATAACAAAAAAAAAATTGTGTCATACTTTTGGCATTTTTAAAAATAGAAATAACATTTTTTAATTTTTAAAATTCAAACATTAAAAAAAAACCTAAAATTTAAGAAAAATAAATAAATTTAAAAAATAAAAACATTTAAAAGCTTAAAATTTAAAAATATATGAAGATAAAAAAAATAAAAAATAAAAACAAAATAAAAATTTTAATTCAAACATTTAAAAAAACATAAAATAAAAATTTTAATTCAAACATTAAAAAAACATAAAATTTAAGGAAAAAAAAATTAAGATTAAAATTTAAAAAATATAGAAATTAAAAAATAAAAATAAAAACAAAATAAAAATATTTAATTAAAAAAAAAAAAACAAGTTAAAAAAAGAAGGAAATTATAAAAAATAAAATATAGAAATTAAATTTAAAAAAGAAAAAGAAAATGCTTATTAAATTTTAAAAAAAAATTAAAACAAAAAATTAAATTTAAGGAAATATATTAAATTTTAATAAATTTAAAAATTAAAAAAAAAAAAACATTATTTAAATTAAAAGTAAAAATATGAAAAATTAATTAAAAATAAAAAATAAAAATAAAATACAATGAAAATATTAAATTTAAAACAATATATATTAAAAAAACAAATAAACTATAAAAATTAAATTAAATTTAAATTATAAAAAAATAAAATATATATACGAACTTAAATTAAAATATGTATATATATCAGATTTTATTAAATTTAAAAAAAAAAGAGTTAATATTAAAATAACCAATTAAATTTAAAAACAAAAAAATTAAATTTTAATAAATAATAGTCCTAATGATGAACCACATTGGTTGGTTCGAAACGCGTTGACCTCGTTTTATTTCATGTGATTATTACCGAAAGAATTCTGCTAATTTATATGATGGATCACAGAAACTTAGATTCGAGAAATGAATAAACAAATAAATTTTGAAAGAAAAAATAAATTTTAAATATAAAAGAAAAAAAAAAACATTGTTAAAAGAAAAACTTTAAAAACTTTAAAAATCAATTAAAAATGGAAAATTGAAAAAAAAAAAAAAAATATTAAATTCAAAAAAAAATTAAAAAGCAAATTAATTTAAAAAAATTAAGTTTAATTAAAAAATATGAGCGAAAATGGACAATTTTAATTGAAATATAAGAACAATAGATTTTTTTTTTGTAATTAACAAAAAAAAAATTAATAAAAAAGTAAAACATTTAAAAAATAATATTAAATCCAAATAAGTTTAAAAAAAATACAAAAATTATTAAATTTTATAAAATTATACTAAAAAAACTAAACGTAAAACTTAATAATAAAGAAAAATTATGAAAAAAAAAAAAAACAATTAAATAAAAAATAAATAAAAACAAAATTTAATAAAAATTATTTCAAACAAAAAAAAAAAATTTTAAAAAAAATAACAAAATTTAAAAAAAATTTTAAAAAAAATAAAAAAAAAAAATTAAAAAAAAAAAAAAAATTAAAAAAAAAACGGGGGTTGGTGGTGTAATTTTAATTATTTATAATTTGTATGATATATATATTTATATGTATATATATATATATTATATGGTTTTTTTTAATAAGTTAGAAAAAAAAATGTTTTTGATGGTTTTTATTTTTATTTTTTTGGTCAATTTTTGTTTTTTTTCTTTAAATTATGTGTTTTTTTTTTCAAATTTTGTCATTTCCTTTGATATAATTTTCAAAAAATTTTGTTTTTTTAATTTATTTTTGTTTAAATTTTTTATTTTTACGAGCTATTTTTGTTTTTTTTAACATTTTTATTGGTTTTTTTTATTGTTTTTATATATATATATATTTTTTATCTAAGTTTTGTGTTTTATTACAAACATGAAAATCACCACTCTAAAAAAAAAAAGTTGATGCAG
This sequence comes from Pinus albicaulis, assembly GCA_034641835.2. NCBI lineage: Eukaryota > Viridiplantae > Streptophyta > Pinopsida > Pinales > Pinaceae > Pinus > Pinus albicaulis. Next base: position 604,073,114 of record CM076574.1, read on the forward strand.
CATCAATACGTTTCAAAATTAGCATGAAAATCACCGCTCTAAAAAAAAAAAGTTGATGCTACATCAACACATTTCAAAATTAGCATGAAAATCACTAACATTTTAAAACAAATATTCATACTTCATAAATAAAAATATTAGAGTGTCAAAAATGTGCACAAAAAAAAATGGTGATTCTGCATCACCACTTTTCAAAATCGGGTGCTTTTTATGCTACCAAAAAAAAGTAGGTAACATTGCAGTTACCTATTTCATCGGTAACATTGTTAAGTACATACAATGGACTACATTGTGAAAGAAAAGAGATCCAAATGTGCATGAGCTAATGAATTTATTCCATACCCTGCGCAAAAATTTGTGTATCAAAGATTCAGAGAAACATTTGGTGCTGAAGTACCACAATTGTCTGCACAGATACATTTAGTAGGAAATGGAGTTCCTCGACATCTCCTCTCTTGGTATGACATATCGGTATGCTGCCAAGACTGAGCAGAAATTCAAACAGAAGAATGGAGACTTTGGATCTGCGAATCAAAAGCAAGGGAAAGGTGTCCCCAAACCACAAAACAAATGACAAAGTCAAGGCATGGCGACCCAAGACAACCTGCCAAAGCCGCAAACAAAGAACAACATCGCAAAGCTGAAGAAGGACACGGGAAAGTGTTGTGAGTTCCATAAGAGCTACACTCACAACACAAGTGAGTGTCTGGCCAAGCAGTCACTGGTGGCCAAGATGAAGGCTTCTGAATTAGATGCATGCTTTGACTCTGAATCAAAACATGACAAGGGAAATGACAAAAGGAAGCAGATTATAGATGCAAAGACCAACACCACCATTTCCACCATGAAGATCTAGAAGGAGGAACCAGAAGACCTAGAGGAGGAGGAGCATCTCTTCTACTCCTAGATGTGGGTAAAGGGTTCCCCGCTACAGTTCATTGTCGATAGTGGGAGCCAAAAGAAACTCATTTCAACAGAGGTCATGAAGTGGTTGGGCTTTTCGACAACAACACACCCACATTCGTACACCATCAAGTGGCTTCACCAAGGACAAGAACTCTGCGTCAGCCAGCAGTACCACCCTCCCTATAGCATCAATACCTTCATGGATGAGTTATTATGTCACATTGCTCCTCTTGATGTTTGTGATGTATTATTAGGCCAACCATACTGTGGAAGCGACATGATGTGTACGAGTCTCGACCTCGTGCTATTATTGTTACTTTGGGAAATAAGTTGTACAAGATACGAGAGGTACCATCGTCTTTCGCTATCTCTTTAGTTACTACAAAACAATGTAATAAGGTCATTTATGAAACCGGGAATTTTTTTTTCATGATGATCCACCCTCAGGGCAAGAAGAAGACTGTGACCACGACCTCAAGACAGGGCTCCTCCGCACGACAACAACAAATGAACAAGGTTGTGGAGGAGTACGGATGATTAACAAGACCATTGTCTAGAACATGTACTCGATGCCACAGATTGATGACCTTCTCGAGCAACTCAAAGGGGATAAATATTTTAGCAATATTGACTTAAAGTCTGGGTATCACCATGTACCAATCAAACCCTCCGATGTGTGGAAGACTACCTTCAAAGCCAAGGAGGGCCTTTTCGAATGGTTGGTCATGCCTTTCGGGTTGACAAATGCTCCCACAACCTTCATGGGGCTGATGGAAAATATCTTGCGGCCATTCACCAACTCATTTATAGTAGTGTACTTGGATGACATCTTGATCTTCATACAAACTTGGGAAGTGCAGCTCCACCACATCCGACAGGTCCTCCAAACACTATGGAAACATAAGTTGTGTGCCAATTTGGAGAAGTGAACTTTGGCATGACCGAGGTTCAATCTCTAGGATACATTATTGATCAGACTAGGGTACATGTGGATCCAACCAAGATCTAAGTCATTCGGGATTGGCCAACCCCAACCACTCTAACAAAGCTTCACAACTTTCCAGGTCTTGCTAATTTCTACTACAGGTTCGTGTTGGGATTTTCTCATATCAATTGGCCCTTGAGTCACGTCACGAAGGGAAGAGCGAAAGAAAAATTATTTTGGTCAGAATCACAACGGAAGGCGTTCATAGAATTGAAACATCGCCTCTGCTCTTCCCAGTGCTCACATTACCAGACTTGCAAAAACCATTTGATATCGAGACAAATGCCTCTGACTATGCTATCGAGGCAGTGCTTACTCAACAGGGGAATCCAATGGCATATCACAGTGAGACACTATCTAAAGTAGTTCGCAAGTATTCCACTTATGAAAAAAAATGTATTCCATTGTGAAGGCTTGTCGACAATGGAAGCATTACATTTTGGGGAAGGAAACGATCATCCACTCAAACCACTAACCCCTGCAGTTCATACAGACGCAAGGGAAGTTGTAGAACGATCGCCATCAAAAGTGGTCCACATATCTGCAACAGTTTCATTTAAACATAAAGTACAATAAGGGAAACACCAATAATGTTGTAGAATCCCTCAGCCGACCACCGATTGTGGCGCTAACCCTCGTTCTCAACTCTTGTGGGCACGAAAATTTTGATTGGCCGCTACTTTACAAGAGTGATCCAGAATTCGGCCAGACATACAAGACACTCTTGGAGGGTATGCAAGTTCTAAATTTTCGCCTCTAGGATGCACTTCTATGTCACCTGGGACACCTTTTTGTTCCTTTAAGTGGACGTGCCAAGATTATTTTGGAAGCGCACTATAGTCGGGTCGTTGGGAATTTCAGGGTCGAGAAAATAATGGCAATACTACGAAAGTATTTATATTGGCCGAACCTTCAACAAGATGTTGGGAATTACATTAGATCCTTCATTACTTGCGCTATTTCCACACCGACCATTAAGAAGCGAGGCCTCTATACTCCACTACCTACCCCTAGTCAACCTTGGGAATCCATCTCCATGGATTATATGCCAGGCCTTCATTCTACTAAGCATGGAAACAACTGTGTTTTATTGGTCGTCAATGGATTATCGAAGATGGCCATTATGATGGCATGCAAGAAGAATATCACAGCAAAAGGAACTGCTAAACTCTTCTTTGAACGAGTGTGGGTGAACTTTGGGATCCCAGAGTCTATCATCTCAGATTGGGAAAACAGGTTCCTCAGCACATTTTGGTCCAGCATTTGGTCAATGCTGGACACCAAGCTCACCAAGTTCACAACTTTCCATCCCCAAAATGATGGTCAGATAGAGGTCGTCAACAGGATGATTGTACGCATTTTGCGCATGTATAATTCAAAGAATCCATGCACATGGGATGAGAGCCTTCCCTATGTACAACACAATTATAACCGGACTCTCCATGGCTCAATCGGCCACAGCCACTTTCAGGTGGGCTTGGGATTCCAGTCACTATGTCCCATTGATCTAACCATGCCATTTATGTCTACTCAGGCCAATTTGGCTCATGTCCAGTCTAAAGTTGACAAGGGGAACAACTTCATTGACTGCATTCAGCACATCTGCGAACAGGTTCATGAAATATTAGATAGAGCCAATGCTAAGTACAAGCAACGACATGATCAACATCGGGTGCCACACAACTTCCAGGTGGGTGACAAAGTGTGTCTACATTTGCAGAAGGAGCGCCTCGCTAGACCCCACCGCAAGCCTTGCCCACTCCGATATGGGTCATACACCATCACCAACGTTGTAGGGGCCAATGCCTTCAATCTCAGTATTCCACCATTCCTTGGTATGCACCCTGTGTTCAATGTGGACTGACTTCGACCCTACTTCCCACCTCTACTGGACACCTCCAACATTGCAAAACAACTCACACCAATAGAGTTAAACCCAAATTGCATGGAACATGCCACCACAAATTGTATCATGGAAATGAAAGTCAAGAACACTTACCAGCACAAGATACAACTATATTGGGTTATCAAAGCTGGCCAAGTCATGCACCAAGGCAAATTGTTCACCAGGGACCAAGTTCAGTAGAAGTTTCCTCATCGCATGGAGGAATTCAATGCAATGGGGACCATTGCTTCCTAAGGGGGTAGGAATGATCGAGGTGGATATTAGTGGCCACCCGCCTATTCCACTTGAGTCCCAACCATTGTTTCTTTTAGTTTTTCAGTTTCCTTTACTGTAGCACAATTGACTATTTTTAGCATTTTTTCGGGTTGTGAACTTCCAGAGCTATTTTGAGGCCCTAAACGACATTTTTTTGGAAAAATCGGGAGCAACGTGGAAGTTCCTTTGATGTTGCTCACATAAAAAGTTGTAGTCCTCATATATATATATATATATATATATTTCTAACGAGGTATTGTGTGTGTCAAACAAATATTGTATGCCAAAGTTACGTCCCTGGGAAGATTGATGTACCAATTTACCCAAACGGGGCCCATAGTTTTGGCATTTCATCTCCTAGAGTTAGGTTTTTGGATGTTTAGGGTTTTCCATTGTTTCTCAATAATAAATAGGCCCTCGAGCCTCATTGTAACACAATTCAGAGGCTTATAGCTGCCACATCTCTTCTCAGAGATAAGCTATCAGTGCCCTAGATAGTTTATTTCCATTCTGTCTGTAAGCATATTTCAGTTATTTTTTATTAATAAAATGAAATTTTATTTCTGTTGCATCTCTGATTTTATGTGTATTTTTGTATTTCATTATGCTCCTGCATAAATCCAGATCATTTACCCTATAAATATAACCCCCTTTCACTATAATTTTGGTCATCCACATATCCCTGGTGTAATGAATGCCAACTTTCAATGGTGAAATGGGTACCTCCCCTTTCAAGCTATTATTGAGTTCCATAAGTTATTATGGGTCATTGAATAATCTAAAATTGTGGGTGAAGTCTGAAAATTCATGGAAAAGTCAAACCCCCTGGTTTAATACTTTAAAAATCATTGTGGATGAATGAGAGCTATTGGAACATCTCTTGTGGAATGCATTATTGGCCATTGTGGTGAATTGAGAGTCACCTTTTGGAAAATTTTGGGAAATTTCATGATGCTTTTATATGTTAATTTCTCAACATTAGAGTGATTTCCATATTTTCATATAAATACAGATCTCATTAAGGGATGAAAACATTAAAAGGCTGTGGATCTTCAATACCATTGATATTGTTTCAGTACACTAATTGATTTGTCTTTAAGCCAAATAGTTATTTTCCATTTATCATTCTCTCCTCACCATGATATTCTCAGGTATTAAGAAATATGGGTTGATTCATTCACATAGGTCTAAACCTAAGCATGTTCAAGACTAACCAAATATATTTTATGACTTTCCAAAAGCCCAAACATTCTTAGATGATTACACACCACATTTGTTAAACATGCCATGTCATTCTCGTAAAAAACTTAGATTGTCACACCATCAAAACTAATATTTAATACTACATTATGGCATCCCTATCATGTGCCCCCAACCATGTGATAAGTAGCCATTAAAATAACCATCAAAATTTCATCCCTAAGAGATCAAATCATTGTAATCGCAACAAAGGACATGTAAAATTGAAGGCCATATTTAATAATTAAATGCATTCATGGTGCGAAATAAGAAAATGTAGTCGAATATACAAACATCAAATAACATGAATTCATTGTAATAATTTCTATGTTCTAAATTATTCACATGCACCCCTATAACACACAAATTCATACATTCGTTCATAAAAAAATAACATTAAATTTCAAATTCAGAGAATGACATAGAACACTTTTCTTTTATATGAAAATAATCCAAGCAACTGGTGTGTATCAATGATTCCCCTCCACCATCCCCCAAACGTATGCATCTAATCTAGATGCCACCCTCAATATGGGGTATAAGGCCATTGGCCTATTAGGAGAATTTCAAGGTAAAAAATGGGTCTCAAAATGAAAAATTTACTAACAAAATCAACTTAAAAAAAATATATGATTTAATAATATGATTTCATCCCCAAGAGTAAATAATTTTGGAGGGAAAGAAGAAAACTAATTTTCTTTTCTTTTCTTTTATTTTTTATTTTTATTTTCAACTTATCTCCTTATAGGTTTACTTAAATTTCAAGTGTTTACACTCGTTGGATGCATAATTACATTTTGCATTCAACAAGTTTACAATTGAAATTTGAGCAAAACTATAAGGAGATAAGTCGAAAATACAATAAAAATGTAGTTTTATTTATTTATTTATTTTTAAAAATTCACAACTTTTTTTATTATTTTCACTATTAATTTATTATTTTCCTTAGGAGGCCCATTTTATAGCTCAAAATCCCCTTAATCTTGCGAAGGAAACAATCTATATGGTTTAATCTCACTTATTTTAACCAAATTTTTATCATGGTTCAACTATCTACTCACTACAAAATACTTGAGGTTTATCATCCAGGCATCAAATGACCATGGCACTCTCTTCCACTTCTCTAATCAACATATGGAATATCTCCACTTTCTTTGCTCAATAGTCCCTTAGTGATAATTTTTCATTTCATTTCTCTTTTGAATACGTTGAAAGAGTTCAATTTGATAAATTATCTTCTAGAAATATCCTAGAAGCATATCACTTAGCTCTAAAGTGCTCAAGGAGAAGTAAATACACAATGGGTAAAAGCTTGGTAACTTGGAAAACATATATGCTCACTTATAACCATCTATCTCTATCTAAGCTCTACAAATTCTTATTTCGTAGAGATGATTTTGTCAATATCCAAATAGGTTCATGGATATAGATGGAGAAGAGAGTGTGAGAAATCTAGAACATGGATGTGACAGTGATAAAATGAATGATTACAATAGGGGATTTGAGGAATGATTGTTGACTTCCTTATAACAAGAGAATGAAGTACTCTTATGCTTCTCCATAATGATTGTATTCAATGCATGTACCGATAACTAATTGAGAATATTTCTCCATTAACCTCTATATGCATTCAATGAATTGATTTCTAAGTCAATAGATGTGGATTGACTCACTTAAATCATATATTAGAAAATAGATGAAAATTCAAGGTGTCCCTAGATAATAGAGGATACTTTTCCCATAGGCCCCCTTTCTCTTTTTCCTCTAATAAAATGGTAACCCTCTTGTACTCTTTGCAACCATCTTGGACCATCATATGTTATATTCTAGCATTGATATCTATGTATCTTGAGTTCATTTTAGGAAGTCTATAACATAGTGCATATAAAAATATACATCTATGTATCTTGAGTTCATTTTGGGAAGTCTATATAACATAACATAGTGCATATAAAAATATACAAGCAGTTTAAGCTTGCTCCAAATTGACTATTTTCTTGTTATTCAAAAGCCAGAATCATTTTAGATTTAATGGAATTGCATATATCAAATATCAACTTTAGATAATCTAGTTGCAATGAGAGTATTCTTGAGTGTTAAATCCATTTCAACATTAGAAAGCCTAAAATTGAAATTTCTACAAACATTACCTATTTCAACTTAGATTATGGCAATAAAAAAGTTGTAAATGTAAAAAATTTAGTTTGTATATAAAATCTATATTCTTAACTATTCCCTGATTAACCTTTCATCACAAAATTACATTAAAAATTTATACAAACACATTAATATTATTTATATAAAAATAATCCATTTAAATTCACATGATTAAACCCTTATCTTTATAAATATACATTTACCAATTATACATACTCTACTGTAATACGTTTTAATATTTATTTACTGCAATACATTATACTATTTATTTAAACTTTCATGATTTTATTACGTTACATATGTCCCTCTAATTTGAAACCCTAGATAGTGCATCACAAAAATATTACCATTAATGTTTTCCACCGAGTTCGAACTAATCCAACAATGGACAATGACTGATACAAGCAATGATGCACGATGAATATCATCATTTTGTGTAAAAAGATGTTTTATACTTTATGTTTAATTGTATTTGATTATTTCGTAGTGATTGAAATAGCATTAGAATGTGAAATAACAAGCCATTTGACTTTGAATCCCATGATACTATATCACCAACCACGCTATATTTTAGTGTCCCGTGATGAGCGATTTTATCGTTCAAATTGCATGATACCAACCCACCGTCTTCTGAGTGTCCAATAATGGTCAAATGCGCATATATTACATGCTTTATAATATTATTAAATTCCAAACTTATATATTTAAATTCCACATTTAATTAAAAAAGCCCAAAAATGTGGCATTACTGCAAACCATACGTTGGATGCATTATATTTTAATATGGTGGCATAAATGTGGCATTACTGCAAACCATACGTTGGATGCATATTTTAATATCATTCAATGGTTTCGTTGGCATATGTTAATTCGAATATATATGGCCGAATCTTAATGCTTAAAAGGCGTATGGCACATTGATATTACAAAGTTCCATGGCATATAAATTGTGTTACATTGCAACGAAGTGTGCATGATATTGGTGGCAGCGTATTTAATATGCAAACGGTTAACATATTAAGGTTTATAATCCTGAAATTCGCATATATTACATGCGTTAAATTATGTTGCAAGATTGCGTGTGTAGGGGCCAAACCAGAGTTGGACCGCGTGACCTCTACAAGAGACTAAAAATTCGTACAAACCCGCCACCACATCCCTATTTGAAAGCATTGCACCTGACCTGTAATTAAAGGCACAACGAGATCCAAGGGCGGAGGAACGGAGTGGGTCAGCCCTTCTTCTCATGCAACCGTCCCATATGACCCAGTTTTAACCGCCCAACACTAAGTGTGAATTAGTGCATTTAAGCATGCTTATGAATTAATTAAACATGTAATTAAGATGGAAGAAATTTTGGAGGCATCTTCAAATTCAGCGCCACTTCTAGATTTGGTGGAGCTAACTTGGAGTTTTTCAAATTTAGAGGCAAAATCTAGGGAAAACTTTAATGAGGCCTATTTTGGTCAATTTTCGAACAATTTTTTATCAAGGATAGTCATTCTTAGCAGATAAGCATGCTCGGAATCCATTGGAATAGCTTGCAGAGGCAATGGAACCCATCTACAGGTGTTTTTGGTCACTTGAAGAATTTTGAAGCCTAGGGCCACCAAGAGCAAAGGCCATGCCCAGATCAACGAAAGTTCGTTTTCAGTGAATGAATTTTTGATGTATTTAATACTCTGAATACAGTGGTACAATTTTTAGAAGCGTTGAAGCACATCTGAAGGTGATTTTGTCACTTTGAAGATTAAACAAGCCCATGGCCACGGGGATTGGAGGTCAAGCCTAGAGAAGCTGGTAACCAAATTCAGTGATTGAATAGTCATTTTTGGGGTATTTGAGTGCTCTGAAGCCAATAGAACAATCATCAAAACCATTGGAGCAATACTGGTGCTTGTAATAAGATATTTTAGTCATAATCTCAAGAGGGCCTAGCAAGTTAAAACAGGTCCATGGAGATGTAGCCCAGAAGGGGTGAACTCCATCATCATCCATTGTGTTATGTGATTGATGTGAGTTATGTTTTTCATTTCATTTGCTATAAATGAGTTTTTAATTTTTAATTAACTCATAATTTGATCATCAAGAACACGTGAAACTGCACACATAAACCCATTCACAAGTGGTAAAATGAGATGATCCTTAAACACATTTTTAATACTGATGAGGGAGCTTGCATAGCAATAACACGTTTTTCCATATTCAGATTAGATAAAAAGGACAAGGGGAACCCTATTTGTTCTCGGTTGTACCCATTTGGAATTCTTTCTGAGATGCCATCAAGGAATAATATTATCCTGTGGGGAGCTATGAGAATAAGTACATACAATGGACTACGTTGCGGAAGAAAAGAGATCAAGATGTGCATGAGATAATGAATTTATTCCATATCCTATGCACAAAGTGGGGTATCAAAGGTTCAGAGAAACATTTGGTGCTGAAGTACCGCAGTTGTCTGCACAGATACATTTAGGAGTATGTGGAGTTCCTCAACATCTCCTCTCTTGGTACGACATACCGGTATGCTACCAAGATTGAGCATAAATTTAAACAGAAGAAGCGAGACTTTGGATCTGCGAATCAAAAGCAAGGGAAAGGTGTCCCCAAACCATAGAACAAAGGACAAAGTCAAGGCATGGCGACCCAAGACAACCTGCCAAAGCTGCAAACAAAGAACAACACCGCGAAGTTGAAGAAGGAATCTACGGGAAAGTGTTGTGAGTTCCATAAGAGCTGCACTCACAACCCAAGTGTGTGTCTGGCCAAGCAATCACTGGTGGCCAAGATGAAGGCTTCTGAATCAAATGCATGCTCTGACTCTGAATCAAAACATGACAAGGGGAATGCCAAAGGGAAGCAGATTATAGATGTAGATACCAACACCACCATTTCCACCACGAATATCTAGAAGGAGGAACCAGAAGACCTAGAGGAGAAGGAGCATCTCTTCTACTCCTAGATGTGGGTAAAGGGTTCCCTGCTACAGTTCATTGTCAACAATGGGAGCCAAAAGAAACTCATTTCATTAGAGGTCGTGAAGCGGTTGGGCTTTCCGACAATAGCACACCCACAGTCGTACACCATCAAGTGGCTTCACCAAGGACAAGAACTTCGTGTCAGCCAACAGTGTCGCCCTCCCTATAGCATCAATCCCTTCATGGATGAAGTATTATGTGACATTGCTCCTCTTGATGTTTGTGATGTATTATTAAGCCAACCATACTTATGGAAGAAACATGATGTGTATGAGTCTCGACCTCGTGTTATTATTGTTACTTTGAGCAATAAGTTGTACAGGATACCAAAGGTACCATCGTCTGTAGCTATCTCTTTGGTTACTACAAAACAATGTAGTGAGCTCATTTCTGAAACTGAGAATTTTTTTTTCCTGATGATCCACCCTCAGGGCAAGAAAAAGGTTGTGAGCACGACCTCGAAACAGGGCTCCTCCGCACGACAACAACAAATGAACAAGGTTGTGGAGGAGTACGGGTTATTAAGAAGACCACTGTCTAGAACATGTACCCAATCCCATGAATTGATGACCTTCTCAACCAACTCAAAGGGGCAAAATATTTCACCAATATTGACCTGAAGTCCGGGTATCACCAGGTACCAATCGAACCCTTCGATGTGTGGAAGACTACCTTCAAAGCCAGGGAGGGCCTTTTCAAATGGTTGGTCATGCCTTTCGAGTTGAAAAATTCTCCCACAACCTTCATGGGGCTGATTGAAAACATTTTGTGGCCATTCACCAACTCATTTTTAGTAGTGTACTTGGATGACATATTGATCTTCATCCAAACTTGGGAAGAGTAGCTCCACCACATCCGACAGGTCCTCCAAACTCTGTGGAAACACAAGTTGTGCGCCAATTTGGAGAAGTGAACTTTTGGCATGACCGAGGTTCAGTCTCTGGGATTCATTATTGATCAAACTAGGGTACATGTGGATCTAACCAAGGTCCAAGTCATTCGGGATTTGCTAGCCCCAACCACTCTAACAAAGCTTCACAACTTTCTAGTTCTTGCTAATTTCTACCGCAGGTTCGTGTTGGTATTTTCTCATATCACTTGGCCCTTGAGTCACGTCACTAAGGGAAGAGCGAAAGAAAAATTATTTTGGTCAGAATCACAACGGAAGGCGTTCATAGAATTGAAACATCGCCTCTGCTCTTCCCAGTGCTCACACTACCAGAATTTCAAAAACCATTTGAGATTGAGACAGATGCCTCTGACTATGCTATTGGGGTAGTTCTTACTCAACAGGGGCATCCAATGGCATATCACACTAAGACACTATCTGACATAGTCTGCAAGTATCCCACTTACGAAAAAAAATGTATTCCATTGTGCAGGCTTGCCGACAATGGAAGCATTACATTTTGGGGAAGGAAACGATCATCCACACAGACCACTGACCCCGCAGTTCATACAAACACAAGGGAAATTGTAGAACGATCGCCATCAAAAGTGGTCCACATATCTGCAACAGTTTCATTTGAACATCAAGTATGGAAACACCAATAATGTTGCAGAATCCCTCAGCCGAGCACCGATTGTGGTGCTAACCCTCGTTCTCAACTCTTGTGGGCATGATAATTTTGATTGGCCGCTAGTCTACAAGAGTGATCCAGAATGATCCAGAATTCGGCCAGACATACAAGACACTCTTGGAGGGTACGCAAGTTCTAAATTTTCGCCTCCAGGATGCACTTCTATGTCACCTAGGACACCTTTGTGTTCCTTTAAGCGAGCGTGCCAAGATGATTTGGGAAGCGCACTATAGTTGGGTCGCTGGGAATTTCGAGGTTGCGAAAGCAATGCCAATACTGCAAAAGTATTTCTATTGGCCGAACCTTTGACAGGATGTTGGGAATTACATCAAATCCTGCATTACTTGCGCTATTTCCAAACCGACCATTAAGAAGCAAGGCCTCTATACTCCGCTACCTACCCCTAGTCGAACTTGGGAATCGATCTCCATGGATTAAATGTCAAGCCTTCATTCTACTAAGCATGGAAACAACTGTGTTTTCTTGGTCGTCGACGGATTATCGAAGATGGCCATTATGACGGTATGCAAGAAGAATATGACAACAGAAGGCACTGCTAAACTCTTCTTTGAACGAGTGTGGGTGAACTTTGGGATCCCAGAGTCTATCATTTCAGATCGTGACAACAGATTCCTCAATGTATTTTGGTCCAGCCTCTAGTCAATGCTAGACACCAAGCTCACCAAGTTCACAGCTTTCCATCCCCAAATTGATGGCCAGACAGAAGTCGTCAACATGATGATTGTATACATTTTACGCATGTACAATTCAAATAATCCATGCGCATGGGATAAGAGCCTTCCCTATGTACAACACAATTATAACCAGACTCTCCACAGCTCAACCATCCATAGCCACTTTCAGGCGGGCTTTGGATTCCAGTCACTATGTACCATTGATCTAGCCATGCCATGCCATTTGTGGGTGAAGCCTGAAAATTAATGTCAAATTCAAACCCCCTGGTTTAATACTTTAAAAATCATTGTGGATGAATGAGAGCTATTGGATCATCTCTTGTGGAATGAATTATTGGCCATTTGTGGTGAATTGAGAGTCACCTTTTGGAAAATTTTGGGAAATTTCATGATGCTTTTATATGTTAATTTCTCAACATTAGAGTGATTTCCATATTTTCACATAAATATAGATCTCGTTAAGGGATGAAAACATTAAAAGGTTGTGGATCTTCAATGCCATTGATATTGTTTTAGTGCACTAATTGATTTGTCTTTAAGCCAAATAGTTATTTTCCATTTATCGTTCTCTCCTCACCATGATATTCTCAGCACTAGTAAAAAATGATGAAATTAATGACTAGGTGACTAAAAAAGTTAGTCACCGCAATTATTTCAAGTGAATTACTACTAAATTTGAGCAATTTTAAGTGACCGAACTAAAAATGACCAACTTAAATGACTAATTTAGTCTAGGAATAAAATATACGACTAGATAGTAAGTGACTAACTTAAATGACTAATTTAGTCTAGGGATAAAATATATGACTAGATAATAAGTGACTAAACTAAAAGCGACTAACTTAAATGACTAATTTAGTCTAGGATTAAAATATATGACTAGATAATAAGTGAAAAAATTAATAATGATTAATGTAAATGACTATTATAGTCCAAGAATAAAATATGACTAAATATGACTAAAATAAGTATATGAATTAGTAATTTATGTCAGTAATTTTTAATTGTGTCACTCTATAAAAAAAATTCGAAACATCAAATCCATCTTTGTTACAGGTTGCTCATCTCAAAATGTCTGGTTGAGATACATGAGTGTTATCTATAACAACAAAGCTTTGTCTAGACTTACACTATCTTGAGCTATGCTTGAATTTGCTAAATGTGCCTATGACTCATCTCTATATGTTACAACTCTAGTCTAAGTTGTTGGGGGCCAAATAGCATCAACATTATTTTTTTGGCTTCTTGGTCATCAAATTATTTTCATAAAAGCGTGTATTTGACAATATTGGATGCTTGCCCATCTCATCTACCTTGTATCCTCTACAAAATTGTGTTGCTTATTTGAGAGGAAGGTATGGGATTGTCTTTGCATTTACATCATATGATTGTTTGTTCCTATGTGATTTTTCCGTAATGGTAATTGGAGGAAAATTTCCCCGCTGAATATTCACACATATATTGAAAGAAATGTGGGATAATTTGAAGTATATTGTAGACAAATCAATTGTTTGAGACACATACAAGGTGTATCACTTCAACAACAAGATAAACTTCACAAATTTCAAGATAGACAACAAGATAAACATAGTGAGCAATTGTCAACCTATCATAATTTTTAATGTGTCTTATAATCAAGAATATGGAAACTTGAACCATTTTTCTTGATCAACTACTCGAGTTTATTAAGAGAGATTTTATCCTAGGTAATATTATTACAATTTGTGAAGGTTTTGAATTAGTATCAAAGACTAGTCACATAATTATAGATGAAAATAGGAATAACAAATATGACTCCAAAGACATATTTTCTACTACGGTGAACTTCTTCAAGATTAGAAAAATAATGTAAATCTCAAAATGGTGTACCCTCTTACATGCTAGGAATAAAGAGAGAGTGTGGTTTAAATCCTTCATTAATGTGTGCTCCATGCAAGTGGCCAAACACAGAATGTATTCCCTTCAATTTCCAAAAAGGTGATAAATTGTGACTTGTCATGCTGCCATGAATAGGTAAGTGACTCCCTCAATTGGAGTGCTCTCATTTTCTAGGAATGAGCATTGGGAACATATCAAAAATAGGCTTTAAATGAGAGAGTTCACAACTGGTAACTGCCACTACATTAGTGCCTCCCCTGTAGCTGAGTGATGCATCCTATTTGATGCTAAGGTAACTCCCATTGGTGTGTTCTTCTCCTCACTATTGTTGCAACAAATGTTTAAAAATGACCGCAAGGGATGTTCCCTTAAGAATGCTAATCATCACTGCTTTCTTATCGCTTTCTTATGGTTGAATATCCACCAAGATTTCTTATCGCCAGTGCCCTTGGTGCATCTACAGGTCTACTGCAAGGGAGGCCTTAGTGACACATAAGATAAACCCGGGAAGTTTAGGTTGCATAAGACCTTCTGAACCACCACATAAAGGTTTAGTCTCTTTCAATATATTCTTACATCTAAAAACAATGTAAAGTTCCAAAGGAAAGTTCCTTATTGGTCATGAAACTTTAACACCTAGTTTAGTCTCTTTCAATATATTCTTACATCTAAAAACAATGTAAAGTTCCAAAGGAAAGTTCCTTATTGGTCATGAAACTTTAACACCTATAGCATAATTCCCTTCACTAGTCCACCATATCAAAATCAACTCAGGAAATTTAAGGATTGAGCATAGTAATTTCCTACCATTGTATAAGGTGGTAGTTGAGTCAAGGTCTTTTAATGGCACTAGGTTTCCAAGACTTGAAATTAACCTATTCACAACTAAAATCTACTATAGAAATTGAAGATGGATTCAATTTTAGAAACTATCCCTTAAAAAGAGGCCAGTTTTGCCCGAAAATGACAGTCCCTCCTCCAAGACATTACCACAACTTACATAGTACTTATCAAATTTTACAATAATAGAACCTCCAAAGTACAAGCTTACAATATACTTAGGACATAGGTTGGAATTTATTTGATTCTTGAACTCTATAGATGATGACTAAAGATCATTAAATATATATATTGAAGAATTTTCTTGTAGTTATTGATGAACTTGTTAACCATCCATAGAGGAATACTACCCTCGGATATGTACTTGATTTTGTCCACAATGAAAGAATCCTACTATGTTTTTGGTATATTCGACAAGACTAAATATTTAAAGTGATGAAGACTTAATTCTTAATGTTTGACAATCGTTTAAGAGGGAGAGACAATCAAAGTCACATATGACGAGGTATTCCCTTTGTTTAGTGAACCTCCATGGAAATAAAGCAATACATGCAAGATCAACCTCTTGTTTACGTGATAATTAAGGAATGTATATCCATTCTCTCAAAGATTAGTCTTAGATAATGAGAAAGAATATCATATTTATTCTAAATAACCCTTAACTCTATTTATAGAGTACCTTCTCACCATCACAACCACTATAGTCATTTTCTTAAGACAAAAACTACATCAAAATTCTTTAAATATGCAAATAAATCACTTCTACACATGAAGGTGAAAGCATCTTTTAAACATGTTTAAAGAAAATAAGAATATAATATAAAAGAGTTAAACAAAATTTTATATAACAATAATTTAAATAATTCTTTTTAACTAAAATATATTAAAAAGTAAAAATTAAAGAGAATTATCCCACTTCAGTAATGAATAATTACTTAATTCAGTTGATTGTTTTTATGTGTAATATCATAGGATTTATAATATTCTTAGAGTTGTGTTCTCTTATTGTTTCTTCTTTGTAAAATTCCATATACAAAGGGATTTATTTCTTAATAATATTAATATATATTTTTATTTAAATTTATTTTATATTTTATTTTGTATATATATTTTATAATTGATTTATGTAAAATTTTAATGTATTTCCATTCAATGTGACTCAAAGAGTTGAAATAAGCCATTATTGTCCCACCCACTCATTTATGTTCATTCCTCTTCCCTCTTGAGCCCATTTATTTTTTCAAGTACAAAAAATTATTAACCTGTAAAATATTTCAAATTTTATGGAGCCTTTAAATTCAAAACCTCATATTCCAAATTCTATCCCGCCTTTAATTTAAAACCTCATATTCCAAATTCTATCCCACCTTTAAATTTAAAAGCTCTTTGTATTTTTTCGCGCGTTATCTCTCTCCATGCACTGAAACAACTAGTCGGATAGTCGATCAGTTGGAGTTACAACTGGCCCATGTGTGGGGATCTCAGAACCGTAAAGGCTGGATTGAGCGAGTCTGGTAGTTGATCGGTTGGAGTTACAACTGCCCCTGTGTGGAGATCTCAGAACCGTAAAGGCGTGATTGAGCGATTCGGGTAGCCGATCGGTTGGAGTTACAACTCGCCGATGTGTGGAGATCTCAGAACCGTAAAGGCTGGATTGAGCAATGGAAGGATGGCATTGAAGATCACCGAACTACAGAGACCCCAAATCTCTTCATGCACGGCGTCTAATCACGGTAAATATGAGTTCGTAAAATTATTTTTCTGCTATAATTTTCCGAACTCTCTGCTCCCATAATTTTCTGGTTCGTGGTGAAGTTTTCGGTGTCTTTCAAAATCCTACACCACCTTCACCCATAATTTTTTAGTTAGTGGTGAAGTTTTCGGCGTCGTTCAAAACCCTACACCACCGGAGGCAATAGGCAGAGATAGTCTTGATTAAACAATGCCCTGATTGCATTTACTCACTCGACTGTCCATCCAAGCATGCTTTTTGAGCTAATAAACATAGCCTGGTCTTCGTTGTATCATTTTTTCGACAGTTTGGGGTCGAGGATTACACAAACTGTGAATTATGTCACTAATATGGGATATCCCAAGGATTAGTGATGCATTTCTGCTGATGGATATCCTTATACTTTCGGTGTCTATTACCAACGCCACCTCCAGCACATGAAAAGTGCCTTCGATATCTTCGACTTCGATGGAAATGGACTCATCTCCCCCGATGAACGTCTCAGGGTTTTCCACAGATTAGGAGAGCGTTTTTCTCTGGAAGATTGTCGGATTATGATAGTGAGCGTAAATTCCAATGGTGATGGGTACTTGAGCTTCCACGAATATCTGTTCATGATGACGGCTACAGCTTTAGCTTCAACTAAAGGAGTCTGAACATTTCTGTTAGAAATCACTCCCGACAGCTGAAACCAGAAGCTTTTTCAGAAGCTATATGTATTTTTCACTTTAATTTCTTCTTGAACTCACAAATGAAGGACCTCTAATATCATGATGGCTAACGCTCTTCATCTGATTATCAATGAGAAAACGTTCATAGATGTAGCACTGTGTTTGGAACAAAGATTTCATGAACGTCAACCGTTCTACTCCCGCGGGTTGTTTATCGAGTTTGCCAGGTTTGTTTGCTTGTATTTTCTAATCTATTTTATTCTCTGGTAGTTATATTTTTATGTGGCAGGCAGTTTGCTCTACATTTTCAAACCCTGGCGAGTATCGCAACCAGTAGCACCACCCCATGGGTTGGAAGGCTGCTGAAAATCTTATTAAGATCTCAAAAATTCTTAGAGGGGATAATGTCATGATAAATATAGGGAAGGATAAAGGCCATATGGGCATGATCAAGCGAGTAATTAGATCTCAAAATTGAGTTATTGTCGAGGGAAAGAACTTGGTAAAGAAGCATGTCAGGTGAGGAGAGGGCCATGAAGGTGGAATCTTTATGGTGGAGGAACCAATTCATGTTTATAATGTACAAGTACTTGATCCTATTACAGGTGATCCATGTAAAATTGGATACAAGTATTCGAAAGATGGTAGCAAACTAAGGGTATCCAGAGGACAAGGGGCTTCAGGGAGCATCATTCCTTGCCCTGAAATTTTGAAAGTCAAGGACAAGCCATGGATAAATGTCGTTGGCCCGAAAGATACTGTCGAGGAAGATGTTTTCGAAAGGACATATGATGCAAAATATGGAAGAGGACTTCCAGATCTTTAAAGAGATTCCTAAGCTTTTCTACGTGTCTAGAAGAGGTTTAGGTTGGATATTTGGTGCGTCTTATAAATGGAAGTGATCAAGTATTTGTAAGATTGCTTCTTTAGAATCAGGTAGTTTATTTATTGAAGCCTTCCTCGTTGCAAATGAATTTTTCATTCTCTAGGATAAAATTAGGGTTCCACACCATTTATATAGATTATTAATGAAAAAAGTTAGAGTTTTCTGTGGCTGAAAGAAACTGAAGGCTCATATTGCATTTGTTCCGTGGTGTTTCATAAGAGCTTTTAATTTTCATCTCATAAAAAATTTCTCTCTATTCTCTCAACCTTAAATTTTTGTTGATGTTGAAATAGTGACGGATGAAGCTGATCATTGAGTGTTGAAATAGTGACGGATGCAGCTGATCATTGAGTGATAATAGAATTCCATTGAATCAGAAGTTTAACCAAATTCTCAAGAGAAACTATTTAATTATTAAAATTTAGATGCCTTGCATGCTCGCGGTCTCCGTAAAATCTCTCTGTCATTATTGTTTCAAGCTTTTTATTTTTCTAATTATAGTTTCAAATTATTGTTATAAAAATTCTCAGAAATTTATCTTTAAATATGATGAATGGAAATTCATCTTATTGTATATAGATTTATTTTCTTCATTTCAGTGGCTTTGAATTTAATTATTAAGTTCCCAATAATTTTTTATTTTCTATTAAAGCACATAAACATGGTATACAATAAAATAGATGACAGATTATAGATATTTTACTTATTACAAAAATTTTAAATATTAAGATTTATTCTCTCTAGGAAAGGACAAAAAAGTTTACAAATATTATATCTGAGCTTGAAAATTGTATGTTCCGCAAAGTTCAGCCGATTAGAGTTTGGCTCCAAGGTATCAAATATGAATTGGAAGAACCTCTGCAAGGAGTCTTCATTTTCAAAGATAAGGTGGTGAAATGCACAAATAAGATTTTTTTCCAGCTACTTCCTTCAATAATGTAGATTGCCAGACCAATTCAGACCTTTCCAGGTATATAACATACTCCTTTTGTAGTGTAGATATTTTTGTTGGCTATGTTTCTTCAAAGCCTTGATGAATGGGAAATTTAGAATTGAAAAAGCATGGGAATCCAAATATTACCTTGGGTGAATGATCTAGTCTTATAGAAGCTCATTGGAATTTGTGATTCTGCTATGTTTATTATTTGCATTGTGAAGCTAATTTGAATTTGGAAAATAGGTCCTAATTGAACTGCTATTATTTTTCATTTTTATGGACATAAGTGTGGTTTTTTAAATTAAAACCATTAAGTTTATGAAGTTTGATATTTTGAATCTCTCATAATGTTCATTTCCTTCTTATATATCAAGAGAGCCATATTTATAGCATTTACTATAGGCTTAGATTTTGACTAATATTCATGTGGAAACAACCTAATTCATGCCACAGATTGGCCCCCCCCCAAAGAACCTACCTAACATCGTTTCTATTTATCTACAACCCATAATACTTCTTTGGAACCGGTTCATTCTGGCGGGGCGAATAGTCTATCTGAGTCACATAATTGCATTACATCTGATCCGACATATGGGTATTTTAGCATTCCTCCTTGTCATCATGTGCTTCACAAAGAAACCAATGTGGAGTAACAACCTTGACCAAGCCTTTCTGCCCCAGCCATTGAACGCAAACTTGAGAGACATTTTTTTTTCTCAGTAGAAAAAAAACAATTATATTTAATAAAAGTAGTACATACATCTTGGATTGTTATCCTTCATCTTAAAAGCCAGAATCTTCTCAAAGAAACATCAAATCGAAATTCTATAGGCTAGAACCTAAAGCAACCTCATTCTCGTACAAAATATGTCTTCGAACAAAAAAAATATAGTGATTCACAAATTAAAAACTAATTTCATGTGCATGTGTCTCTGTTGTTTCCCGTAGCTTATCAAAATATATATATTGGAAAAAAAAAAGGAACTTCCATAAATTTTATGCAAATAGAATATGTTTTGAACCATCATCAAAATCCTCCATATTATGTGATCCTCAGAACATTATCAGTGTTGTTGTTCCAAATCATCAAGCATAGCTGATAGAACCTACATTGATCAAGACCCCGTTGTCAAAAGATGAGAAAAAAACTTACCTGTTTGTTGATACCTCTCTTAGAAAGAAAATCAACACTCCAATTCTGGTCTCTGAATAAATGGTCAAAGTTATGAGATGGATTGGATCTTTCTGGGCAAAAATGTGAGCAAGCAATTTTAGCGAGCATGCCTTCTGCGGTAAAGGGCTCAAAAAACATTCATGGTGAGATGAAAGATATAAATCTGGGCCAAGGTCCAAAAACCAATGTGAAGACTTCTAAACAACAAGCACATTGCATAGTTACTAGGTTTACATTTCAAAGGAAGCATAGAAGAGACGGTCCATTTTAGCAAAATGGTAACTTGGTTTAGGAAGAAAAGGACCCTAAAAAGGGGAAACTAAACAACATGAACATTTCTATGGTAGTCTGTCTGTTAAATCACCACATAAACACAAAATTATTTTGCTGGCATCACAAAATTTTAGCTTGAGATATATTAGATACAAAAAAACTTCAAACGTGATGAGCACCTTGCATGTCATTAGAAACATTTCCATGTAGGGTCAAAATCCACTAACCTGATTCCATGTCATTAGAACAATTTTGCATCATTCCTGGGAAACAAATCCATTACAGAATAGGAGTAGCCCAAGAAGGAATTTATAACATAAAACCCAAAAATTACAAGAAATGTTAGTGAGTTTGTTGTGTAACTAGCTCCAAAAATAGAAGAAAAGAGATATCAATGCCTTAGAAATGAGCCACTTCGAGGGGGAAATCTCCAATACATTACATAAATGAACAATTCTTGGATGATACAATTTACAAAACCTCCTTTCTATATATAGGAATCCATGTGGCCATAATGTAATCCTAGTGGGCCACAATGTAATCCTAGCCGACCTAACAATAATAATTTAAGGGCACAATAATAACAAAATGGGGGTTACAAGGGTACAATAATAACAATAAATGGGTTACACTAATAACAATAAGGGACTATACTGGTAATATAGGAACCTAACATGCCCCTCTCCTTCAAAAAAGTGTTGTCCTCAACGCTTGAGTAGCTCTGGGTGCTTCTGTATAAACTTCTCATCCTCCCATGTAGAATCTTCAGTGGGTAAGTTCTTCCACTTGATGAGATACTCCGAAATTGATCGATTCCGTAGCTGTCGAGTTCTTGTTTCCGTGACCGCTTCAGGTTCCAATATGATTTTTCCTTCCTCATCAAGTTTTGGCAATATTGTTTGAACTGGAAGATTTTCACCTATAACCTTATTTAAGCATGAAACATGGAAAACTAGATGCACTTGCGAAGAAGCAGGAAGCTCCAATTTGTATGCCATAGTACCAATCTTTTGCAACACCTTGTAAGGACCATAGTACTTTGGCGATAATTTATTATCCTTCTTAGCTTGCTTGAGGGACATTTTTTTGTATGGTTGTAGCCGTAAAAATACCCAATCTCCTACATCAAAACTTCTCTCATTGCGATGTTGATCTGCCTGTTGTTTCATTCGATTTTGTGTCAAATTTAGGTTATCCTTTAAGAGTTGGAGAACTTCTTGCTGATGATCGATGTGATCTTCCACTGCTTGAACCTTCGAATTTTCCCTTAAAGATGATGTGATAGATGGTGGATGATATCCATTAAGTGCCATAAATGGGGTCATCTTTGCTGCAGTATGGAAGGAAGTGTTATACCACCATTCAGCGATAGGTAACCACTTGACCCATTGTGCTTGTTTATCAGATACAAAACAACGAAGATATCCTTCCAAACATTTATTTACTAACCATCAGATTGAGGATGATAAGATGAGCTATGAGCTAATTGAGTACCCAAACAAGAAATTAACTCCGTCCAAAAATTTCCATTAAAAATGGGATCTCTGTCACTCAAAATAACCCTTGGGCTTCCATGTAGCTTTTGAATTCTATCCATAAATGTAGTAGCAACTGTACTTGCTTTAAATGGATGAGATAATGCACAAAAGTGTGCATACTTGGTAAGTCTATCAACTACCACCATGATGACACTCTTTCCTTCAGACTTAGGTAAACCCGTGATAAAATCCATTGAAATCTCCTCCCAACGTTGACTTGGAATGGATAAAGGTTGTAGAAGACCCGAGGTCTTAATTGTCTCAACTTTATTCTGCTGGCAAACCAAACATTCCGCCACAAACTTTTGAATATTAGATTTAAGGCCATCCCAAAAAAATTCTTTCTTCACCCTGTGGTAAGTTTTTAAAAATCCTGAGTGTCCTCCTAAAGGAGAAGTGTGCAATTACAGAAGAATATTTTGTTTTAGTTGGGAATTCTTACAAAGATATAAGCGATCTTTGTACCATAAGGAATCATTTTTCTAACTAAATGTATTAGATGTACTAGGATCTTGCTGCAAATTTTGAATGCATGCCCATACATCTTTGTCCTTCTTCCATTCATCTCTTGCTTTGCTTATCCAATCTGGTTGGATAATAGAAATGGCATAAAGCAATGCTTCCACCTCTTCATTCTTTCTTGAGAGTGCATCTGCAACAACATTAAGCTTTCCTTTTTTGTAGATTATTTCAAAGTCATAACCCAACATCTTTGTGACCCATTTTTGCTGCTCTTCGGAAAATAGTCTTTGTTCCAAAAAGTGTTTAAGACTATCATGATCAGTTTTTACCTTGAAGTGTCTTCCCATTAGGTAAGTTCTCCATTTCTTTAGTGCATGCAGTATTGCTAACATTTCCTTCTCATAAATAGGTTTCTCTAAATACTTTCCTTTGATTGGACGACTTTCAAAAGCAATGGGTCTTCCTTCCTGCATTAAAACTGCACCAATTCCATTTCCTGAGGCATCACATTCCACAATAAAGGTTTTTGTGAAGTCCGGCGTAGCTAAGACCGGTGCTAGGCACATTGCCTCTTTAAGATGTTCAAAGGCCTTAGTTGCTTCAGGAGTCCATGAAAATGCATCTTTCTTCAATAATGTTGTTAGAGGTGCTGCTATTCTCCCATAATTATTAACAAACTTGCGATAATACCTCGTTAACCCGAGAAATCCTCGCAACTTCTTTATGGTTGTGGGGAATTTCCATTCCTTGTTGGCTTTAATTTTGTTAGGGTCTACTTTAACACCCTCGTGAGATACAATATGACCCAGATATTCCACCTCTTGTACTCCAAAGAAACATTTGGATTTTTTTGCATATAATTGTTTCTCCCGCAATAGTTTGAGCACCCTGTCAACATGTTCAACATGATCCTTCCAAGACCTGCTGTAGATTAGTATATCATCAAAAAATACTAGCACAAATTTTCTAAGGAAGGGTTTGAAAATGGAATTCATCAACCCCTGAAATGTAGAAGGTGCATTGGTAAGGCCAAAAGGCATGACCAAAAATTCATAATGACCCTCATGAGTTCGAAATGTTGTTTTTGGAATATCTTCAGTCTTCATTCTAATTTGATGATATCCTGAACGAAGATCCAACTTGGTAAAATAAATTTTTCCATGTAATTCATCCAATAATTCATCAATCACACGAATGGGAAATTTATCTTTAATGGTGAGCTTATTGAGCTCCCTATAATCCAGACACATTCGCCATGATCCATCCTTCTTGTGTACCAATACTACAGGAGCAGAGAAACAACTTTGACTAGGTTGAATTATACCCGCCTCTAACATTTCTGCAATCATACGTTCAATTTCTCTCTTTTGGAAGTAAGGATATCTATAAGGCCTGATGTTTGGAGGAACACTTCCTGGAATCAAATGAATAGCATGTCATGATCACGAATAGGCGGGAGTCCTTTGGGAGTTTCAAACACCTTGAAATGATTGTCCAAGACTTGTTGGAGATCTGCAGAAATAGATGATTTTGATGTCGGAACTTCTAGTGAGCATAATTGTGCAATTACGCCTCGTTTTTCTTTCTTTAGAAGCTTTGTCATGACATTAGAGCTTATTATCCTTCCTGGCTTCCCTTTAATACCCCGTAATTCAACTTCCTTTCCTTCTGAAAAAAATTTCAAGAAAAGTTCTTGAAAATTAAAAGCTACCATCCCCAAAGATTGTAATCATTGTACTCCTAGTACAACATCAGCACCTCCCATAGGAATGGAAAGCATTGGACTAGTCAATACATATTCCCCCATGGTTAGCTTGATATTATGGCTTTTTCCAGAGCAATTTATAGTTCCTCCATTTGCAACCATCACTTGACATTCTGGTGCTGGGTATAGGAAACAATTTAATTCCTTGGCTACCTTACAATGAATAAAATTATAGGTGCTACCTGAATCAATCAACACTATTACCTTTTTCTTCTTGATATGTCCTTCTATCTTGAGAGTTTGAGGAGTGGTAATTCCTACTAGTGCATTACACGATATGGTCGGATTCATTTCTTCCTCTTCTAGGGCTGGTTCCTGGTGTATATCCTCTTCTTGTTCATTTTCTTCTTCCTCTTCACAATCTATGTAAAATAATTTCTTCTCAGCACACTTATGACCTTTAGTGTATTTTCTATCAAAATTATAGCAAAGCCCTTTTGCTCTTTTTTCTTCAATTGTTGTGGTGTCAACCTTGTAGGTTGTGGAAATCTAGGTGTAGAAACACTTCCTTCTTTATAGAAGTGAGTGGTAGGCTTCCTTGTCGCCATAATTTTACATTCAATTTTTCTTGCCAACCTGAATGCCTTCTCCAATGAATCAGGTTCCAAAACGCGAACTTCATGTTGGATGTTATCCTTTAAAGTGCGTATGAAGAGATCAATCTTGTGTTCCTCTGGAATATCAGTTACCCTTATATTCAATTTTTGGAAGTCCTCAATGTGCTCCCCCACTAAGCCCTTTTGTTTGAGATTTATCAATTGGCTAAAGAAGGTGTTGCTCTTTGTATCCTCATAATGTGCTATCATTTCCTTCATAAAAATTGACCAAGTGACAATTTTTTTACGGGAGAAAAGCCATCGATACCATACAAATGTATTTTGTTCTAAATGTAAAGTTGCAATGCATACCTTTTGTGTGTTTTGCACATTATGGAGATCAAAATATTGCTCCATCTGTAGTATCCATGTTACAGGATCCTTTCCATCAAAATTCCTCATATCCATTTTGGAATATGGTGGTTCTTCCCGCCAACATTAGAGTTTATGAAATCACGATTAACATTTATTTTGTTCTCATCATGAGTTTCCTCTACTATCTTTTCACCATTAGGAAACATTTCTTGTATCAACTTTGTCAAACCTTCTATGTCTTCTTTTAGATCATTCTTCATGTTTTCCATTTTAGATTCCATTCCAGCTTCCATGTCATCTATCTTAGATTCCATGTCTTTCTTCAAACCATCCATATTATTCTTCACACCATCCATCTTTGCTTCCACACCTTTATTCAAAACTTCCATTTCATTTTTTGAACCTCTTTGCAAGAGCGAAATTTGGTGCACTTGCTCTTGTAATTTTGATAGATCATGTTGCAATTCTTCATCTTCATGAGTCATAGTATAGCTTTGTGAAGGCTTAATGGGTGTTGAATTATTTCTATGGGGCATTTTTTAG
The DNA here is from genome assembly GCA_034641835.2 of Pinus albicaulis. Taxonomy (NCBI): domain Eukaryota; kingdom Viridiplantae; phylum Streptophyta; class Pinopsida; order Pinales; family Pinaceae; genus Pinus; species Pinus albicaulis. The sequence goes on from CM076574.1 coordinate 604,099,425, forward strand.
AACCCAATACTAATATCTATTCTACAATATGCCCTTGGAATCAATTCAAATTTATTTTTCAAACAAGACTTATGCAATTCGAAAAAAAATACACACCTTTTTCTTGCTTTTGAGGAGCTCAATATTGAAATTTGATTATCTCTGTGATTGCAGCTGTTCAATATCTGAAATTCATCACTGAAGTAGCCCTATGAATTATCTTTTGAATGCCACAGGTCTGACCTGATTTGGATTCTCCAAGACAAAGTTATGTCCAATCTCCCACAATGACCTAATTATGGACTGGTTCAGTAGAGAGAAATTGTACGACTTGCCACGTGTCACCATTTCATCCTTTGCCTCTGAAATTGATAGCCAGGAAACTAAAGTCTGTGTACTTGCAACCAATTTTTACGACACTCCAATCTGATGCTCAGAGAGAGAGTTATTGAACTTTTCCCACGATCACCTCTTTGAGATGAAATTCGTGAGCCTGAAAAAGAACCACCTTCCACAGATCATATCTCCAAAAATATTGTGAATCAAGATCTAAAATTTTTTGACGCGTTTCCTCAAGATTTCAGCTTCGTACCCTAAAAATTTCAGATTACAGACATAAATGAAAATATAAGTTATAACTAAATTCTACGATGGCCTGTTTGGGCTAAAAAGACCTAGCTACTGAGATGATATCTCCGCAAATATTGCGAACCAAGCTCTGAAATATTTAGACAAACTTCCTCAGGATTTCTGCTTCGCACCCTAAAAATTTCAGCTTCTGAAACTTCGTAGAAAAAAAGTTATAGCGAAAATGCCACGATGACCTGTTTGGAGCAGCGAAACCCTAGAATCCAAAGCTCTGATACCAAATGTTGTGTGACCAGCTCCAAAAATAGAAGAAAAGAGATATCAACGCCTTAGAAATAAGCCACTTCGAGGGGGCAACCTCCAATACATTACATAAATGAACAATTCCTGGATGATACAATTTACAAAACCTCCTTTCTATATATAGGAGTCCATGCAATGCATATTATAATCCTAGGCAGACCTGATAATCCTAAGCAAACCTATATTAAATAATTTTAAAGGCTGTGATAAAATGGGGGTTACAAGGGTACAATAATAACAATAAAGGGGTTACACTAATAACAATAAGGGACTATACTGGTAATATAGGGACCTAACAGAGTTTGTCTTTCCAAGGCATATGATAGAGAAAATTGGCTTTTATTTAGGGCTACTCATCCATATAGGGTCCAATTTGCAATCGGTTAATTAGATAAAGAATTGTCTTTCCTAAATATCTTTGCAATTCTAATTAATGGCTCATCCTATTGTTATATCATGCCTACAAGAGACCATGGGTAGGTATGACTAATGGCTCCTCTTCTATTTTTGACTGTAGAGTAGGTGGTCTCAAAAGAGTTATAAAAAAGTAAAAAGGTATTATAAGCTTGACAACTATACAAATATGAATTTCCCTAAACTTGACATATTTACTCTTTTTTTATTATGTTTTTATTTTGAGTGATAGGACCAAGGCAGATGCAATTAAGCCGAAGGACCCCACCCTTGAAGAACTGAAATTCCTACCTTAAAAACTACCATCAACTGAGGAGCTACAAGAATCAGCACCATCTTTGATTTGAACCTAAATAGTCTTATTATCTTCAAGTATGTCCCTAATCACAATGACCAATAGATTATCCTCATGGATTATTTCTCTCATTCTATCTATTAGTAAAATCCACAAAATGTATCACTAAATTTCAATCTTGGGAAAACACATATAATTGTTATCATTTAATTTATCCATATCTCTTGGAGCCTAAAAATCCATTTTATTTGGATAAGCTTTATCTATAACCTCAAAAACAATCATATTATAAGCCGAAGGACCATTATGTCCTATTGAGTCTTAACAAAGTATGATGGAATGAAATTGAGTGAAGACCAAATCTAGGTTTACCATGTCAAAACCTAGGTTCATTGAGATGACGACCTTGGTTTGAAGATATCCACCATACAAACTAGGACCACCCATAATTATAGTTGCCATTTATATTTCATCATCAAGACTAACATACTGAGGACCTATAACCCGTGGAGGCCCATGGTAGTCATTGCAATATAATTTATTAGAATGCATGCCATGTCCACAAGTTTTTATATTTAATATTTGCATCCAATGTGGCAATTTCTTATTATGAGATTTACCACATCCAAAAATGGCATCATTCACATCATTTTGAAGAAGTCTACAAATTAGGTCAACATATTTTTTTTTCACATTAACAACTTCCCTCAAATTTGTTGGTTCCTGAAGCTCGAGCACTTTGACAACAAAAATAGCTAAAGTCAAACAAAAAAAATGGTCCACTCTCTTTTCATTTTCTAATATTATAATGAAGTTTTATTAGAGAAACTGCTTGTTTGTTTGTTTTGGTTAGAAAAGGATTTTCTCTTGGTTTTATGTGAATTTCAATTTATCATATGTAGCATGTTGAGAAATGAGAAAGAATAATGTGTGAAATGCATCTTGTAGAAATTGATGTTGAATGAAATGATACATAGTTCACTTTGGTAAAGGTACATGAACATCTTTAAAAACTTCTTAAGAATACACCATATACAAATTTTGAACATAAGTAATATATGCTTTTTGTTTTTGTAGACATGTCCTATTTTATAGCCAAGATATCATAACAAGAAAAAATATTGATATTGTAGAAATTGTTTGAGGACCTCATTTAGGTCGATTTTTCTGATGTCCTACTTGATTGATACTTTCTCATATGCCAGGAATTCTTTAAATATGAATTAATATGTTCATGATGAAAATCATATTCAAATTTTATAGATATGAAAGATAAAAACAAATGTTAATGTCTTCATTTGATTGCTACTTCACTTTTTTGTGGGCAGGTTATAGGAAATGTGATTGGAAAAAGGATGGGGAGACGATGCATAACACGTCTTAGATATGATTCATTTGTTGTTAGAGATCCTTTAGGCACCCGAGCCATCGAATTTGGAAATGTTTCTAGTAAGAATTCCTATGGTTTTTAATGTTGTGATTATTTCACCTCATGGTTATTTTGGGCAAACAAATGTTTTAACATGCCAGACACGACATCAGTGGACATGTAATTTTTTTTTTATAATTTCAATTTCCATTCCATGATATCTTCTCTTTATTGTTTAATTTTATTTTGGATGTTATTTTGATTTTGTTTTTTCTTATAACTAAAAAATTGAAAATACTTGCCATCATTTCTATTTAAACAACAACCAAAGCTTGAAGATGAAATTAGTATTACACTATATTGATTGAAATCCTTATAACTATTTTGTGTTAAAATATTTTCATGACTATCAGAAAATTTACTTTCATGTTGTTAATTGAACACATGTTGTTTATATACTTCATTCAAATTAGAAAATGCGTTATAAAATGAAATGTTGTTGTGAATAAAACGACAAGGATTAAATATCACACCTCACATTATTTGTTTTCACAAGTTATCTACAGCTTGAGCTTTTTAGCATATAACTTTGTTGACATGATTGTTCCTAAGCTTTCCCTGATAGTTGAATACTAAGTTACTAAGGTGTTCTTTTCTATATATGGTGAAATTTTATTTACTTTGTTTATACAGGTCATCTGGCCACATTATAGTGGCCACTATCGCCCCACTCGAGAAAATTTGTTAAATTTTCTTACTTGTATGGGGAAAATTGGATTTGGCATTGCTAATGTTGAGGTATATGTCGTATAAAATATTTATTCTAATTTAGTTTATATTCTACTGTTCATTATCTTTCATGTCCTACACTTTGCATTGTATCTTCTTTTGTTTTCAGAAAATGAACTTAGTATTGATGGTAAGAGAATTGAAAAAAGAGGAAATCAATAATATTGGAGTGACAAATGCAAAGAGTGATTGAAGAGAACTGGTCTGGTGATACCCTTAATTCCAATATCCCACACAAGACAGACATATAGAGACTAATGGTCAAGTCTCCAGAGTTGGTGAATTCACCTGCAATGCCTTGGAAACACAATGATAATGTTTTAAAGTGATGAAACATCATTTCATGTGTAAATTGTAGTCCAACCAATATTAAGTTGAAATTCATTGTAATACTTTAACATTTCATATAATATAATTTATGTGGTTGAAATTATTTATAGTTTCACTTGATATTGTTTAGTATTGTAATGAAAATATGGAACTTTGTGTTTTCATATTAGATGAACATTCACATTGTATGACATTTTTTAAATCATACAAATTAATTTATATTGATTAATAATGAACACAAAATCAATCCAAAACTACGAAATTAATAGTTTATATTGATTAATGATGAACACAAATAAAATGAATATGTGATTAAACTAGTCATTTATAATGATTATTAATGAAAGTAAATGAAATGAATATAAACTACTAAATTAGTCATTTATATAACTAATATGAAACTACAAAAAAAGATAAATGACTACTGCAAATGATAAATTTGTGATTACAAATTACGACTAAATTGTGCATATATACGACTATTAGTAGTTAATTTACAGTATCTTATAACACGACCAAAATTTAATCATATTTCTTTGGTCATTAATTGGTTTCAAACAATGACTAAAATTTGCATATATGTGACTATTAGTAGCTAATTTATAGTGTCTTATAACACGATCAACATTTTGGTCATTAATTGGTTTTCTCTGGTAATCATATAGTAATATATTTTTTTGTATATTTGTTCATTAATTGTGACAATTAATGACCAAATCAATGACCAAATCAATGACTAAATTAATGACCAAATCAATGACTAAATTAATGACCAAATCATTGACTAAATTAATGACCAAATTAATGACCATATATACTACTAGACAACAAAATTGAGATAACCAATTACTGACTAAGCTAAAAATGACTAAAATTCGGTCACATTACAAGACACTGTAAATTAGCTACTATTGGTCACCGACCAAAAAATAGTTGTTTATATGCAAATTTTAGTCGTTTTTTTAGTAACTAGTTAGTCATTTTGTACTAGTGCAGGTATTAACAAATATGGATTGATTCATTCACATAGGTCTAAACTTAAACATGTTCAAGACTAACCAAATCTATTTTATGACTTTCCAAAAGCCCAAACATTCTTAGATGATTACACACCACATTTGTTAAACATGCCATGCCATTCTCATAAAAATCTTAGATTGTCCGGGCACCATCAAAACTAATATTTAATACTACATTATGGCATCCCTATCATGTGCCCCCAACCATGTGATAATTATCCATTAAAATAACCATCAAAATTTCATCCCTAAGAGATCAAATCATTGTAATTGCAACAAAGGACACCTACGATTGAAGGCCATATTTAATAATTAAATGCATGCATGGTGAAAAATAAGAAAATGTAGTAGAATATACAAACATAGAATAACATGAATTCATTGTAATAATTTCTATGTTCTAAATTATTCACATGCACCCCCAAAACACACCAACACATACATTCGTTCATAAGAAAATGACATTAAATTTCAAATTCAGAGAATGAGATAAAACACTTTTGTTTTATATGAAACTAATCCAACCAACCGGTGTGTATCAATGATTCCCCCCCACCATCCCACAAATGTATGCATCCAATCTAGATGCCACCCCCAATATGGGCTATAAGGCCATTATCCTATTAGGGGAATTTCGAGGTAAAAAATGGGTCTCAAAATGAAAAATTTACTAACAAAATCAACTTTAAAAAAAAAAATAGGATTCAATAATATGATTTCATCCCCAAGAGTAAATAATTTTGGAGGGAAAAAAGAAAACTAATTTTATTTTCTTTTTTTTTGAAATTTTATTTTCAACTTATCTTCTTATAGGTTTACTTAAATTTCAAGTGTTTACACTCGTTGGATGCATAACTACATTTTGCATTCAACAAGTTTACAATTGAAATTTGAGTAAAACTATAAGGAGATAAGTCGAAAATACAATAAAAATATAGTTTTATTTATTTATTTATTTTTAAAAATTCACAACTCTGTTTATTATTTTCACTATTACTTTATTATTTTCCTTAGGAGGCCCATTTTATAGCTCAAAATCCCCTTAATCTAGTGAAGGAAACAAGCTATATGGTTTAATCTCACTTTTTTTAACCAAACTGTTCTCATGGTTCAACTATCTACTCACTACAAAATACTTGAGGTTTATCATCCAGGCATCAAATGACCATGGCACTCTCTTCCACTTCTCTAATCAACATAGGGAATATGTCTGCTTTCTTTCCTCAATAGTACCTTAGTGATAATATTTCATTTCATTTCTCTTTAGAGTACATTGAAAGAGTTCAATTTGATAAATTGTATTCTAGAAATATCCTAGAAGCATATCACTTAGCTCTAAAGTGTTCAAGGAGAAGTAAATACACAATAGGTGAAAGCTTGCTAACTTGGAAAACATATATGCTCACTTATAACCATCTATCTCTATCTAAGCTCTACAAATTCTCATTTCATAGAGATGATTTTGTCAATATCCAAATAGGTTCATGGATATAGATGGAGAAGAGAGTAAGAGAATTCTAGAACGTGAATGTGAGAGTGATAAAATGAATGATTACAATAGGGGAGTTGAGGAATGATTTTTGACTTCCTTATAACAAGGGAATGAAGTACTCTTATGCTTCTCCATAATGATTGTATTCAATGCATGTACCGACAAATAATTGAGAATATTTCTCCATTAACCTCTATATGCATTCAGTGAATTGATTTCTAAGTCAATAGATGTGGATTGACTCATTTAAAGCATATATTAGAAAAAGATGAAAATTCAAGGTGTCCCTAGATAATAGAGGATACTTTTCCCATAGGCCCCCTTTCTCTTTTTCCTCTAGTAAAATGGTAACCTTTTCCTAGTAAAATATACAAGCAGTTTAAGCTTGCTCCAAATTGACTATTTTCTTGTTATTCAAAAGCCATAATCATTTTAGATTTAATAGAATTGCATATATCAAATATCAACCTTAGATAATCTAGTTGCAATAAGAATATTCTTGAGTGTTGAATCCATTTCAACATTAAAAAGCCTAAAATTGAAATTTCAACTTAGATGATAGCAAATAAAAAATGCGTAAATGTAAAAATTTTAGTTTGCTTGCAAAAATAAATATATATAAAATCTATATTCTTAACTATTCCCTTATTAACCTTTAACCACAAAATTACATTAAAAATTTATACAAACACATTAATATTATTTATATAAAAAATAATCCATTTAAATTCACATGATTAGAACCTTATCTTTGTAAGTATACATTTACCAATTATACATACTCTACTGTAATATGTTTTAATATTTATTACTGCAATACATTTTACTAGTTATTTAAACTTACATGATTTTATGATGTTACATATGTTCCTCTAATTTGAAACCCTAGATAGTGCATCACAAAACTTTTTGGAGTTTCAGGGGAAACCAGTGAAAACAATTGAGATAAAATCTTGATTTCTATTATTTAAATTGGTTTTTTTACTGTATATATGGATTCAACACCCTCAAAAACTCTTAGGGTACTTAGATTGTGCAAGGTTACCCATCAAACTTCTATTTTCAATAAATTCTTACCGGAATTTAGAGAAATTAGACCGAAAAAAACTACGATAAAAACTTTCAAAAAAATAGCACACTACTTGCAAAAATATTGCCACTCATGTTTTCCACCGAGTTCGAACTAATCCAACAATGGACAATGACTGATACAAGCAATGATGCACGATGAATATCATCATTTTGTGTAAAAAGATGTTTTATACTTTATGTTAAATTGTATTTGATTATTTCGTAGTGATTGAAATAGCATTAGATGTGAAATAACAAGCAATTTGACTTTGAATCCCATGATACTATATCACCAACCACGCTATATTTTAGTGCCCCGTCATGAGCGATTTTATCGCTCAAATTGCATGATACCAACCCACCGTCTTCTGAGTGTCCAATAATGGGAATCTTGAGTGTCAAATTCAATGATACCAGACAATTCACCAAGTGCTATCAGATAATTTTGCTGGTAATTTGTCTTTTCGCAGGAGACAAGCGTCAAATGAGGTCACGGATATGGTGACAGCGAAGCGCTCAGATTTTCTTGGATTCCATGGCCGACGACGCACGTGAACCACTTATCAAATTTTTATTTGCAGAGTTCGGAAGAAGTGGGGATTTGAAATGATGACACATTAAGCTCGTAATAAACGTTCGTCAATTTTAGTCACGGGATCAGGTACCAATATGCACCCCATATCCTCGCATTTTTCAGCCGTCATGGACCTGAGTTACAGCTAAATCATTAAAGCCACGCATTCGCTAATATTTATGGCAAATATTCAGTATCATGGACCTGAGCCACAGCTAAATCATTAAAGCCACGTATTTGCTAATATTTATGGCAAATATTCAGTATCAATGGTTAGTCAATAATTTATTTATTACTTTTTCATTTCATCTATCATTTTCTGTCTCATAGATAAAATGAAAGGACAATTCTAATTATTAAAGCCACGTATTTGCTAATATTTATGGAAAATATTCAGTATCGATGGTTAGCCAATAATTAATTTATTACTTTTTCATCTTATTTAACGTGTTTTCTTCCTTAGACAATTAAATATTTTTGTTCAACAATTAAATATTACTGTTTTTGCTTTGTTAAGCGTTTGCTTTAAAATATAAAGGAAACATGTTATTAGTATAATTTTTTTATTAAATTTTTTAGTTAAATCAAGTAAATATAATTAAAATTATTTTTTTCTTTGTTAAGAGTTTTTTTCAAGATTAAAAAAACCTGACCCAAATTTTTTTTACAGTCGTAAAAACCTCATCCCTTACAAAGTACTAGTACTAATGGATAATTACATATAAGATAATTTTCCTTAAATAAACTCATCATTAAACAAATTGGGTGACCAAATATGTTCACGTACCTGTGGTCCAGATTTTATTAATCGGGGGAGGTATTTTAATAAATAAATAAACAGAACTTGAAAATGGTGAAACAAAACATTATAAGAGGTAGCATGGTGATGATGGATGGTATGAAAAAGAAATCAGGTTTTGGGAGGAATTGCATAAAAAGATAGGTGTGGTTTTTCTTTTAAGATGGTAGGTTTCAAAACTATTACCATATTTATTTATATAAAAATTATATTAAAAAAGAAATTATTTACTTTACCACAAGACAACAATAGAATTATTTATAAATTTATGTTTCAAGATATTATTTACCATATTGTTATATAACTTTATGTTCCTAGGTACTATTTACCATACTCATGTACCTTGGATTTTTGCTTGTTGTTGAAGTGGATCATTGTCAACATATCAATTAAACCATATTATTAGAGTCTTAACGATATTACGTTATCACCGTGTGTATATATATATATATCGTACCAAGAAAATCTTAGCATTAGTGTGTTGGTAACATATATGTCATTATATTGGAAATTCTTAACGTTAATATTTGTTGCCGACTTGTATATCATAGCATTGGAGAATGTAAAACAAATGATATTCATGCACCTAATTTATGAAACCCAAAGCAGGTATTCATTTGGGAAGAGAACTGTAAGCTCCGTTCAATCCTCATCTGTTAGCAAAACTCTGCATTTACTCCCACAATGTAGCTATGCATGCTTGGCAGACTTTTTGATGGAAATGACAATAGGTTTGATGGACATTTGGGCCCTTCATCCACCGTCGATGCCCTTGGATCGTACCATCTAGATGATTTTGAGGTGGTTAGGTTATCAAACCCACACCCCCTCCCAACTCCCTTGGCATTGGTCATTCAGTCTCGGTCCCTCCGCAGTCCACCACACGACTTCTCTCCTCTGCGCAAAGGTGTGTTTTCTGCTTTTCGACAGCCTTTAGACATCTGTGCCTTTGCTTTCCATGGCCCATCGGTGCACGTCCAAGTTTTCCCAGCTCTTCACTTGCATGCAACCCTTTTATAGGCACTTACAACATAGGTAAATCTTCCACTTTTTTTTTTTTCCTAGATTGATCTTCTTGACCTTCAGCTACTGTGATTCAATTACGTGATTATTGTCTTTTTTGGTGCCCTTGCAAACAAGGTCTCGAGTGGAAACTTACTTCTGACAGTCAGGTAATTGTTCTCTCCTTTTGAGTTGTCATGTACATGGTTAAGTCTGTTTATTGTACTTATTCCATTGAATATCTCTCGCATATGTGCAGGTACCTATTTCCTTAGTCAATCTCTAATTTTAGGAATGGTGTCGGGCTCTAACTCATCGATATTGCCAGGTATTGTACACACTTCTTTATGGGTTAATGTTAAAAGAGTCAAGCTGCTCTGGTAAGCTCTGTTAGCTCCTCTAGGCTCGGGCTATGAACACATTTAGCTGTGTCCTTAGTGTCATTGTGTGAATTCATAGGGCTAAAACCCTAGGGTTTCCATACCGTAGGAAACGATACATTTTATTTCATTGGGGTAGCATTGCTTGCTACCCCAATGAACATGTTTTGTAAAGGAATCCTCAATGTACCATTAAGGTTTATTAGTTCATTTTCAATGTTATTATGTAGACTTGTAGAGACTAGTTAATACGCTACTCCTATAGCAAAATTCTTGAATATTTATATGAACTCTTGGAATGGATTAAGGCCACTGTTTACATGTAAATTTTTAAGGAACTCAATATACCATTTTTGTATAATCTAATCGTTTAAGCTATGGTTCCTTTAGTGAATGTTTTCAGTTGTAAATCTTATAGTTGCGTATATTGGTTGTGTTGTTTCTGTAAATTTTTAACAACTTTATATTTTATAGCTGATATATGCAATATGCCTTGTTCATCTATTATGGTAGATGCTCGTTTTTTAATCTTATGTATCATGAATTTGTGTATAAAAAAACCGCGTACATGTTTACCTCTCTTAGGCTCTTACCTAAGCCCTAAGGACGCAAAATCCTACTTGGACTGACGGGTCAGGGTTTAATCCTCTTGACCAGGCTATGTCTCAATACAACATGCTAGAAGTTTACTTTTCAGCTAAGTCACAGTTATGAATTAATTTTCAGCAGAATAACAAGAAATGTATTTTATGTTGTACTTATTTTGTGAACTGGGTTTCCTATTTTGTTTGCATTTATTCATGACCACTGTCCTTAGCGGTCTCAATATACCTTACTTTGGTTTGTCTTGTCTCACCATAGCCTTGCTGGCTAGTTTTCCTGTAGAAAGATTAATTCCTATATACACACAGGTAGGAGGAATTTCCTTTCCAGTCGCAGAGGAGATGATTGTGGAGGCTACCACTCTGCCTTCATATGGAGAAAGGGTTTTTAGAAGCCATGTCTTAGTATGGATTAAAGTCTCATTTTTCTTAAAATCAGAGTTTAAAGACAGAAACTGGAAGACAGGGGTTCAGAGGGCTTGGTTGGACGATAAGTGGAATGGTTTGTTGAGGATAACACAATATTATTTCACTTGTGAAGGTAATTTCAACCACGTAAACCTTTACCATTTCCATTTCTTAACTCACTTATCCAGTCAATTTAGAATGAATGTTTGTTTTTATTTCATGGAAATATTGAGACACATGGTTTCTTGTTTTCGAGCCAGGGTAGACCCATCTCCTCATTTTTTTTAATCATAAATCCTTATTTAAACTGTTAATTGAGAATCAGTCAGCAAAGTTCGGCAGTACTTGGAGCCATTTCCTATTTTTGGTAGTTTTTCAACCCCAACCTTCTAAGGCTAGACAAGGGAGGAAGAAAGGTACCAAACAGGGTAATAAAACTTGCGTAGGAGCTTCAACTGAACAAAACCTTTGCTGAAAAGAAATAAATTCTCCCTCATCTTCTGGTCCTAAAATTCCTAAGGTTTATGCTAGGAGAAGTGACAGGATCAAAGATACAAACCATGCCTCCACTGAAAATTTTCCTCCTACTATCAATTCCCCTCATGCTGAAAAATCACTCATTGAGAAATCCCCTGCAAAAACTCATTTACCATCAATAATTAAAGGAAAATAAATTGAAGTTGAAACCTAGGCCGAAGAACCCCTAGTTGAAGAAGATCCTATATTGTCTTAGATATTTAAGGGAGGTAAAATACCTCACACCAGGCCTACAAACAAACTGAGATTTAAGATAAAGTTGAAAAACAATCTAGACCTTGCCAAAGAGGTGATAGATGTGGACAACGTGCCATTAAAATACCTCATAATAAACAAAGGAAAAATTGTAGGTTCTAAGAAGTAAAAAGGTAAAGCAACCAAGGAAAAATGGAAACCAGGTAGAGTAAGAGTCAGAGTTTGGAGAAGGTAGATGTTCTTCTGAAGGAAACCAGTACCCTTAGCTAAGAGGATAAGCGCCATTTTGAGTTTTTTATTATTCACTATAAAATTGATTTTTTACATATCATTGATCATGTGTCTATCAACATTTATATACAAAGAAGCACAAAGGATAGTTGATATTCTAGTTGTTAGCGAATTTTTTTAGAAAGGCGCTGACATTTCCATTTTTAGTGCATTTTGGAAAGAAGCATATTAAGAAAAGAGTTGACAGTGAATCTATGAGCAAAACTATCGGCTCAAGCAACCAAAGGACTGGCAGCAACACCATCAACTATTTTAGCAGGAAAGTCTGAGAAAGGAAGAGCTCAAACAAAAGATAAGTCTTGAAGGATGACTAGGGACTTGTTTTATAGCAAGGGGTCTGATCTACTTGTTGAGCTCCAAAGATGTTCTTTCTTCCACCACATTCCACTCCATTTCCTTTGTCCATTATTAATCACAGGCTCAAATGATCAATAGAATTAGTTAAAATTTCTTTAAGAATATATATCATGACTAATTTGCTATGTTTTTATGATTTTGTCATTGTAGTACTTTTTGAACTAGAACTAGCTGCAGAATGTAGACATTCTGTAGCTAGTGGCCGATTCTGCAGCTGTCTTCATGTCTACGCAGGTTCTAAGTGTCATCTCAGAGAAAAACACATATGGTCGTATTCCACATCATTCCCTCATCATTTGTTGCTCTCCATGAAGTTTGAACAAAATTCTGTAGGTGGTTATGCACGTGGGAACTCAAACTAGGAGATAGACTCCTAATAGGACAAGGACAGTCCAGATGTCCTTAATTATATTACGTGACCACCATCAGAGTCCTAGTTTGATTTTTAATTGGAAAGACAATTATCCCTAGGTTATCTCAAGACAGTTATGTAATTTTGCTACAAATATGGCTCGGGAAACCGAGGGACAAGGTTAGATTTTGTGTTTGATTGCTAGATTTCAGAAGTCCAAAAACACTCTGTTTTGAAGTAATTTCTCTTTTAATGAAAGAAGCACCATTTTATTGAAAGGCTGAGTCAATCTTGAAGTATATTTTGCGTGCTACTCCGATGGTAGAGGGCCCCTGCTACCTGAGCAGTTTTGTTCATATGGTTTAGATAAGTATTTAGTCTCATTTTTCATTTCTAGCTTAAGCAAGTTTCTGAAGTTTATGTTTCATACTTTTTTACATTAATCATCACAGCTAGATTTCATTTCTTATATAAATCCTTTTTCCAAAATATCATCAATTGCGATAAGGAATAGTTGTGTTTCAGAGGGTTTTGCCAGCATTTCCTTTCGAATTTTACAATTTATGCTTGTTTACACCAAGTCACACCATTCCTACTCTTAAAAACTCTTCCAAAACATCATGAACAACGAATAAGAAACAGCTGTGGTGTCTTAGATTATAGTTGTATTTGCTTTCAATATTATGTTTATGTTCAATTGCATTGAATAATACAGCCATACTTGTTCTCACAAAGTCTTCCAAAATATCATTCATACTGAACGATATGGGCTGTAGAATTCCTTAGGTTAGTTGCATGTTAATTTAGTTATAGCACTCCGGAGGTTGATTGCATTTAGTTCAGCTCTGTCACTACATTTCCAGTTTGATAATGGCATTTTAGTCTAACTCTGTTCACTGTACTTCAAGTAGATTAGAAGCACTCTAGTTCAGTCTCAGTTCATTTTGTTTCAAGAAACGATTAATGGAATTCTAGTTTAAGTTGTAGGCACTGTCTTTTAAGATTGATAGACCACTTTCTAGCCTAGGTTATCCATTTTATTTTAAGTAGTATTAGTTGTCAAAATTAGTCTCTCGGCCTTCATTATTTACAAACTTACTTTTGTTCTAAATCTATATTGATACATCATCACATGAACACGGGTCAGTAATACCAGTTTAAGGCTTTGATCACTCTGCATATATTTTACAAACTCACTTATAGCATTTTTCCCAAGCATCATTTTAGAAAATCTCAAAACTTATGAATAAGGCCTAGAAGTGATAATTCAAGTTGAAGAATAGGGTAACTTCAAAATCATAGGTTAATCTAGAATAGAAACCTTACTGTGTTACAAATAATCATTTTGTAATATTGTGAGTTGATTTTTTATTTAGGAGAACTTCATTTACACTTAGCTTGTCCATTTCTCAAGCTCTTCCAACACACCTTTAATGAATGAATTCAATTGACAAGTTCCAAGCTCAGACAGACTTACCTTCTTGCAATGTTTTCGCTTATCAAGCTTACATCGATGTTTGCCATCCATAGTTTAGGTTTTGTTTTGTTTTAACACAACCAATAGCTTCTTTTCACCAACACTTAGTTCTTTCCTTTTTCAACATAAAACCATAAAACCAAAAACATCATAAAACACTAAAACACAACGTAGTGAGAAACAAATACCTAGGCACATATAGTGCACCACACTTCAGCAGTTTACCAACCCTGGCTGACAATTAATGAACTCAATTTAGGAACACTAGGTTGAGCACAAACACTACCAGCGAGGGAAACATTATGATGATAATACTCTTTCTAATTCATTTTCTAAAGATAGTTTTCGTAAATAGTTTATTTTAGAAAGACTTGATGTATTTAGAAGATGTTTTTCAGATGCATGTACTTAGAATATTTTCATTACTATTTTGGATTATTATAATTAAAGTTTGAGCTACAATCATGTGATTAGTTATTGTAATGTTTATATATGGAAGAAATGTAGAAGGAAAAAGGGTTGGTGTTTATTTGAGACATAGCATCCTTGTGTATTGATTGAGCAAATCTTAATGAATACAGGTTTCATGAGCACTTACAGAAATTCTTGTGTCATAGTTCCTTGTTTGTTTTCTTTGTTTTATTTTTCCTCATGTATGGAAAATTGAGTATATGATATTGGGATTCATATTTTATGCTCTTATTTCTTTACTTCTCATACATTAATAATTTTTTTTCTTTTAACCCTTGTACTAATTTCCTTCATTTTACTCCAAATTACTTAAGTTGTCAAAGGAATTATTGTTGCCCTGCTTTTGTGTGTTTCTCATCGAATATGTAATTAAAAAGAAAATGATTGGTTTAGACTCCATGCCCAATGGTTTACTTTCCTCATATCCCAACCAATTTTCCTCATTTCTCAGACAAATATGGCCAGTGTCTTAATTTGTAATCTTCTACTATAGTGACCTCGGTAGTTGAGCTAGGGAGAGATCCCCTTCCGTGTTGAAGGGCTAAATTTCAACCTCAAAGAGGTTTGAGGTTACCTTAGATCCCCCCCCCAAGCCAGGGTTTTCTCTAAGAGATAACAGAGTAAAATGGTTTATGTGTAGTTGAAATGGTTGCAATTGTATTCATTGTGTAAAATGGTATTTTAAGGTTTAATTGTATTATTAATTAATTTTAATTGTATAATTTCAGATGTAAATTAGAGATATGAAGGTTTAAAATTTTAAAATATACAATTTTCTAAAAGAATGATCTAGGAAAAATTACCATATTTAGTTATTGTTGCATAGAGAGGCGGTTTACAACCCATTATGGAGATATTTTGAGGTTATATTTATAAAATTTAGCCCTAATCGATTTGCAATAAAGATGTGTAAACATAATATTTGTAAGTATTACCCCTAATCTAAGTATAGTATGTCAACAATTTTTAAAATTTTAGATGGAGATCGACATGGAACATGATTAGTAGCCATGCTCCATAGATGACTTAGTAATGAATCCTCCTCAAAAGCCTCACATGCACCTTAGAATCCATCATAAAATCCTCCTTAATTGACGGGTCACAAATAAGAATCCATTAAAATGAAATACAACACTTCGCAACCAGATAGAGGCAATTCTAGGCTCAAATGATCTACATTACATTTTGCATCGCTTCCTACAACATTTTAGTCCGCCTAATGTAATGGTACACACAATTTTTTATTTTTTTTAAACTATTGGACATAGATGTTGACTATTTAGAACTTTTCCTTCCGATAATGATCTCATCGAATTTAATCTTTGAGATGAATTGAATACTTTATGCTATTCGAACTATACATTTGAACTCAACCACCTTGTTCGTTGGAATTCATTCATGTTCCACTTTCATGTGTGAAAGTACTTCGATCAATCCCCTGATAGTTTTTTCTCTATCAAATTTTCCACTTTATTGTACATAAAATTCTTTGATTAGCCCCATTATTCTTATGGCTCTTAATCAAAGAAAAAAAAGCACCAATTAATGCAATATTGTATATAGTCTCTCAAATTTAGATTTAAATAATGTACATATGATCTCTTTAGTTTTTCATGGATGATCTTAACATGTGTTTTTACAATTATGTTCATTCAAATTTATTTAATATCAACTTAGATCCATCTTACCTAAAAGTTATTATTATAAATAAAACATTTTGACTCTCTAAAATTTCATAAAAATAAATTGTTTGACTCATTTTGAATCTCTAAAATTTCATAAAAATAAATCGTTTGACCTCATTATATTAATAATATTTAATAAAATAGTTTAGGGTTCCTATATTAGGGATAATATCCCTTGATACAAGACAACTAGGGCTTGGTATCAATAACAACTATGATATCCAATCTTCCTTGAAAAAAGTACAACTAACCTGCTCGCTAATGTAGCATGCTCCTTAAATTATTTCAGTACATGTACCATAAACACATATGTTGTTCCTTATGCTTCCCAATATACAACTTAACAACCTGCCTCTATCAGTCAACACTTATCCTTTAGGTCACTGAACTTTTGCCCAAACAAATTTTTCCTCTAGCTGCTTTCTTTCTCCTTCAAGGTCTACAACACATGGTCTTCTCTCTTCTACCCACTTATATCACTCAACTACTCCAACTATGACTAGTATAGGTCAATGGAGTTTGTCCACTTTCCACTGAATATGTCATCCTCAAACCAATGAACTAGGGTTGAACAATAATTAATCTTGGATGCCATTTAATCCTTAAATGTTCCAACTCTTAGGCTCCAATAACTATTCCCATCAACCTTGTAGTCCTTCATAAGAGTTGAAATTAGGGCTCTATAGACATCTTCTAACAACCCCCAACTATACTCAATAATGCAAAACAATTCTATCCAAAATCTAAACCATCAACCTAGAAACAACATCAAACATGGAAGGATAAATATCATACCTTAGGATGTCGAATTCTGTCCACAAATCCTGTAGATGTGCATGCACCTAATTTCTTCAATTGTATCCCTAGTTAGTGCTTCCTGCAGATGGTTCTATAGAGCTCCAAAATCAACCTAAAATTACTTCAAAAATTGTGTTGTCCATTATTATAACTAGCCCTTCTCTTGTGTTGTTACGCAACCTCCTATAATTATCATTCTACCCCTCTTAAGACCTCATAATAGGTCTAAGCTAGGGCTTATTATATCCTCTAACCACACAGAAAATTCGGCCTTATTCCCAAGAGACTTAGCACTCCAAAACATGCAGCAAGCTAACCAAAATTCATCTTTCAAACCTCTTCCTTGACTCAGCATTTACCAAACATAAATAAGACACAAAACTTGGCTCTTTCTTCACTTGATAAGACTCCTAGAGTTTGTGGCTAGTTCAGATCCCCTTCACCTTGTATGTATTTCATTTGTGATGTGAAAAATGAGGTTTCATGTCTTTCTATTTATGTGTTTCCATTAGGTGAAACGATGATCCATTATGAGGCATCTCTTCAAGCCAAGCCAAATTGAAAATCATGTCACAAGCCCACTAAACATAAATAAAAACAATATTTATCTCATTTGAAAAATGCTCCCTTGGTTGTATTTGAATCCCCTTTCTCCATTAAGGGTGCCACACACGCTACAAATGTCAAATCAACAAAATACATCCTAGTTTTGTACCCACAACTTTTGGTGCAAAGCCCAATACTTGGGTACTTATCCCACTGTTATAGGAAATTTTTTCACATTTGGTCAGTTGGCCTACAAACTGGATCAATCAATATCCTTTTACCCCTTGACATCATCATATAAAAAATCCCTATTCATGACACTCCCATATCCTATATTTTTTTCCTAAAAACACCTTGTTTCAGTTATTTTAAGGATCAACGTTCCCTGACCTCCTATTGGACAGCGTTCACCTACAGGTTTCTCCATTGTGGCCTACATTTATCACCTACATGTTGCTCTACTATGCACCTGTATTGGTTCTAGAAATTCAAGAAAAAGAGAGAAATATTGGAAGCTTATTTTTCCATAAGCTTCCAGAATTTGTTACAACCATTTACCTCAAATAAAACATTCAGATCCTATCTTATCCTACCTTGGATTTTCCATCCCTTATCCTTTGATCCCATCCTCCCATCAAGAGTGGATCAAAGACCTTAGATTGGTAATTGGATAAGAACTCCCAACTTACTCCCCTCACCTATATATTTGTGGCCTTCCATGAGCTATGGTTTGGATTTTGGAGATAAAATTCTACCCTTATGTTTTTGTTGTAGAGAAGTAACTTTCCATGCATTAGGGTGATTAGACGTGCACTTTGTGACAAAGAAGGAACAAGTCAGCCTAGAGGAGGGATTCTACAAGATTGACATCTATTTATGATTGTAACTCCCTCTATTTATATTAATGAAAAGAGTTATTTGTTTTCTTATATTTGATGTTATGACTTCATATATTTCGATGCCATTTTGATTCATTGAATAAATTATTTAGATGATGCTACATAGATTCCGTAGATCATTGGCTTGTGTTTTCTGATTGTGCAAGTTCTAATTTTGGCGATGAGAGCTAGGATTG
The DNA here is from genome assembly GCA_034641835.2 of Pinus albicaulis. Lineage (NCBI taxonomy): Eukaryota > Viridiplantae > Streptophyta > Pinopsida > Pinales > Pinaceae > Pinus > Pinus albicaulis. The sequence continues at coordinate 604,118,623 of CM076574.1, forward strand.
GAGCATTAAATCCAAGAGAGGAGTGAATCATACGATGGATTACATGTAGGCTTCGAACCATCATCCATTTACTTCAAGGAAAACAATAGCTACTTTGTGCTTCTATTTTTCTAGACTAAGCCATCCAGTACAGGGAAGACACTTATGTCCGCAGTCATAGATTTCGTATAACAAATTGGAGACTCCGTTGGGGATGGGTATATTCCTGGTGGTTTCTTTATCTTTAGTGTTTGTTTCACCTCTTCTTCAGACCTTCACTTTCATCTTCAATTAAGAACAAACCTAGGAATAGCTTTCATTGAGAGTTAATTGTAAAATTTGTGCGAAAACTCTCTATTCTTCACCGACACTCCCTTTGGTCTAGGGATAAAGCATTGCACCTCTACAAAGCCCTCTCTATGACTGTGTTGCAAGGGAATGGTGCCTCTTTTTCACTTGTGTTGTCCCTTGTTCTTGCATAAATTTTCCGTTGTCTTGAATTTCTCTTTGATTATCCTGATTCCAACTTCCTTTCCTTGAGTATTGAGTGTCTTGGGGTTCCTTTGAAGCCTCCATTTTGTTTAAATTTGTTTTTTATTGACTTTGATAAGTATTTCTTAGGATTTTCCTTTTTTATTATCATTATGTTGCTTGCAAACTGATTTTGTTTGGTCATTGTTTTCTTGGATGAATTTTTGTTCTAGTCCTCATTCTAAAAATTTATTTGAATTAGTGATTAAATTTTGCATCTTAGTTTTCTTAATTTTCTAAAATTAAGAGACTTAAAATGAAAAAAAATTTCATTTCCATTTAGGGTTTTGTGTGTGCATTGAAATTGGAAAATTTGCATTGGAACGAGATTGCACTTTTCTCATTTGTTTGCTTCATATTTTTTGTTGTGTACTCTTTGTCTCTTCCCTTAGATATATTTTCATTGAATGAGAAAGATTCCATTTCCTCATTCTAGTTTTCATTTTAGGATATTCAGGTGACATTTGCGGTGAACCCAAAAACTGAAACTTATTCAAAGATAAACAATAAATTTATATAATCATCATATGGAGAATTTGTAACATTAACGCAAATTCTTAGAGGTTTAGGCTAGAGACATGTTCCGACATAGTTAGAAGAAGGAGCTCTTATTTTTTGTCAGCGTTAAACTCCTGGGGTGATATCCCATTCCACATATATGAGTGTATAGGATTGTTCTCGATGCACATTTGGTATATTAGGCGACACTCCATGCACGTAAATTATATTGGAATGCTCTCAACGAGCAGTTACACATTAGACCGCACTATTATGGAATTCACTCCCACGTACCATCGATTATATTTTTGGATTCCCCTATAGGTTTCTATCCTCACCATAGTTAACTGAGTCGGTCGCCTTGTATATCGTGATACATCAAACACGAAATTCCAAGAGATTGGTTGTCGTACATTAATTCCTTGGTTCGCCAAGGTATATATTGCAATTCAAGGTTGCTATATAATCCTTTATGCCTAGATTACTCTATTTTGATTTATTTTTGTGTTAATTTATAAAATTTATCAATCCAATGTGGAAGAAGAAAATCCCCCACCTTGTCGTTCGCATAGAATGAAAAATAAGCCTCCTCTTCCACTAGAGGCTACTCTTGGTTGTTGTTAGAATCATAATAAGACACAAACTATCAAATTTCAAACTTTAGGAACCACTTATAGTCTTCCTCCTGATATTTATCCACCAAAATTATCTGTCCCTTTGAGTTTCGAGCCCAAGATTACATATACTCTTGCCAGTTAATGTGACACAATCGAAACATAAGTCCATGAAACCTTGTTGCCCGAGGTTATTGAACTTGAATTTCATAAGTCGTACACTTTGATTCTTGAGGTTGTTGAACATGAGGAGCCTTAGCCATATTCACATGTTACTTCAGGAATTTCCCCTTGTCTTCCTTTGTCTCAGACAAAACCTATATATCTTGGACCTCACGGTGAACATCTTCCATATGGACTTGTGAGTATTGAAGAGATCTCGCAAGAAGAGCCTCGCCCATATATTCCTATTCCTTGGGAGGGACTCTATTTTTATTAGAATTATTGATTTGAAAATGGAACTATTTGTAAATCCTATGCAAAGTATCCATTTCCATTTAATTTAGTGTGTAAAGTGTTCTCCATGTCTTGTAGGTTAAACAAAGTAGTTTTGGTAATGCTTCTAAGTTTTATGTGTGAGGATTTTTTATTTAAATTTAGTGTTTAATATATCACAGTAGAAATACACAGCAAGAAAAATTCACCATCAAATAACACCGCAAAATGATGAGGCAGTTCACCCCTCCTGGGCTACATCTACCATTCCAAGGCTCCCCAATGGCATGTCCTTGCTCTATTAATTTTCTAAAAATGGTTACACAGTGAAAAATGTGCCTAAACAGGCAAAAAAAAGCTGTGAATTTGACTTTAGAAGACAAAAATAAGCTAAAAATGGCTTTTGTTTCACCTCAAACAGTGAAGTACAACCCAATACAACTCCATCTCCCTAATAGCCTTGATGGCTCTTTCCTCTTCCCTGAAGAAAAAATGGCTGAAGAACACCTCTGATCACTCTAAATCCTATCCAAAGCTCTCTAGAATGTTGAAGAAAGCCAAAATTGACTAAAATTTCATCTTGTTTGGTCGAAAATTGAGAAAGTTATGACCCAAACAAGTTTTTGCCCAGTGGCACTAGAAAACCTCCTCCAAAATTGGAGGAACTCCAGTTAGCTCCACCAAATTCGTCAAATGGGCAGACTTAGAAGAACCACGCTCTAGAATAGGGATAAAATTAAATTTTATTTCCATTTATGGGCACGTTCACATGTGGTTTTTCCGGAAAACTGTTTGTTGGCGGATAAGGTTTGGAGACCACGCCCTTGGTCACGGGTCGGAGGTCATGTGGAGTCGGGGCTAGCTCTGAGGGCTAGCCCCCTTAACTTTCTATCAAATCAAATCTGAAGTCTAGGGTTTCAAACGGGAGGTCACGTTGCAAAAGGGGATGGCTCCTGAGGGGCTTAACCCAACTTCCTCCGCCCGTTCAACACACGACCCGAGCCTCCGTTCACACCGCCCGACTCTTCATTTATCAACGACCTGAATGTAGTTCAACCTCCGTGCGACTCACCTACATTTCAACACAATTTCCTCTGCCGTGTCGGTCGGGTTGACCCTACCTGAGGTGTCGGGTCGTGGGTTCGACCCTCATGCCCTCCAATCTTTTGTATTAACCTTTTTAACCAATGGCCTGGGGCCACGTGGAAGCCTCTGGGTAGGCCACGTGGAACCCTATGATAGGCCTATATAAACTTAATAAAAATCAATTTTTTCAATATAATTTTTTTTTTTTTGAAAATGACAAATTCATTTGGTCAAAAAGTCATGTTTTGGAGGTCACTGGACGAATTCAAACCTTGGTAACTTTCACATACGACATCGGATTTGAGTCCCGTTTGCGGTGCCAAAATCGTAGCGATGATACCTTTCTATTTGTTCAAACTACAACCATTTTTGAGAATTTCCATTTTTGAGCATTTTTTCCACTTGGATATGATCTCCTGATCACTTATCCTCTTCCTCCTCTTCAGACTCGAACACAAACTTCTTTTCCTTATTTTTTAGAATTACCCATAGTTCTATCGTGGTAATATTCATTGGGATTTTTAACCATGACTGGATATGATCTGATCTCTCAGCCCTTTTCCACCACTATGGTTGAGACATCAAATGTTTATTCCTCATCCATGTTTGCAAAATCATGAGAAACAAATTTGTATGGTGGCCCGTATGTCCCACCTAGTTACCAGTATTTATCTGGTACCTTCTCTAGTGTGACTTCTAGTCCTTGGTCCTCTCCCAAGTCATCTAATTTGGGAATTCCATATGGTACTTATCTTATGAACGCCACACAGTCTACTCCTCCTCCTCCACCTGTACCTACAATTGAGCAACATGTTGGAACATTATTAGTGGTCATGCTTATATTCCTCAGCCTAACTATCCTTATGTTGGGTACCCTCCATCTGGATCACGGTTTCCTCCATCATCCCCTCCTCCTTTGGCAGGGGGGGAATTGTTGTTGCTGATACCTCAAATTGGTAATCAAACTTATTATAGTCCTCCTTATCCTAGAATGGCTTCCAGTGTTTGGAAACCTAATTTTCCCATTCAACTTGGTTCATTTTGGGACCGATTGTTGAATCCTCAACCCACATCATCTTCATCTCAAATTCCTTTCCATCCATCTATACCTCAACAATCTCAAATACATGTGATACAACCTTCACAAGATGTTGTTGCATCAAAACCTATTCCTTCGATATTTGGTACTTCCCAGGTCCCACTTACCTAACCTTTACAAGGTAACTTACAGTCTCAACCTCTTGGACAAAGTACTCCTAAAATTTTGATAGGAAAAAATGTGTATAGTATGGCGTATTCCTAATCACACCCACCTTATGTCTAGATGATGAAAAATCTCACATGGAAACATTATAGACTCTATCATGATATTCCTCAAGTGCATTTTCAAGGCCAATACATCCAAACCCAACCATTCCATCCTTTGCAAGGTTATCCTAGAGTTGGTCAATAAGGTTACATATATGGTGGTTACCTAAGTCCTCCTTATTCTAGTGCCCATGTTATTACTTATCATAAACCCCCTTATATAGGAACGCGGGTACCTGTTGCTCAAGAAATTCCTTCTTATCCAGGGTAACCTTCACTGGATTTGAACTGAAAATCACCCTTTGTGGTGACTCTCGGATTTCCATATTTAACTTGTCTTACCAACGATCCCATCAATCATTTGCCTTGTTGGCCGATAATTCCCATAAAATTTCCCTCGGATATCCAAAAATTCAATGGGAATCTTGGAGAAAAACCATTGACCCATGTTATGACGTATCATCTGTGGTGTTATTTAAACTCCCTTAATGATGATTCCATATCATTACATATTTTCCAGTGCACTCTTACAAATACCGTAGCTAAATGGTACATTGAGTTACCTAGAACTTCATTTCACGATTTCATTTCCTTAGCTACAACCTTCTTCATGCATTTCTAGTTACCCATCTGGTATGTAGCTAGAACGGAAATTCTCACCAAATTTAAACAATCTAAAGCAACTCACATTTTAGATTTCATTCATGAGTGGCGACGCCGTCTCCAGCTAGTTAAGCCCTTTGTTCCAGATCAATTGCTAGTGGAATGGTTCATTAAATCCCTGTTGCCATCTATCACACAAGATGTAGCCAAAGGTGGAGTCATGACTGAAGAGAAATTGATTGTTCATGCTCAGTATTTGGACCTCATCTATACCTAATATGGCATACTCTATGAAAATATACCAGATGCCCCAAGACATGTGAACGTTGTTCCTTCCACTACTGGTAAATAATCTCATGCTTTTGATGGAATCACTGGTTCTGCTAGTTCATAAATAGTTAGAAAACCATTTGGTGTCACTCTCACTATTTCTTCCCAAAGCCATTCATCCAATCCTCTTGTGGCTTATTCTTTCGAGATAAATTTTGTTTCATCTGATAAAGGAAAATATCAAAAGCAACCAAGAAGTAAGAAGAAAGGAAAATGAAGAAAGAAGAAATATTCTTCACTGTGGGATAAAAAAAAATGACGTATTGACCAACCCATTTCCTTATCAAGAAACCCATTTGGTTGCTTGGGACCCATATTCCTCTAACTCAGTTTTAATGCTTTCTTTGGAAAAACATAAATCTAATGTTACGGTGGCTACTTGCTACAAGGACTATGGAAATTTGAATCTCCCGAATGGTCAGGCTACTATTCAACCTACCAGTTATGCATCACCTCCATCTAATCCTCCTCTATCTCTAATTCCTATGGAGTTAACTATTAAGCCTCTGAAGGTCATTGTTCATAAGTATGCTTTCAACCCTTGTGCCAACTATCCTAAAAATTACAACATAGTTGAGGACTTGGCTGAATCCCCATCAGCTATGTCGACCCTCGAGATGTTGCAAAACTTCCCCACCCAGAAAAAGGCTTGGCTTTCAGCTATCATATGTGTGGACCCTTCGTATTCCAACCTTTTTGTTTTCGACCACAAGAAATATTCCCCTCGACTTTTGTCTCAATTGGCTCTAGGATCCAAGTTTTCGTACGCGATAAAAAAATTCATCATTCTATTGTAAATGAGGGAGCCTCAACCTTTATCATGTCTATGTATTTCTAGAAGGAAATTGTTTCTCCTCAACAAAGTTAGTCAGCCACCACATTGAAAGCTTTTGATGGAAGAACATACAAGCCTTGTGGTATTTTGAATTCCTTACAAGTGGAATTAGGGGGAAATCTATATCTATGGAAGTAGAACTTAACGTTAGACCTATTGATTATAATATTCTATTGTGTCACACATGGGTTTATGCCATGGCCATGATCATTTCAACTTACTTCTGCGTGATCGCCTTTCCTCATAAGGGAAAGATTGTGGCGATCGAAAAACTCACCTTTTTCACCTTTGATTCCCATGTTACTCAAATTTTCTCGCTCGTAGTGGAAGCCCTACACTCTGACCAACATGTTAGGGTTGGAATATTGAAGGACTCCTCGCTCATGGAGACCCTTTTACTTCCTCCTCCTCCTCTTCCTGACATCTCACCTTCGGTTTATTTTATCAACATGATATCGTCTTCTACTGTCTAGGTTGATTCATGGATAGTACTGTGAAACTGACATCAACAATTTTGGAAATCGAATGCCGCTTAGCCTTATAGAACTTGATTACGAAGCTATTTATTTATCTTGTGTGGTTCATACCTTTACCTCGATCAGTTGGTTTGATTAATCACTGGATTATGACACATCTTCTAATCCATTCTCTCATGTATTTTCTACATATGAGAACATCATGGATATCATTATTCTAGATGATACGTTGTGGGAAATCCATAATCATCGTTCCTCCTTACCTGATTCCATTGAGGGTTATCTAAATGATGTATATCTACCCAGTTTCAATGAATATTTTACTAGTTTTTTTTATATCCACGAAGTCAATTCTAAGAAGAATCTAACAAATATGGAAGAGATGATACCTCTTGACATTTATGTCAAAACAGGTGTTGTCAAAAATATACTCATTGGTGTATCTTTCTCTCCATCCGAGATTGAGACCTATAAAACCCGTTTTCAGGGATTTTGTGATGTATTTTCCTGGACCTATGAGGAGATTCCAGGTATTGACCAAAATATAGTGGTGCATCAAATTAAAGCTTATCCGGATACTAAACCATTCCAGAAATTCCTTCGTCTGATTCATCCAAATAAGGTTGTTTTGATTAAGAGTGATGTTTTAAAACTCCTTCGTGTTGGTTTCATGTACCTTTTTCCTCTCATCGATTGGGTGTCTAATGTCATCCATGTCATGAAGAAACAAGCGTCTATCCGAGTATGCGTCGATTATTGGGATTTGAATCATCCTTGTCCCAAAGACAACTACCCAACTCCATTCATCGACCAAATTTTTTATGACTACACCGATTGTGAAATATATTCGTTCATGGATGGTTTCTCCAGATATAATGAAATCAACATTCTCCCAGTGGATCAACTTAAGACTGTATTTATTTGTACCTAGGGTAATTTTTCCTACCAAAAACTCCCATTTGGTTTGAATAATGTTGGGGCCACATTTAAACGAGCCATGGATTACGCTTTTCATTATATTAAACATATCATGCAACCCTATTTGGATGATCTCCCTGCTCATTCTAAGTGTGGGGTTGATCCTATGATGCATCTTAGGGCCATTTTCCTATGTTGTAGATGCTATAATTTTTTATTTAATAAAAAAAAATGCATGTTATGCTTTAGTTATGGATGGATTCTAGGTTTTTTTATTTCGAAACAAGGAATTTGAATTTATCCATTGAAAGTATAGGAAATAGATGACCTGAATACACCTTCTTCACTCGTTTATATTTAACGACTTCAAGGGAAAGCTAAATTCTTGTGACGGTTCGCCCCTAATTATGGTGAGTTGATGAAAGGATTCATTCACCTACTTAAGAAATGGTTTCCCTTCTGTTGGGACAATGCATCACAGAAAGCACTTGATGCCCTGAAATATGTACTAGTTTGAGCATCTTTATTGTACCCCCTGATTACCAGTGTGATTATTTCCTCTACCTCATTGTTGCCATTTCTACTATAGAAATTGTATTGGTCCAAGAGGACCATGTTGGGATAGAGCGCACCATATATTACTTGAGTCGGAATCTCAATGATACCAATATCAGGTATACACATGTAGAAAATTTGGCTTTGGAGACTATTCAAGCCATCCAAATGTTTCACCATTACATCTTGCTTCAAAAAACTACAGTTATTTTAGATTGCAACCCTATGACATACATTTGGTCACATCAATTTTTGAGGGGGAAATACTCTAAATGGATCATCATCCTACAATATTTTGACCTCTAATTCATCAAATCCAAGTCAAATAAATCCTTGATTTTCATTGAGCTTATGTGTGACCTTCGTTCCCCTAATTTTGAATCGACATTTGACAATTATATCTTTGACAAGTCATTGTTTATGATTTCTTCATCTGACCCGTGGTATGGAGACATTATGATTTATCCGCAGACCCATACTTTTTGGTCTGATGCCTCTCACTTCGATAAGAGACGTATCAAATACCAATCCAAAGATTACATTATCATTGGCGAAACTTTTCATCGATGTGGTATCGATACTGTTCTATGTAAGTGCCTCACACATGAGGAGGATGAGAAAGTCCTTAGTGAATTCCATTCAGGGGGCATGTGTCATTCATTTATTTGGGTATGCTACCGCGTAGAAGATCTTACGCATTGGTTACTTATGGCCCACCATTTTTTGAGACTGTATTTTCGCCATCCAGAAGTGTCATGCATGCCAAATTTATGATCGTAATCTTGAAAAGTGTAACTAGGATCGGTCTTCATAATGAATATGTAATTATGAATTTATGGAATGAATAAGATAAAGATAATTAAATTTATTTTGTAAAGCTTGACTCATGGGTTTCATGAGCAAGTAGTTTTTATTATAGGCCAAAGACTTCTTATTGATGTCTTTTAGGAAATTTTCATCTTGTCATAAATGTATAAAATAGAGTCATGTATGTGAAGTCATGTTACACTAAGTAAAATGACAAATTATATGCTCCAAGACCTTGTCACCTTGCTCCATGAAGTTAGCTCCAAATGTGTTGGAAATACTCCTTAACAAGTCGGCCCTCAAGAAACTATTCTAGTCGGCTTACCTACTGGAAGATATGTTGACCTAGAAGAGGGATGAAGTCCCTATATATAGAAAGGGTCTACGACTTCATTTGAGACTCACAATTTTAGACATATTTGAAGTAATACAGTGCAAATCTCAGTGGGTAAGAGTAATGGTTATACAATGAAGAAAGAAGGCTTAAACTAGTGCATAAAGGGTTCCATAAATCTCGGATATATCTCCTCGACAATATCAGTAAATATAAAAGTAAAACAAAATATTATTTCATCTTAGTTAAGGGTATATTTGAGTGTATATTAGTGCTGGAATATAACTGATAATAAGAGACATTTGAAGAAACCGAGACTACACATATATGTAGGATTGTGTCAAGAACTAAAGGGATAAGATACCTATTCTAAGTGTTGCTTCAATGCTTACACAATTTGGAATAAATGTGTTGGATTGAGTCTCTCTTGGAGGCCAAGGATCAAATAAAGAACAAAAAGGAATTACATTTTTTAAGGGCTGGGGACAGATTTCTCTAAGGCTGGTGCAGAACAGTGCAAAAAAGAAAGAAGCTATAAGGAAGGAGTGAGAAGGTATTTGAGCATACATAGGTCAAAATTTTGTGTCACGATTACAATAATTATTAACTAAAATATTATAAGAAGAATTACTTGCAGGTTTTCCTCTCCAAGAGGGAGTTTTTTTTTCCCTAGATTGAAGAGAAAAAATATTGTGTCTTTTGTAGTTTGATAATTAACTTGATGAAAGACCTAATAAGCTAATGAAGAGAATAACTAAGTAAGATAAATAAGGTTCATAAGTAGTTATCAAGTAGTGAATTGAATTAAACTACGCCCTATCGACTTATCAATATGGTATCAGAGCTAAGGTGTTGAAAAGGGCTATTTGACTAAAATACACTCAAGTACCAAGAAGAGCAAGGATCAGTTTGTAGAAGGAAAAGGTCTACATTGAAATAATCAATCTTCAAATTCCAAAAGAGCATTTTGTAAATTGTAAATCCATCTCAGGAAGATCAAGGATGTAGAAATTATATGCAGTAAGCATGAATATGTCCAAGATCCACCTGATCTCACACTATTTAACTTCATGCAAGATACTAAATATATTCCACTTGTTAATCTTTTGTGGAAAATTTAATTGCAAACACATTTGAAGCATAAACAAAAATATTCAATCGCACATAACACAGTTTTTAACCAGGAAAGCCTGAAGCTGAAAACCCCAACTATATATTATGTAACATGGAGATCATATGAAAATCTCATACAAACATACAAAGCTTATCACAAGCTCTTAGTAGAGTACAATCGTCATACACTAATCAGGCCCAATCTTGCAATTCCATGCACCGATCTATGCCACCTACTAGCCTGCCTCCACTGTGCAATATCTGCTGAAGAATAGCTCTGAATGAATTCGAATTACTCTTGGATTGACTGCGCAATCCTCACTGGCATCTCCACTAAGTGTTTGATTCAATCAATGCATCACTAATAGTCACAACAGATAGTCTATCTTGCCCTTTCACCTATCTCTCCACTGGTCTCCACTAAAACTACCATGCACTGTATTTAACTGATGTATTATTCTATTGATTAATGAGTTATTATTTGTGAATTAATTAACTAATTAATTCAGTCCACTGTCACTAGTGTATCAATTAGTTAGACTAGATACAACTAGATCAACTGAGTCTAACTGAGTTAAAATGAATACAACTCCATAACTACTTCTTCCAACTGTGTCATAACTTTGCCACTTGAGTTCTAACTGAGTCCTCCATGCAATAGCTCCAGTAAACCCTCAAGAATAACGTAATTCATTATGTCAGTTGCTGTACCACATCTGTGCACTGAACTGAAGTGCTCCAAGAGAATAAGTTGATGTTTAGAGTCTGATTATTATTAAGAGCTAATAATAATCAACATGCATATATTTTTAGATTAACGATCTATAAATAGACTTCGCCCAATATTCTAAAAATATAATTTCATCTATTTTTCCAACTTGATCAATCATCCTCAAATAGCATCCTGCAACTTTTGAAATATGATCATCATGTCTAAAAATAGACATAGTCTAAAAATAGACTTGCTCCAAAAATAGCCTGCGGGCCCACATAGTGAAGGCGACTCTTTTCACTAAGCTCATCATCTTGTTGAATCTCAACACTCCCCCTCAACAAGATAGGGATTATCCTTCACCCTAATCCTGCCTCTATGGTATTTGAATTTTCTCCTGGTGAGAACCTTCGTTAGAATATCTACATCCTGATCCTCTGTAGGAATGTATTGAAGCAACATGATCTTCTGCTACACACAATATCTGATATGATGATACTAGATATCAATATGTTTAGATCTATCATGAAACACAAGATTAACCGAGAGTTTAATGCAACTCTGATTATCACAACGAATCACCGTGGGATCTAAATGTGAACCAAACAAACCAACCACAATCTTCCTCATCCAGATAGTCCCACATGCAACTAAAATTGCTGCCATATATTCTGCTTTCACTGAACTAAGTGCCATGGATCTTTGTTTCCTGTTGTACCAAGAAACTGTCGTAGATACGATACTAAAAATCCCTCCTGATGTGCTCTTTCTGTCTGTTGGGCTTCCTGCCCAATCTGCATCTATGAATCCATGCAACTTCACCTCATCCGTTTTTCTGTACCATAAACCATACTCAGATGTGCCCCTAAGATATCTCAATACATGCTTGTCTGCCTTCTAAAAGAGCTTAGTAGGCTTAACCATCGCTTGTGAAAGCTGGTTCACAGCATAGCATATGTCCGGTCTTGTATTGACTAAATACATGAACGAACCCACCAACTGTCGATAAACAGTGGCATCCACTACCTTTGCCAATGTAGCATCCTCTTTCTTCCAATTTCCTGGAAGAGGAGTGTCGATAGGCTTGCAGCCTTGCATGTGAAACTTCTCCAGTATCTCCCGGGCACACTTGCCTTGAGACACAAACAGTTCACCTTCCCGCTGCCATATTTCCAATCCAAGGAAATAATGAAGGAGGCCTAAATCCTTCATCTCAAAATCCTTTGCAAGGTCAACCTTGCATGAGTGTATCAACTGATCATCACCTGTTAGTATCAAATCATCAACATAAATTACAATGATAAAAAGCTTACCCTCAACCACAACCTGATACAGGTTTGCATCTGCCTCACTCTTGGTGAAGCCAAGTCCAGTGAAATAGTTGTCGATCCGAGTGTACCAAGCACGGAGTGCTTGTTTCAGCCCATACAACACTCTTTTGAGTCTGCACACGTGCGACTCACTGCTGAAGATCTCAAATCCTTCAGGCTGCTCAATGTACACCTCTTCTTCAATGATCCCATTAAGGAACACAGTCTTCACATCCATCTAATGAATGTGCCAACCGATCTGCGCTAAGAGAGCAAGGATGGTCCATATGGAAGAATACCATGCGAGAGGTGAAAAGGTTTCTTCATAGTCAATCCCCTCAATCTGTGAGAAGCCCCAGGAAAAAAATATTGCCTTGTACTTCTTGACGCTCCCATCAGCAGCTTGCTTTACCTTGTAGATCCATCTTGATCCTACAACTGATTTTCCCACCGGCCTTGGAACAATTTCCCAAGCATTGTTTCTGACAATGGAGTCATACTCCTCCACCATGGCATCTACCCATGTGGGCTCCTGCACTACTTCTTCAAAAGAATATGGATCTGTCACAATACACTTGCTCATAAGAGCCATGTATCCGGTATATCGGTCAGGTGACTGTCTCTATCTGTGTTGTGATGTAGGAACTCCTACATTTTGTGCCGCATCCACCTTCAGTCTCTTAGCTTCTATGGTACACTTCCTGCATTTTCTGATGTCTGGTTCTGCATGAGTGGACTCCTCCACTCCATGAATCTCCTCCTGTGGCTGATCGACATCTAGAGGCTCATCTTTGGGAACAAGAAGTTCCTCCTCCGCATGCAAGTGTAGCTCCCTCTCAAGCGACAACTGCATGGCCTTCACCTCATTGAATTTTATATCCCATCACATAACAGTCATCCGAATGTTTGGAAAATACACACGATAGTTATGGGGTGTTTCTGTGTACCCCACAAATATCCCAACTTCTGCAGTCAGCTCCAACTTCTTCCTGGCATCCTTCGTCACATGAATGTAAACAGGTGAGCCAAAAATCTTCAAATGAGAAATATCAGGCTTCTTACCAGTAAAAGCTTCCTCGAGTGTACTCATGCCAAGTACTCTATGAGGACAATGGTTTTGCACATAAACCGCAGTGTTGCATGCTTCCACCCACAAGTGCATCAGTAGGCCCTAGTCATGCAGCATTTCTCATGCAACACCCACGATCGTTCTATTATTTCTCTCTGCAACCCCATTCTGCTGTGGGTTATGAGGCGCTATGAGTTCTCTTTGAATTCCTTCTTTGATACAAAAGTCTTTGAATTCTCAAGAGACGTATTCACCACCATTATCGATCCCTAGAGCTTTCACCTGCTTCCCCGACTCCTTCTCCACCAATGCCTTGAACTCACAAAACTTTGAGAATGTTTCACTCTTCTTCTGCATTAAGAAGATCCAGCATCTACGATAAAAGTCATCAAAAAATATCACATAATACTTGTGTTTCACTGTTGAAGCAACCGAGAATGGTCCACACACGTCTGTGTGAATTATCTCCAGGATCACCGAAGCACGGTTCTCCTTCTCATGAAAGGTGGTCTTCACAAACATACCCATTGTACATCCTTTGCATTGATCTAACTACACAAGAGTACCCTTGGGAAGTCCAATAGAAATTTGCTGCAAAATCTTCAAATCACCATGGTGAAGATGACCCAATCTCCTGTGCCATAATTCACCCTCATCGTTGCTCACCACTTCTTCTGCTTTGCCCACCATTGCAGCGCAGCCATCTACCTCCAGCTTGTAGAGATTCTTAATTCAAACCCCTATATTCTTGGTTTGACCCGTTGTTTTATGTCAAAGGAAAGCTTTTCCCTCATTGAAAACAACATCATAACCCCTGTCTTCTAGCATTGTGATTGAGACCAAGTTCTTCTTCAAACCTGGAACATGCATGACATTCTTCAACAAGAATGGATTACTGGACTCCCTCTCAAAGGTAATGGTCCCAATGCCAGTCGCACTATACCAACCATCATCGCCCATCTCTATATGCATCTGGAGGTCCTTCTCCTCCAATTCACTAAACAACTCTTTGTCTCCCGTCATATGGAAAGACGCACCACTGTTAAGATACCACACCGATCCCATGCAGCTTGAAATCAAGCATGCGATCAAAGAAAAATCTAGCTCAAATTGTGAGGCTAAGGCCTCTCCAGCTACAAATCAAGTAGCCTGCTTATTCTTCTTCTTCTGTGGACAGTTAGTGGCGAAATGTCCATGCTCGTGACAGTGAAAACACTTCACTTTGGACAAGTCTTGCTTCTTTCCTTTCGCATCGAATTTAGAAGGATTTTTCTTCCCCTTCCCTTTCCTTGCTTTGGCAGCCAAAGTGAAATTCTCTTCATCTTCATTCTTCTATGAAGATCCATCCCTAGTACCCTGCCTTATCTCCTCCTGCACAAGATCCGACCAAAGTCGCTCCCATCCTAGCAGTTTCTCCCGTCCATTAACAGAGTCTTCATAGTTATGCCAACTCTTCGGAAACCCAAGGAGAGCCAAGATCACCAAGTCTTCTTCATCAATAGTAACCCCCACACTTCCCAGCTCATCCTTGTAGTGGAAAAACTTCGTGAGGTATTTTGGAATACTGTCGCCTTTCTCCATTTTTATTTTTCTGAGCTTGTATTTAAGCGCCAACTTCCTCTGGTCACTTATTCTTTGGAACAAATCTGTCAAAGCCTTCCACTTTAAGAATGGATTGGCTTTCCAGTGAAGGTTGGACACAATATGTTCCTTCACACCTTACAATAGAATCCTCCTCATCTTTGCAGTCTTCTTTTTCCATGCATCAAGTAATGCAGCATCGCTAGATCCCGGCTTAGGAACATTGCTATCGATGAACTCCTTCAGCCCATTATTCTCCAGCACTGCCTCCATCCTATCCTTCCATGCTATGTAATTTGAGCTCCCATCAAGGGCATACTCCAATCTCAACCCGTTGAAAGACATTTCAATGTATACTCAATTTCTGCCCCAAGAATCTTCTATAGAAAATTCAAATTGTCCACCAGCACAAACTCACTTCACAATTGCAATATTCAATAAAAAATGCTCTGATACCATGTAGAAATTATATGCACTAAGAATTCATATGTCCAAGATCCACCTGATCTCACACTATTTAACTTTATGGAAGATACTGAATCTATTCCACTTGTTAATATTTTGCGGAAAAAATAATTTCACACACATGTGAAGCATAAACAAAAATATTCAATCACACATAGCACAGTTTTTAACTGGGAAAGCCTAAAGCTGAAAACCCCAACTATATATTTTGAAACATGGAGATCATATGACAATCTCATACAAACATACAAAGCTTATCACAAGCTCTTAGTACAGTATAATCGCCATACACTATACAGGCCCAATCTTGCAAATCCATGCACCGATCTATGCCACCAAGCAGCTCCGCTCTCCCACCGTGCAATCTCTCGCTAAATAATATTCGAATGAATTCGAATTACTCTTGGATTGACTACGCAATCCTAATTGGCATCTCCACTGTGTGTTGGATGCAATCAATCCATCACTAATAGTCACAACAGATAGTCTATCTTTCCCTTTCACCTATCTCTCCACTGGTCTCCACTGAAACTGCCATGCACTGTAGTTAACTGATGTATTGTTAAGTTGATTAATGAGTTATTATTTTTGAATTAATTAACTAATTAATTCACTCCACTAGTGTATCAATCAGCTTAGACTAGAAAATAATGCACTAACCGAGTCTAACCGAGTTAAACTGAATACAACTCCATAACTACTTCTTCCAACTGTGTCATAACTCTGCCACTTGAGTTCTAACTGAGTCCTCCATGCAATAGCTCCAGTAAACCCTTAGGAATAGCGTAATTCCTTCTGTCAGTTGTTGTGCCACATTTGTGCACTGAAATGAAGTGCTCCAAGAGAATAAGTTGTTGTTTAGAGTCTGATTATTATTAAGAGCTAATAATAATCGACATGCATCTATTTTTAGATTGACGATCTATAAATAGATTTTTCCCAATATTCTAAAAATATAATTTCATCTATTTTTCCAACTTGATCAACCATCCACAAATAGCATCCCGCAACTTCTGAAATATGATCATCATGTCTAAAAATAGACATATTCTAAAAATAGACTTGCGCCAAAAATAGCCTGTGGAGCCACTTAGTGAAGGTGACTCTTTTCACTAAGCTCATCATCTTGTTGAATCTCAACAAAGGACACCATCACCATAAATATCGTTTGGTGTTAAAATCAAATCAACATTGTTGGATTCACCATCAAGCGTCCATCATCAAGAATTGAAGGTAATTTTTGTCTCTCCTGAAGAAGCCAATCAAGAAGTAATCTCCTACTATATTTTACATCATAATAAATAAGGAAGCTAACATACCCTCAAGTAAGTACCTTAATGACCTCATCTAAATCTATCAAAATTACTCTTTACAAAGAAAGCAACAAATTGTAAGGGACTACAAACTTTCTTGCATGAAATAAAAGGACATATTTAAATTTGATTGAAAATGAAGTTATGGATTACATTAAAGGGACAACGACTAAACCCTCCAAGGAAGACACTCAAGATTCTGACAAATACATGAAGGGAGATATAAGAGCCCAAAGGATTCTTATAGATTCCATAAAGGACTCCCTTATTCCCTATGTATCCAAATTGGAATCATCAAAATAAATATATGAGAAATTGGTAGAGCTATTTTCTGTAAGTACTACAGGAGAAGTAATATCTCTAAGACAAGAACTATATAAGCTGAATATGTTAAGAGAGGAAGGAATAACCTCATACTTTAGGAATATTTCCAAAGTGAGAGATCAACTACCAGAAATGGGAGAAGTAATGTCTGACAAAGAAATGACTACAGTGGTGTTGAATTCTCTATCAGAGGGAAAGAAAGAAGAAACACCATTCCAAGATCTGTGGTTTCCATGTAAGATAAAAGAGACTAGACTAAAAGACAAAATTGATACTGGAACAAATGAAGAAAATCAAGCATATGCTACCATGACAAGGAGGAAAGGAAAATTTAGTAAATATGGTTCTCATACGAAAAGAAGGAACATGGATAAGATAAAATGCTATGGATGTCATGAGTTTGGGAACTATAGAATGGATTGTCCCAAACTCAACAAGGATAAGAGGAGAAAGGAGGAATTCCATGTTGTTGGAGAAATAGAAGAACCTGATTCAAAGAAGCCTATGAAAGAAGAAGTGAAATATCTCTACTATGATTGAGATCATATTCCTCTTTAAGAGATATTTGTTGGTTTTAAAAGAGTATTTCATATTAGATAGATGCATCAATTTAAATTAGCGCCATGATAGAATCATTACAAGAAAGAAGTACTAGTCCTAGGAGAATGTCTGAAAACATTAAAAATTTATTCTATAAAATAAAATGACTTTTGGAACCTCATTGTATTTAGATAGTCATCTGGGTCATGGTTCATTTTTAATTAATATATATGGAAGCAAGTACAAACATTTTTCTAATGAAATCATTTAGGATTTAATGGTTAGAAAGTAAGAAAAAGGTTTCATCAAGAATTCTAATAATTCTAGGATTAGGATACAATGACATATTAATGAAGCGGGTTAAGGGAATCAAACTCTTCACTCTAAGGAAATGTGTTGCGAGATTAATAAAACAAAATAAGGTACACACACACACACACACACACACATATATATATATGTGTGTGTGTGTGTGTTGACACTAAATGATATGCAGACAGTTCATATGGATGTAGATAAAAGAAGTATAATCAAAGAAAGCAGTAACTCTTATGATACACAGGTTTCCAAAAGGAATGATTTACACTAGATGAAATCAACTTAATATTTCCTCATATGGAATAGGAGGTGATCGTACATTATCAAGGAACTGCACAATGGAATTTCCTAGGAATAAAATAAAAATGTGTGGAGAAAGAAAAACGAAGAGATCTTGGGAATTACAATCATGAAAAGAGGAAGTCAACATCCAAGGTAATCAAGAAGACTTGACTAGAAAATATCCTGGGAAGATATGTAGACTCTAATAAAAGTCCAGAAAGGAGGAAGAACCTTGGCAGTACATATATTTTAGAAATGTGTCAACATATACATAGGACACTGATGTCTACAAGGAGGATTTCATGGTGAAATATCATCAACTGAGGTATCTTTTGATTTAATTATTCATATTTATAATTGAATAACATATAATGAGCTTATGCAGAGCTTCCAAATGCAAGTAAATGACTTCCACAAGTTGATAACCATATGGTAGGATGAAAAACACTTGGAAGATATATGGTTCAAAATAAATTAGCATAACATGAAGCTAGACCAGATGGAAATATTAATGGATCAATTTGTGATAAATGACATGGTTCTTGGATGAAAGTGATGGATGATTTGTGCCCTAAGAATAAAATTTAATACTTCTCAATTCATAACATCATAGAAAGGATTTCTTCATGAGAATATGGATGTTTTCATCATTGTTGTTATATTTCCCTGGTTAAGAGGGATTGACAGTTGTGTTTTTATATCTCATGGGTCATTCAATAGACCAGGACTAACAACTATAAGTCTTAGTGAAGGCCATGAAGAAGAATGTAGACACATGGTAAATGGAACCTCCCTAGTTGAGAGGGAGAGATAGACAGACATTCTTGTCTTCAATTGGAAGAAAGAATAGAGTATTTTGGATTGGGTAACAATCTGGAATCCAATGAAAAGAGTAGTCATGAAAGGAAAAATATTCTTTGAGAACTAAGAATGGTCCTATGAGGTCATACTCGATGAACACCTGGGTGGAGTATGTTCCTCAAAGACAATGACAATGGTGTCTATATTCACTGGTCTCACCAACATTGTAGCTCAAGATCTCATGGGGAGATGGATCTATTAGTCAAGGCCTTACTATGTGACAATGCTGGATAATATGTTGCTATAATAGATATATTACCAATAAAATTCTTCTTATGAGATTCTTCAGATTGAGAGTGACCATGTACCATTATGAATACCTCCATGGTTAAGAGGGAGTGTTGAAAAGTGTAACTAGGATTAGTCTTCATAATGAATATGTAATTATGAGTTTATGGAATGAAGAAGACAAAGATAATAAAATATATTTTTTAAATCTTGAATCACGAGTTTCATGAGCAAGTATTTTTTATTATAGGTCAAATACTTCTTGATTTCTTTTAGGAAAATTTTATCTTGTCATAAATGTATAAAATATAGTCATGTATGTGAATTCATGTTACACTTGTGTAAAGGAAAAATTATATGCTCCAAGACCTTGTCACCTTGCTCCATTAAGTAAAATTCAAATGTGTTTGAAATACTCCTTAACAAGTTGGCCCTCAAGCACTTGTTCTACTCAGCTTACCTACATGAAGACATGTCAGCCTAGAAGAGGGATGAAGTACCTATATATAGAAAGGGATCGTGGCGTCATTTGACACTCACAATTTCAGACACATCTGAAATAATACAGTGTGGATCTCAGTGGGTAAGAGTAAGGGTTATACAACGAAGAAAGAAGGCTTAAAATAGTGTGTAAAGGGTCCGATAAATCTTGGATATATATCCTCAGAAATATCAGTAAAGATCGAATTAAAATGCAACATTATTACAAATCAATTAAGGGTATATTCAAGTGTATATCATTGTTGGAAGATAACCAAGAATACGAGACATTTGAATAAATTGATACTACACATATGTGTAGGAATGTGTCAAGAACTAAAGGGATAAGAGACCTATTCTAAGGGTTGCTTTAGTGATTACACAATTCCGAAGAAAGGTGCTGGAGTGAGTCTCTTGGAGGCCATGAATCAAAGAAAGAAAAAAAGGGAATTACATTATTTAAGGGTTAGGGAATGAGTTCTCTAAGGCTGGTGCAGAACGGTGCAAAGTAGTGCAGAACAGTGCGGAAAAGAAAGAAGCTACAAGGAAGGAGTGAGAAGGTCTTGGAGCATACATAGGTCACATGTTTGTGTCATGATTATGGTACTTGTCAACTAAAATATTATAAGAAGAATTACTTGCAGTTTTTCCTCTCCCAGAGGGAGGTTTTGGACCTAGATTGAAGAGCCAAAATGTTGTGTCTTTTGTAGTTTGATAATTAACTTGATGAAAGACCTATTTGCTAATGAAGAGAAGATATAAGTAAAAGAAATAATATTCACAATTAATTAACAAGTAGAGAATTGAATTAAACTACACCCTATCAACTTCTCAACACACAAGACCTATGCTCTGCCTATCCTGTTATCGTTGTTGGACCATTTGCAAAATGGGATATCGACTCTATGAAATGTAACCCTCACGCGACCAGGGGGCATGGTTATATCATTGTCACGGTATATTATTTTACAAAATGGGTCGAGGTGATGCCCACATATAACAACACTGGCGAAATGTCCACATACTTATTTTTCAATCATGTCATTGCAAGATTTGGTGTTCCACAAGTCATAGTTACGAATCACGAAAAGAATTTACGGAATCATATGATGACCAAAGTAACTACCAAGTTGGGAATTTCCCAGAAAAGTTCTAATCCATACTATCCTCGGGCTAATGGACAGGTTGAAGCTATTAACAACATTATTAAAACTGTGCTACAATGTATGATAAGGGTCCACCAATCGGATTGGAATTTGGTTATCTACTCGTCCTTGTGTGCTTACCGAACCTTAGTAAGGACTTCTATCAGATTTACACCATTTTAGTTGGTTTATGGTCTAGAAGCAATCCTTCCAATCAACTGTGAGATTCCATCACTCAAACTAGCCATCAAACTTCTTCCTCCAACTTCTGTATAAGAGGAGTGCCTTTTACATCTGACTCATTTGTATGAAACTTGGTTCCATGTCGTTATAGCTAATGAAGCTCATAAAATATGTCTCAAGGCATAATATGAAAAAAGTTTCAAGCCTCGTATCATCTTAGAAGAATACCTTGTTCTTTTGTATGACCAATAGGCGGACAAGTTAGGTTCAGAAAATTTCCAACCAATGTAGTTAGGCCCATATATTTTCAAGCATGTCCTTGCAAAAGGATTCTACAAGTTAGTTGATTTCGATGGAGTCCCTTTGGCGTAGCCTAGGAATGGTTTGTACCTCAAAAAATACTATGCTTGATCTCATGCATATTAGAGTGTGTACATACTGCTTATATGTGTGTTGAGTGTGATTGTAGTGTGCCTCGTCAGAGTTTCCTACGATTTTTGTTGATCCTTTTACATTTTTTTTGCAGATTTTGACATCCCTTGAACCATACATCAATTATGTTGATGGTTCTAGTCGTAGTACATGGAATCTATCCTTCGTCATATGGGTTATATTTTCTCCAAATGGAAATTTAGTGAGTCTGAAAGAGATTTGTATTGGTCGCTCTACCAACAACATCACATAGTATAGCGCAGTGGTCGAGCTATTGTCTGATGCTATTACACATGGTATCCACTATTTAGTCATCATATTTGACTCACAAATTGTGGTGCTACAATTGGCCAATGTCTATTCAGTCAGAAGTCCCACTATCTTACGCATCTTTCTAAAGGTACGCCTTCTATAAATACATTTTTATTTCATCCGATATGAACATATTTTTAGAAATATAAATACACTGGTAGGTGTGCCAGCTAATCATGTTTTAGATAGAAATTTGCAACGAATGTAAAAAGTTTCAATACACATCACATCAATTGAAAACAAAAATAGAAACATAGAAATTCTAAAGATAGATGGATATATATAAAGTTTTAGTTTTACAAAATTTGTGTACGGGAAACAAATGGCCACATGGCCTACATCAAAAACTATATGAAGACATGACTATGAACCTCAATAGACTAATAGTTCTCATGATAATGTACTATTTCACGATCCATATTTCACATTAGCCAACCAATATTCCTAGGCACTCTGATAGTATATCACTGAAGTCACATAGGGATCTGATCAAACACGGTCTCATCAATCCTGTGTGTCAACCCCTCCAAGTGTCGCTCCACCTATGAAAGGGTCTCTACTACATCAATATATCGTAGTGCATCTCATCCTATGCAACTACCTGTGTTCGTACTACAGGCTTCTATATCTCTCCTACACAATGAAGATATGAAGCTACTATAGGTCCAATAGGTCCAACATTTGCATGAAAAAAATCAATAGTTTAGTCCCGGAAACATAAAAAAACACAAAAAATAATAATTTAAACTTCTTAAAAACTTTAAACATGGTTAAAATGTCTTACCCATAGCACCCCATTTCTCTCCCTCAGGAAGTACGATCTCAAGGTGATCATGGAAATCCACTCCTATGTACGAATAATCCTCAATCATAATCAACTATATGTATTCATTTGAAGAAGTCTTGTGTGAAACTGATTGTTGATGGACATGCATGTCATGCCATAAGATCTATCCACCTCCTCATCTATGGAACCCTCATATCAATAGGATTGAGCGTGATCGACTGAGGCTGTAACAATGGAATACGCTCTAGGGAAAAATAAATCAAAATTGAACCATATCAAAAAAAATTCATTTTTCCTTCTTTTGCTTTAGCTATTTGTTCCTTCATGTTGCCTAATACCCCCTCGCTCCAGTAGAATATTTTCGGCTCTAGAAACTCTATACCGTAATACATGTATGATATTCTAGCTATGTGAAGTGTTGAGCTATAGGCCAATCTAGGAATAATGAAAAGGATTTTTCTCAGAGGCAGATGGGTCACATCTCTAATTTTGATCTTCCCATATTTGGTAGGTTGTGGCCTCAAGGTCTATAATGAGTGGAAATGTAATCCTTTATTGACTCTCCTCCACTTCTCCCTCCTAGGAGAGAGATGGGCGAACCCATCATGGATAAACCTTTCAAAAAGTGTATATATTCCACTTTGATCTCAAGCATATGTTCCTCTACCCTGAATTTATGTGCCTCTACATCCCATGAATGAACTAGGAACTTGATTAATTCCATCTGTTTCTTCATTTCTGGTAACCAAAAGAATTTCAACAAACCATGATTTTTAAGTGCCTGAATGGTGGCAGGATCGTTTGTTGCATTCAAGTCATGTTCTTCATGTTCTATGCCTCTCTAGAAAAAGGCCATTTTGTATGGATGAGTACTTGAAACATCAATAATAAACTCATTATGATCCTTTTCATGAAAAAAAACCAGACAAATT
Source organism: Pinus albicaulis (assembly GCA_034641835.2). Classification (NCBI taxonomy): domain Eukaryota; kingdom Viridiplantae; phylum Streptophyta; class Pinopsida; order Pinales; family Pinaceae; genus Pinus; species Pinus albicaulis. The sequence continues at coordinate 604,142,319 of CM076574.1, forward strand.
TTGATAAAAAAATAGCAATTTTAGCTAAGGAATTATGCCCAACGCTACACCGGAATGGATGATAGAGCATTGCACCCATGTATGCATTGAAATGTTTCCTAGGTGCAACGCAGTTTTCGACAGGAAGGGCATGCGTTGGTCATAGGGTGAATTTTTGGAACCCCATGGCTCTCAATAATTCATAAAACTTGCATGAAATCACAAAAAAGGAATAATGAATTGAAAGAGAAGGGTTTTAGCTCCTACCTGGAACTAACATAATTGAAAATGATCCACTGGATTGACCGCAATCAGTTGTCGAACATTGAGGGAAAAAGAGCTTAAAGCTCTCATTGTTGAAGGTGAATGTTAAATGGTAAAAATGAATAGTCATTTTCATTATTATGGTTGTTTTTCCATTATTCTATCATATTTAATTTTTTTACCTAGTAATTTTTCATTTTTTATCATGAAACAAGTATTTTGATCCTTTTATGGTGTTTTGAGCATCTCAACAGTTATTTTAATGGATTGTGTCATGTTTTTACAGATAATTTTGACCAAGGAGTCCACTTTTATTTCTTTTTTCTAACTCCATAAGCACATGAAAAAGGAAACCCTTGGAGTCCTCTTTTAGCTATTTTCATACTCCCAAAATATGAAAAGATGTCAAGCATTTGTATTTTCGAAATAAGTTTAACACTTTTCCAGACTGAGATAGGCTATTTACAAAAATGGAATACCTTAGTAGAACATGGCTAAGAGGTTCTCTTGAGTATAGATTTCTACCTTTTCAGACTCAAGGGATGACTTATGAAAAGGAACATCTGGAGTTTTCTTTATCTCCTCCTTTTCAAACTCTCTAAACATGAAAAATATGTTGAATTTTACCTTCAGTCGAAGTCTCATTGAAACATCAAACAACGATGGACTTGATGAACATGAAAATTCCACTCCACTCCTTCTCAGGGTTCTTTAAACATAATCGGAAGGATTCATCAGAAGGATGAACTTACAGGTCAAGCATATGTTATCCTCCTCGACCTTGTTAAAAAATAAAGAGTTGCTGATCAATATGGTTGGGGAAATTTAGAAAATAGGGAACTCCATTTTTCTAATGGTAGCAAGTCTCTCTTGAACACGATACTCTTCCACTTCATCTCCATGGTTGTTGGGTTTGGTAATTTGCTAGTGTTTTTGTTATCATATTGTTTTCAAAATCCTCCATTTTTGGTTTTGGGTCAATGCTTCCAACTCCATTCAGTGTCACTGTTGTTTTCAAGAGAATTCATTCAGTCAATATTTGATAAAATACTCTTAAGACTTAATTCCATGTCTTTCATTCTTGATCCAGTTCCACGTCATCATCATTTTGTCTCAAATCATGATACATGTTTCATGTCGTTGATGGGGGATACATTAAGGCCCTCGTGCGATGGGTCGCTTCCTGTCGACAACAACTCATTATCCACGAATTTGACTTAGAAACACCCCTTGGTACCTTGGATTTTGCATACATCAATGGAAATTTTCCTCTCTCTCGATGAAAATTTTACATCTGTGGCCTTCGACAGAATGATTATGTGTGTTTTTCAAAATCAACTCATTTACTCACACCATACAAATTGTACTGCAGTACCTTGAGATCCATTAAAATCATTGTTGATTTCTCTTGCGTATGTTAATGAATTAAATCTTTGGTTGGTAATAATATGGTTTCTACCATGTTCGACTCCATCTCATTGATTCATATGGTTAGATTTGTACATTGGATGGTCGTGTGAACAAGAAAAAATATCCCCGATCTAGTTTCATCCATCCGGGTTGTGATTTCAATATAAATACAAGATCACAATGTATGATGGATATGGTCATACAAACTGTCATCCAGTCATGGTTCCACCATTTTTCATCAATGGACATGTATTTTTATCAGTGTACATGTAATGTTAGATTTTGTGTTGAGTATGGGTATGCCTCCCTCAACAAAGATATCATGATATAAATTTATTGTAACAGAATATGATCTCGTCGGTTGTTCTTGATCCTAATTTTTCACAAGGTAAATCACTTCAATCATCAGTCACCTTTCCAGACTTTTCTCTTTAGGGGAAAATCTATTATAGGCCATTTTTTCACATTTGGTTAGTCGGCCTCCAAACTATATCAATCAATATCATTTTACCCCTTGACATAATCATACCACAAAGCCCTATGCATGACACTCCCATATATTAGAGTTTCTTCTTGAAAAAACCTTATTTCAGTCATTTTAAGGAGCAATGCTCCCTGGCCTCCTATTGGACAACATTCACCTACAAGTTGCTCCATTGTGGCATGTGTTGATCACCTACAAGTTTCTCCACTATGCACTTATGTTGGTTGTAGAAATTAGGGAAAAAGAGAGAACTTCCAGAAACCTGTTTTTCCAAAAGCTTCCAGAATTTGTTACAACCATTTTACCTAACATAAAAACATTTGCATCCTATCATATCCTACCTTTGATTTTCCATCCCTTATCCTTTGATCCCATCTTCTCATAAAGAGTGGATCTAAGACCTTAGATTGGTAATTGGATAAGAACTCCCAACTTACTCCCCTCACCTATATATTTGTGGCTATCCACAAGATAGGGTTTGGATTTTGGAGATAGAATTATACCCTTATATTTTTTTTGTAAGAGGTAATTTTCCATGCATTAAGGTGATTATAGGTGCACTTTGTGACAAAGAAGGAACAAGTCAGCATGGAGGAGATCTTTTACAAGATTGACATCTATTTATGTTTTTAACTCCTTCCATTCATATTAATGCAAAAAGTTATTTGTTTTCCTATATGTGATGTTATGATTTCATATATTTTGATTCCATGTTGATCCATTGAATAAAGTATTTATATGATGCTACATAGATTTTGTAGATCGTTGGCTTGTGTTGTCTCATTGTGTAGGCTCTAGTTTTGGCGTCATGAGCTATGATTGGAGCATTCAAGTCAATAGAGGAGCAAATCATATGATGGATTATAGGTAGGATTCGACACATCATCCATTTACTTTAAAGAAAAAAAAGAAAAAAAACTATTTTTTCCTTCTGTTTTTCTAGACTAAGCCACCCATTCTAGGGAAGACACTTATGTTTGTAGTCGTATATTCCATATAATGCCATCAAATAGCTTTTATGGTGTCAACTCATAAAGGTACAATACCAGGGATGTGGAGTGCCTGGGCCAAGCTACAAAACTCAATATATATCATAATATATGTGACAATGTTAGCTGACATGTGTTTCTCATCCATGGATCAACCAACCAATGGTGTATGAAAGGAGGTATTAAATTGTAAAAAAATTCAATATCTTGAAAATGTCAACTAATATTGGGTTCTTTTGGCTCCAATTGTTAATGATGAAATGTAGTGGGATCCCCTTCGACCACATTTGTGAATGGAAAATGTGATTTTCCTCCTTAGGCTCTTATTACTCTTATAGGTGGAAATTTTATGGTCACGATGGTAGCACTAGGTTTTTCATTGGTGATTCATGTTCCTTTACCATGTTCTTAATCATAATCTAAGCCAGAGTACGCTTATTTTTCTTTAATAGTTGCCAACAATGATTTTTTTAAGTGGCATTCACCAATGTTGTGCTAGGGGATTTTGTGGAACTCACACCACTTTCTAGTCAACTTCCCAGTATCCTTCTTTGCTTATGACTTGGGATGGTTTTATTGACATTGAACCTTCTTATTTTGCGATTTTATTTGCGAGTTAAGGCTACCTTTTCTACACTTATATTACAATGGATTTATAGGCCCCAACTCCCATTTTTTCCTTTTCTACAATTTATGCTCAATTTTTACCACATATTGATAAACAATTCTTAGTGAGGAGATGTTACAAAATCCATGTCCATTTGGATGTACCTATGTGGACCATGAAAATACTTCAAAACCACACATTTCTCAAAATATTTGATACCAAGTTTTGAGTACAAGGTATGGAAAATATTGGTACACTCTAATAGTTTCTTGTCTCTCTCCTATTGTAGAGTTTTCACCCTCATGTACTGGTCATTATAGTTCCATACAAGGTAGAATTATTCTTTGAGGGCATCGATGAAAACAAACCAAGTAGGTCTTGGATTGAATATTGTAGAATCATCATTATTGTCTCTCTCCCAATAACCTTTACACCACTTTTTGATGTGGGGAAGGGATTTCAAGAGTGTGAAGGTGGTCTTTTCATTGTCACAGAATTTTTGGACTATTTTTGGACAGATTAATAACCCTCTAACATATTTAACCATTTCTCTAAAGAATTTGCATCTTTTTGGCCTTCAAATAAGGAGATATCAAATTTAACTTGTATCTTAAATGGTGTTACACCTACAAAAAATTTTCTTGTTGAAGGTGTCTCGACTATTGTTGGAAAATATTGAAGGATCTGGGTGAAATTATTGATCATCTCATTCCTTTTTCATGCAAGTGTTTCCTTGTTTAACAACTTCATAGGATCTCCTGATCCATCATCTATTTTCTTTCGCCATGGGAGGTCAGTTAAGTTGGTGAGAGCAATCATTACCAAGTGAAATTAGCTTAACACCCAACTCTTTGCACCCTAACCTCATCATGGACATGCACTGAGAAACAATAAGGAGTAGATTGCTTTCATACTACGGATCTGGGTTGTACAAATAACAAAATTAAAGATAAAAAATGAAATAGAACACACATGGAGAAATACAAAAAATAGCATAATAACATAATGAAAGCCCAACTTCTATTGATAAATGAAATAACACAAAAATGTAGAACAAAAATTGACTAGAATGGTAATAAATGTCTTTGATCATGTAGAGATGGCATCTACACACATTAGCAAAAAAATATTACAGGAGGCCAATAGAATGACCTTTTAACATAAAGGAAAAACCCTAGAAGTACAAAACCCTAACCATAGAAGATGAAGTGCCAAAAGGTTTATGGGCCCCAAAGTGGTTAGTTGGTACATCAACTTAAGAGGGGGGGGTTGGGTGGTGGGGGGGGGGGGGGGGAACTTTTGCATACAAATGTCCATCTGGGATGCACAATAGTCCATTAGAAGGATTGCAACCTTTGCTTGGGGCTAGGGTATGGCATGGAAACCCTTTGTTCCCAAAATGGTCAATAGACATTATTTAGGGCCTTGAAATGACTCTAGAAGTTTGGAACCCAAAAATCATAGAAAAAATACCAAATGAATATAACATCGTTTAGTTCTTGTAAGAGATGGATGGCCATCAATGTCCACTTGGATCATAGTGACTAGACTTGTACATTAAATTTAAGGATTATTTTTTAATAAATTATAGTTTATAAATATCTACAATGAAATATGACAACAATAAATTTCATTACCGTATTCAATTACTCATCTAACAAACCCTTATCCAAGTGCCATGAATAACATTGTTGTAGTACCACCATTTCCAAGTTATGCATTATACAATATAACTAGTCCCTATAAATATGGACTTAATATCTCAAAATATGCTAATAAAACTTATCTAACTTTCATGTCCATTTATCAAATAAATATAATTTTAGAGAGAATCATCCTATAGAACTTCAAATTCTCGTGTTGAATCCAACTCTCTCTATATGCACCAACTTAGATCCATCTTAACTCTAGATCTATCAAGCACTAAGAGGGATCAAATTTTTGTAAGCATAAACCTCTTTTTTGAGTCAAAGTTGGCACCATATACTATTGTATCCCTCTAGAGGCTTGATAGATCCAGAGTTAAAATAGAACTAAACTAACTTAAATTTACTTACACTATTAAAAAAACTTACAATTATTTATTTAAATTAATTTAAATTTAAATATAATTATTAAAATATTTAAATTTATTATAATTATTAAAAAAAAAAATTAAAAATTAAAAATTGTTTTAATAACACAAAATTGAAATTAAATTTAATCATTAAAAAAAAAAACATTATTTTCCCTACCAAAATGGTGCCAATCTTGAAATCACTTAGCCTCATTTTTCCCGACTAGGGGCCAATCTTGGTATCGCTTGCCTCATTTTTCCTGTCTAGAGGCCCTTCATTTAGGGCGTTGGATGCATTTTTTTTTCATTACGTCTCACACTCTTTCCATCTCATTCTTTCCAATGTATTATGTTTTTAGAATAAGTTGTTATTATTACATAAGATATAATTATTTCTTAAATATTATAAATAGTAACTTACACTATATGTAAATTAACTTAAACCTATTTAATAAAACACTAAACCACTCAAATTAAAATACTTACACAAAAAATCAACTTTATTAAAATTAAAACAAACTCTCAAATTTATATGAAATACAAATTTCTCCTTGGTATATCATATTTTTTAAAAACATACCCAGCTTTAACCATGGTTAGGATTGGTTTGGATAAAAACATACTGGGAAACAATGCTATGACGATTAATCGCAATAGGAAGGAAAAAATAAAAGCCCACAACTACTTGAAATGGAAGGGATGCGTCCAAGTTTGGATCATGATCCTTCTTCCCACTAATGCCTTTTTACTCGGTTTACAAAACAGAGGTAAGGTTCTTTAGCTACTCAGTTATGGCAGGCATCATATATATATTGAGAATTCTTTCTTGTAACATCCATGACACTAAAAAAAAAATTACCTTTACAAATCAAAATGTTAACTCTAAGATTCTATAGAAATGACAATATGAATTTTTACCCTAAAGAAAATTATTATAATCAATTTTAGAACATATGATATTGTAATTTCAATATAATGTTATCTTTCTATTCCTTAACATATTCCAATACTGACGGTTAATATACTAATCTCAATTGGTGCTCTCGCCTATGTGTCACTGTCTTGTTTCTACCTGCTCCGTATAAATTAACTTTGTTTTAAATGATACATAATTTTAATTATTCAATGCTCTGGCACACATAATGTCTCAATAATGACGGTACCCTTATCATTTGAGTGAATATGTGTTTATTCACCATATATCTGATTCTTTAATTGCGGGTTTAAATACTCTGAATGTAGCATGTGATCTACGCATATAGGAGGACACCTGCCTTGTCAGGTGTCATTGGATCTAAGGGTATTTGATCTACAGATGAGAGTTTCGGTTCTTGGTTTAGGTGGATGACCACTACCAAACCCTAACTGTTCTTCATTCTCAAGCTGGCTTGGCAGCGTTGCATCTCTGCAACTCTCCCGCAACCTCAACCTGCTCAGCTCTGCAGGTCCTTCGCTCAATGCTGGCTATTGGGTTACCTCTGCAGTGGTGATTGTACTCCATATTATGCAATGAAGTTTCCTCAGACTTATTCGGCAGCTTTTCTTCTAGTTTGAGTGCTTGCGGGGTTTTCCACGTGGTCCTTTTAGGACTTAAGAATTTACTCTGCCTCGTCACGGAACTCTATCTCCTAGAGAGGTTTGGCTCTGCAGTCATGGCTCTGGAGTATTCACTCCATTGTTCTTGTGATTGGATGGCGCAAATTCCCACATCTCGATTTGCTCAGTTACAAAAACCGCAATTCCTTAGTAATTATATTTACCAATTTCAGATTTCCTCCAGTCTTCTCTTAGTTTCCATTCCATTCTTCTCTGGTAATTATGATATGGGTTGCACTGCTTGTTGTTTTGGTGCAGGTAAAGCCATCGTTGTCTGCGATCCAACTCACTCAGGTATGTGAAACTCATAAACCTGATATTCCTTTTCTCATATCTTGTTTGGCAGTTAGGCTTTCTACCTACTGGTTATGGTTGTTTTATGGCATAGGTAACCCCTTTGTTTAACACCACAAAACACAAATGTGTGTAATCGTTTCTTTTGGAGTTGCGAGGACTTGAAATAACCCTCAGATGAAAATCCATTAATAGGTACTATGTCTCTCGCAAGAGATCTTGCATTGTTTCCAGCATTTAGATATTCAGCTTGGTTCCATGGCCAATTGTCTTATAGAATTCTCGAAAACAATTTTTTTATTAACATAATGATGTAATATCCTCTAGTTTACTTGTGTTCTTGAGTCTCCTTTAGAGATTTTGGGTTGCGCACTTGTATTTCTTTTATCAAGACTATGATCTGTAACCTTCAAAGTTTTGCATATCCATATTTTCAGTCCGTATGACCTATTTTGTATAACATTTACAATGAACAGTTTTGGACATGTATCTTTGACTATAATCCTTTAGTTTTCATTAAGCTTCAGTATTTCCTGCGACAAGGACAGGTTGTTTTGTTACGATTCAAATATTTATATGCATATACTTAATATACAGTACTATTTCCCTTTCGATTGAAGGAAGTTTTTTGGATGAATGGTCATGTAAAATGATTTGCAATATCTTACTGTAACATAGTTCTAGCCCATTTTTTTACTTCAGTAATTTTTACAGGAGAAATATTCTTTAGAGATATATGTATTTCACTCGGTTTTTCTGAGTCTTTTAGATTTTACATATTCTTTAAATCCCTATTTTATATTTTCCCGCTCTTATTTTATTTAGGGATGTCTGGACCATCTACAATATGGAGTTTTCCACTCCTATTCGTTGTTCGTGTATATAAAAGATTTTCCAGTCAATGACCTGCTCAGAGCCTGGGGTTTCGATCCTGGCCCTGAGCATACAGTTTACTGGGTCCATACCTCTTGGTCAATATTTTTCTGTTTGGTTTTTCCTGTACTATAATTTTGACTATCAGACTATAATTTTGCAGTGTAAGATTTCATTACACAGCCTATACTCATTTTTATGTATGTTCTTGTTCTATGATACATCTGAAAGAAATTACAGATAATACTGATTTTATTATTCCACCAAACTTCACAAAGTAAAATTCCTCATTCATATTTTCCTGGAACATTTGCTACTAAATAAGAGAGTTCTATCTAAATAAATCCATAATAAAGCAGTCTATCTAAATATTCCAACACAAAATAAATATTTCTAAACATTTAAATTTATAGCTCTCCTATTTTTTGGTAGTTTGTGTACTTATCTTGTTTCCAGATTCGTTGATGATATCCACCATACCATGAGAGAGGCAATAATGTCCTCTTCCCCCCTCAAGCTCCACACTGAGCCTAATAGGTTAACAGAATTACTAGAAGATACCTCAAGACCCTTGGTCCAATACTTCTTCTTCTTTCAAGAAGATTTAGGAATGCTGAGTGTCTTCCATTGGTCACTAACAACTCAAAAATTCTCCACTCTCTCCCTTCCTTAGTTCCATAACAAAACCCCTTTTCCTCACTGGGATGCACCTTTATCCCTAGAGGAAAGGTAACCATCTATTAATTTTTCAACAAATTTTGAGTTCTTGGAATGCTTTTATCATCAGCCTTTTTCACTTTTATGGAACCACTTTTCCATAAATAAACTTTATTTTTACAAAAAATAATTAATTCAAGTTCATCAAGTAATTTGTCTCAAAGAAATAAATGTTTTAGTTTATTTAAAAAATAAAATGACATAACAACTAGTTATCATTTAAGCCAGCTGTCACAAATTCCTCCCCTAGAAGTAAACACCATCCTCGGTGTTTCACTCAAGCTCAACAAACAATTTTTGATAAGCCTCACGAAAAAAACCTTCATCTTCCCAGGTGGCCTCATCCGAGCTGAAGTGCTTCAACTGCACTTTAACCTGGGTGATGGCTCACCTCCGGAGCATGATTTCTCTCCAATCGAGTATACACTGAGGTTTGACTAGAAATTCATCATCTGGCTCGACTTGCATTCAACAAAGCTCTGAGTTAAACACTCAAAAAATTTAATATTTCAAAATAGGATTTTTAATCTTAACCTACCTGAATTCTTTGCCAATGGATTATGTGCTTTGGGTCATGTATGTATCGTTTTAGTAAGGATACATGGAACACATTATGCACCCTAATATGGTTGGGTAAAGCCAATCGGTACTTCACAGGTCCCACCCTCTCCAAAATCTGGAAGGGTCCACAGAACCTGGGAGCTAACTTGGCACAAAATGCCCACCTTAGTGTTCTCTTCTTGGGCTTAATCCTTACATACACATGATCACCCACTTCGAATTCTTGATAAGTCCTCTTCTTATCGGAATATACCTTCTGTCGATCTTTAGTGGCTCTCAAGTTTTGTCTAAGATTTCCTACTTTCGATTCCATCTCAGCTAGCATCTCTGGTCCAAGCATCAACTTGGTTTCAGGGATGCTCCAATTGATGGGAGTATAACATTGTCGTCCATACAGTGCTTCGAAGGGGCTCATCTTAAGAGACTTTTGATAGCCATTGTTGTACTAAAATTCTACCAAGTGAAAATATTCCTCCCACTTCGTTGGCCATTGCATCATGTACATTCGCAACATGTCCTCCAAGATTTGGTTTACCCGCTCAGTTTGTCCATCCTTCTGAGGATGATAAGCAGTGCTGAAATTTATTTTGGTTCCCAAACCTGTAAATAAGGTCTTCCAGAATGCTGAATTAAAATTCACATCCTTATCTGATATGACCTTCTTTGGAATTCCATGCAGTCTAAAAATCTCTCTCATAAAGATACCTACTATTTTCACATTTTTATAGGTAGATTGTACAGGTATGAAATGTGATTCCTTGCTCAATTTGTCAACCACCATGATAATGGAGTCATTACACCTTTTTTATATTCATAAAATAGTAATAAATTCTAGAGATATAACTTCCCATTTCCATTCAGGTACTGGTACAGGTTGCAACAATCCAGCTGGATGTTGATGCTCCAACTTAACTTGTTGACACTGTAAGAATTTGTTCAAATATTCTGCAATATTTCTTTGCATATCAGGCCAAAAATAGACCTTTATAATTGCTGTTATCATTTTCTAGTATCCTAAGTGTCCCGAGTAATTACTACGGTGATACTCATTCATGATCAGGGCCTTCAAACCCATTCTATTTGGAATATATCTCTTCTCTTTAAAGGTTAGAAATTGGTCCTTGATAACTCCGTATTCAAAAAAAAATTCTTGCCTCCTGGCTTCCTCCGCTTGCTACCATAAAAACAGATATTTAGGATCCTTTCCGGATTCCTCTTTTATCTGATCTAAAAATTTACATTTAATCTGGTTATAGCAAATTTCATAAACACAATGCAATTTTTTTATTAAGGCATCCACCACACATTTTTCTTTACCTTTTACATGCTGAATATCCATGTCAAACTCACTTAAGAAGGCATTCCATCTTGCCTGACGAGAGTTTAGATCAACTTTCTTAAAGTAGTTGGTTAAGTTGTTGTGGTCGGTATTTAACACAAACTTTTTTCCTAGCAAGTAGTGCCTCCATACCCGGAGTGCATGCACTACTATTGTCAGATCTAAATCATGAGATGAATATCATTGTTCATGCTATTTTAGTTTTCTTGATTCATAGGCAACCACCCTTCCTTCTTGCGAAAAAATCGCTCCAAATCCTTCTTTACAAGCATCGGTAGAGACTTCAAATTCCCTATTGGAATCAGATATCCTCAACATGGGTGTTGTGGTCGACAAATGTTTCAACTTATCAAAACTATTCTAACACTTAGCAGTCAATCTAAATATTTTTCCCTTTCTTTGCAAAGATGTAATTGGAAAAGCAAACTTTGAGAATCCTTCAATGAACTATCGATAGTACCCAGCTAACCCCATAAAGGATCAGATATCTGCCACATTTTGGGGTACTCTCCATTCCATAATAGTTTTAATCATCTCTGGGTCTACAACTATTCCCTTAGAAGAAATAACATGGCCTAGATACTAGATCTGCTCTTTGAATAAATCACATTTGTTAAACTTGGCATACAAATGATGTTTCTACAGCATCTCCAACACTATACTTAAATGTTCCTTGTGCTCTTCCATGCTTTTTGAATAAATTAAAAATTCATCAATGAATATCAGACCAAATCTGTCCAAAAAGGGTTGAAATATGCCATGCATCAGCCTCATAAATGTAGCTGGTGCATTATTTAAACCAAATGGTAACACCACAAACTCATAATGCCCATATCGGGTATGTAAAGAAATATTGTATATATCCTCATCCTTAATTCAGATTTGGTGATATCTAGATCTTAAGTCTATCTTTGATAATACAGTGGCCCCCTTCACCTGGTAAAATAGGTAGTCAATCCATGGCAATGGATATTTATTTTTAACAGTCAATTTGTTAAGTTGTCTATAATCCATGCACATTCGCATGGTTCCATATTTTTTCTTTACAAATAGCACTAGTGCTCCCCAAGGGGACACACTTGGTCTAATATATCCTTTATCCAACAATTCTTGCAACTGCATTTTTAGTTTGGTTAGCTCTGGTATGCTCATTTGATACAGTGCCCTTGAAACTGATGATGCTCTTGGCATCAATTCGATAGTAAAATCAATGTCTTTTCATGGGGGTAATCCTGGTACATCATCTGGGAATACATCCATGAAATCTTGTACTACATGTATGTTCTCCATTATAGGAGTCTTCTCCTTAGAATTAACAAAACCCACTTGGATGGCATACAACTGACATCCTTTACTGATACACTTACTCATTTGAGAGCCTGTAATGGGATGCAGATCTAGAGGTTTCTTGATTCCTTGTATCTCTTTACGAGTTCCATCTAGCATTATGTAATATATAATATATTATTTACAATCTACTAGTATCCAATGTTTCTCCAACCAATCCATGCACAGTAGCACATCGTAGGATCCCAAAGGAAACACATTCAGATCTACATTTAATTGTTGATTTCCAATTTCCAAAGTACAATTTGGAATTTTGGCACAAACTTTTCTTTTTTCTCCAGTGGCTAGCTGTACTATCTAGGGGTTTTTGATAGAAACAGACTGTGAAAGTAATTTACCTTCCAGTTCTATCATCGTTGGTTGATAATCTGCCTGTCAATCCTCCAAGGCTACATTGATTCTGGGTATGTTATGGGCTACATCCCCCACAGTAGAGTTTTCTTGTAGATTTCTATTGTATCATTTCCTCCCCGTCGTGGGAAATTATTATAATAGTGAGCCTCACCACATCCCCAACACTTTAGGGGCGGTTTCTGGCTTTGTCCTTGTTCAGGTTTGTTGGAAGCCTCTGTGGGCTTCTCTTCCACAGGCCAACGGGTTCTTTGATGGTTCCTTCCAAATTTTTTGCTCACTGAATTCCTTGTAGAACTCTTAAAGTTATTAGTTCTTGAACTCTTGAAATATGAACCTCCTTTCTGCCCTTTTCTTGGCTGCCATTTTTTGCCCAGTTCTGCTTTTGCCTTGGACTTCTGGTAACACATTCTCATTTTTCGAATTTCTTCGTCCATGATCCTTGAATTCACAAACTCAATTCATTCTTTCATGTGGGTCGGAAAACTACTCAAAAATTGATGAACCTTAGCCTTCTCATCTCTTAAGTAAGGAAAATATCTTAACAGGGAAGTAAAATTGGTTATGTATTCATCCATGGTCATTTGTCCCAACCTCAAGTCGTGGAATTCCCTGGAATTTTCATCATAGAAACATTCTGTCAGATAATTTTCCTTGAAATATTGTTGAAATGTGTCCCATGTCACATCCTGATATTTAATGCTGCGGACATTCTTGACTTCCTCCCACCACAGGGTGGCCTTCTCTCTCAACTAATAGATGGCCAATCTGGCTTTAAGATTTTTGTTGTACTCATAAACTTGGAAGTACTTGTTCATATTTATCATCCATGCTTCAGCCACCTCCTCTACTTCTCCATAAAACATAGGTGTATTTATTTTTTGGAACTCACCATGTAGCTCCACTTTTTGTTTCTTAATTTCCTGTTGTTCTGACACATTTCCAGACTCGGCTTCATTATAGTTTCTATTTTTGTTACTCTGCTGGGAATGGCTTCTTTCCATTATGTCATTGGTTTGATCTTTAGCTTGCCGTTCATTTTCTTCTTTCATTTCTCTATCAGGAATGGGTTGTAGCACTCCTTGATTCTTCTTGTCAGAAAGGCTTTTGAGTATCCTTTCCTGCTCTTGCATCAAGTGCTCATTGTCACTCCTAACCCAGACCATTTCTTCTTGTAGCTTTTGTACAGTGCTTAGCAAGATACTGGTTTGGTGTTATTGTTCCTCCAATAGTTTACTAGTCTGTTGGTGCTGATTTGCGCTTAGTTGAATCCACATTTCAGGATTCATTTCTATTTGGGGTTGAGGTGTAGGTTCCCCTGCATTTCGAGGTGTTTGTTGTGATGATACCCTCATCATATCGTCTGCTACAATTTTATTTCCTTGTTTTGCATCATTTAAACACACAATTTATCATGTTAGGTGACCCTTAGGGTCCCAGCGTACGAACACTGCTCTATACCACTTGTAGCATCCATGACAGTAAAAAAAAAATTACCTTTACAAATCATAATGTTAAATCTAAGATTCTATAGAAATATCAATATGAATTTTTACCCTAAAGAAAATTATTATACTCAACTTTAGAACATATGATATTGTAATTTCAATATCATGTTATATTTCTATTCCTTAAAATATTCCAATACCGACGATTAATATACTAATCTCAATTGGTGCTCTCGCCTACGTGTCACTGTCTTGTTTGTACCTGCTCCATATAACTTAACTTTGTTTTAAATGATACATAATTTTAATTATTCAATGTTCTAGCATGCATAATGTCTCAGTACTGACGGTACCCTTATAATTTGAGCAAATATATGTTTATGTACCATAGATCTGATTCTTTAATTGTGGGTTTAAATATTCTGAATCTTTCATGTGATCTACACATATGGGAGGACACCTGCCTTGCCAAGCACTGTTGGATCTAGGGGTATTTGACCTACGACTGAGAGTTTCAGTTCTTGGTTTAGGTGGATGACCACTACCAAACCCTAACCATTCTTCATTCTTGAGCTAGATCCGCGGCGTTGAATCTTTGCAACTCTCCTGCAACCTCAACCTGCTCATCTCTCCAATTCCTTCACTCGGCGCTGGCTCTTAGGTTACCTCCGCAGTGGTGAGTGTACTCCATAGTCTGCAATGAAGTTTCCTTAGGCTTACTTGGAAACTTTGCTTTTGGTTTGAGTGCTTGCGGGCTTTCCCGTCTGGTCCTTTCAGGACTTAAGCGGTTACTCTACCTCGTCATGGAACTCTGTCTCCTGGAGAGGTTTGACTCTACATTCATGGCTCTGGAGTATTCGCTCCATCATTCTTGTGATTGGATGGCGCAGCTACCCATGTCTTGATTTGCTCAGTTACAGTAACCACAATTCCTTGGTAAGTATATTTACCCATTTCATTTTTCCTCTGGTCTACTCTTAGTTTTCACTCCATTCTTCTCTAGTACTTATGATATGGGTTTTGTTGCTTGTTGTTTTGGTGCAGGTAAAGCTGTCACTGTCTGCGAGCCAACTCACTCAGGTATGTGAACCTCATAAACATGATATTCCTTTTCTCATATCTTGTTTGGCAGTCAGGATTTCTACCTATTGATTACAATTGTTTGTTATGGCACAGGTAACCCCTTTGTTTAACACTGCAAAACACAAACACGTGAAATCGTTTCTTTTGGAGCTACAAGGACTTGAACTGAACCTCAGATGAAAATCCCTTAACAATTACTTTGTGTCTCGCAGGAGATCTTGCAATGTTTCCGGCATTTAGATATCCGACTTGGTTCTCTGGCCAACTATCTTATAGAATTCTCGAAAACAGTTTTTTATTAACTTAATGATGTAATATCCTCTGGTTTACTTGTGTTGTTGAGTCTCCTTCAGATATTTTGGGTTGCACACTTATATTTCTTTTATCAAGACTTTGATCTATAACCTTCAAAGTTTTTCATATCCATATCTTCGGTCGGTATGACCTATTTTGTATAACATTTACAGTGAACAGTTTTGGACTTGTATCTTTGACTATAATCCTTCAATTTTTGTTTAAGCTTCAGTCTTTCCCACAACAAGAAATGTAGAAATTTGAATAACTGATATATTATTCAAAGAGATTCTCCTGATCACACACTATTTTAGCTTCATGCATAATACAGAATCTCTTCTACCATTGATCATCACATGCAGAAATAAAATCAATTGCATGCATACATTAAAACCACAAAAAATCACACATATGAACACAATATTTAATGGGAAAGCTTAAAGCTGAAAACCCCAACTATCTATATATTATATGTCATGGAGATCATGTAACAATCATAGTACAAAGCTCCTCACAAGCTCTCAGCACCACCTCCAATTGCTACACACTATCAAGCTAGATCTAGCAAAACACATGCTCCAATATTTTGCCACTTGATAGCCAGCCTCTATTGCGTAATCAATGCTATGGGATGGCTTCATTAAATAGATAAACCACCTAGATTGTACTGCGCAATCCTCATGGGCTTCTCCACCTATCTGTGTGTTGCAAATAGCAACTGTATAGTCACAACTGATAGTTAACCTGCTCTTTCACCTATTTCTGCACTGGTCTCCACTGAAACTGTCCATGCACTGAAGTTAACTGATGCATTCTTTAGTTGATTTATGAGGTTATAATTAGTGAATTAATTAATAATTAATTCACACCACTCTCACTAATTGTATCAATTAGTTAAACTGAATACAAATAGCTCAACTATGTTTAGATTAGTTAAACTGAATACAACTCCACTAACTTCCTCAATCAACTCCACCAAACTCTGTCACATGAGTTCTAACCGAAGTATCCATGAAATAGCTCCACTTAACCCTCAGGAATAGCGTAATTCCTTCTGTCAGCTCCTGTGCCACATCTGTGCACTTAACTGAAGTGCTCCAAGAGAATAAGATAATGTTTAGAGTCCAAATATTATTAAGAGCTAATAATATTAGACATATCTATTTTTAGACTGGAAATCTAAAAATAGATTCTGCCCAATATGTCTAAAAATAGAATTCCATCTATTTTTTCCAACTTGACCAACCATCCACAAATAGCAACTCATAGAACATGATCCATATGTCTAAAAATAGACTTTGCGCCAAAAATAGCGTGCGGGCCCACTTAGTGAAGGAGACTTTTTTCCACTAAGCTCATCATCTTGTTGCAATCTCAACACTCCCTCTCAAAAAGATAAGGATTATCTTCCACCCCTATCCTGCCTCTGTGGTATTCGAATTTGCTCCTGGTGAGCACCTTTGTCAAGATATCAACATCCTGATCCTCCGTGGGAATGTATGAAAGCAACATGACCTTCCGCTGCACACAATCTATGATATGATGTTACCGGATGTCAATGTGTTTAGATCTATCATGAAATACTGGATTAACCGAGATTTTTTGCAACTCTGATTATCACAACAAATCACAGTAGACTCTAAGTGTGAACCGAACAACCCGACCAGGATCTTCCTCATCCGTATGGCCTCGCATGCAGCCAAACTAGATGCCATATACTCGGCCTCTACTGAACTGAGTGCCACGGATCTCTGCTTCCTGCTGTACCAAGAAACTGTTGTCGACCCGATACTGAAAATCCCTCCAGATGTGATCTTTTTTTCTGTTGGGCTCCCTGCCCAATCTGCATCCGTGAAGCCACATAGCTTCACCTCATCCGACTGTATGTACCACAATCCATATCCCGATGTGCCTCTGAGATATCTCAATACATGCTTCCCCACCTTCCAAAAGAGCTTGGTAGGCCTAACCATAGCTTGTGAAAGCTGGTTAATAGCATAGCATATGTGGGGTCCTGTATTGACCAGATACATAAGCGACCCCACCAACTGTCGATAAACAATGGAATCCACTACCTCCGCCGAAGTAGCATCCTCCTTCCTCCATCCACCAGGAAGAGGAGTGTCGATAGGCTTGCAGCTATGCATGTTGAACTTCTCCAGTATCTCCCAGGCATACTTGCCTTGAGACACAAACAGTCCATCATTGCGCTGTGAAATTTCCAATCCCAGGAAATAATGAAGGAGGCCCAAGTCCTTCATCTCAAACTCCTTTGCAAGATCAACCTTGCATGAGTGTATCAACAGTTCATCACCCGTCAAAATCAAATCATCTACATAAAGTACAATGATCAGCAACTTACCCTCCACCACAATCCGGTATAGGTTAGGATCCGCCTCACTCTTGGAGAATCCAAGTCCGGTGAAATAACTGTCTATCCGTGTGTACCAAGCACGAGGTGCTTGTTTCAACCCATACATCGCTCTCTTGAGCTCCGCACACATACAGGATCTCGCTACTAAAGATCTCTAAACCTTCTGGCCGCCGATGTACACCTCCTCTCAATCACTCCATTGAGGAACGTGCAAATACATCCATCCGATGAATGCCACCCCGACCGTGGCCGAGAGAGCAAGAATCCTCCGTATGGAAGAATACCTTGCGACAGGTGCAAAGGTCTCCTCATAATCGATCCCCTCAATCTGTGAGAACCCTCGGGCAACAAATCTTGCCTTGTACTTCTCCACACTCCCGTCAGCTGCCTGCTTCACTTTGTAGATCCATCTCGAACCCACCACTGATTTCCCTTCCAGTCTTGGGACAATCTCCCATGCATTGTTTCTGACAATCGAATCATACTCTTCCACCATGGCATCTACCCATGCGGGATCCTCCACAGCTTCCTCGAAAGAGGATGGCTCCGTCACGATACACTTGCTCATAAGAGCCATGTATCCAGTATACCGGTCAGGTGACTGTCTCTGTCTGCGCTGTGATGTAGGTGCTCCTACAACCTTCTTTGCATCTTGAGCCAGTCGCTCAGCTTCTGTAGTGCGCTTCCGCCCTCTGATGGTTGGCGCTGCCTGAGTGGTCTCTTCCACTCCATGAACCTCATCTTGTGGCTGATCCACATCTTGAGACTCATCCTTAGGAACTAATAGCTTTTCATATGCATGCAAGTGTGGCTC
The DNA here is from genome assembly GCA_034641835.2 of Pinus albicaulis. NCBI lineage: Eukaryota > Viridiplantae > Streptophyta > Pinopsida > Pinales > Pinaceae > Pinus > Pinus albicaulis. The sequence goes on from CM076574.1 coordinate 604,161,199, forward strand.
CCTCTCAAGCGAACACTTCATGGCTTTCTCCTCCTAAAATTTGATATCCTGTCACACAAAAGTCTTGCGACTATCTAGAAAATACACACGATAGTTGTGGGGCGTATCAGTGTACCCCAAAAATATCCCAACCTCTGCAGTCGGCTCCAACTTCTTCCTAGCATCCTTCATCACATGAACGTAAACAGGTGAACCAAAAATCCTCAAATGGGAAATATCAGGCTTCTTACCAAAAAATACCTCCTCGGGTGTACTCATGCCAAGTATCTTGTGAGGGTCATTTATTCTGTACATATATCCAGTATTGCATGCCTGCCTCAATGCGTATGGGTAGGGCCCTGTAACATCACCCGTGTAGCACCTACGATCGGTTTCGGTTTCTTCCGCTGAATCTTGTTCATTGTAATATTATGAGGTGCTATGAGCTCTCTTTTTCAATTCTTCTACGTCATAGAAAAGTCCTTGAATTCACGGAGATGAATTCACCATCGCTATCACGCCTTAAGAGCCTTCACCGCTTTCCCTGAGCTCCGTCTCAACTAGTGCCTTGAACTACGTAACTTGAGTATGTCTTCCTCTTCGCATGAAGAAGATCCAAAGATCTGATGAAAAATCATCAACAAATACTACATAACTCTGGCTTGCCAGCGATTGAGAAAGGTCCTCACACGTCTGTAATTATCCAAGGATCATCGTATGAGAGGCCCTCGTGGAAAGGTGGTTTACAAATTTTCCTAAGGTACATCCTCAGACTGACTGACTTCGTTAGTTATACCCTTGTAGCCCAAAGAGAAATCTTTTGCAAGATTCAGCTTCTCCATGGTGAAGGTGGCCCAATCTCCGGTGCCACAACTCGCCATCATCCCGACTCACCACTCCTTCTACCTTGCCTGCCATTGTTGCGCAGCCATCTACCTACAATTGATAAAGGTTCTTAACTCGAACCCCTATCCTCCGAGTCTCACCAGTTGCCTTACTGCGCAGGAAAGCCTTTCCCTTGCTAAAGACAACATCATATCCCTTGTCTTCTAACATCATCATAGAGATAAGATTCTTTTTCAATCCTGGAACATGCATCACTTCCTTCAATACAAAGGGTTTACCAGACTCCCTCTCAAAGGAAATAGTACCGATACCGATTTCACTGTATCTACCATCATCGCCCATCTCGATGTGCACTCCAAGATCTTTCTCATCCAGATCAGTAAACAAATCTCGATCTCCTGTCATGTGAAAGGACGCACCACTGTCCAGAAACCACACTGAACCCGTCACAGTTGAGACCAAGTATGCGATCAACGAAAAGTTCAGCTCAAACTGCGAGGCTAAGGCCTCTCCAGCTGCAGTTCCAGCAGCCTGCTTATTTTTCTTCTTCTGTGGACAATTTGTGGTATAATGTCCGTGTTGGTGATAGTGAAAGCACTTCACCTTGGACATGTCCTGCTTCTTGCCTTTTGCACCGGAATGAGAAGCTTTCTTTCTCTTCCCCTTATTTTCTTTGGCAGCCAAATCACAATTCTCTTCATCAGAGTTCTTTGATGAAGATCCGTCCCTGGTACTCTACCTTATCTCCTCTTGCACAAGATCCAACCAAAGTCGCTCCCATCCTGGCAATTTATCCCGACCATTGAAAGAGTCCTGATAGGAATGCCAACTCTTCGGAATCCCAAGGAGAGCCAAGCTCACCAAGTCCTCATCATCAACAGGCACCCCCACACTTCCCAGCTCATCCCTGCATTGGGTGAACTTCATGAGGTACTTGGGCATATTGTTGCCTTTCTCCATCTTTATGTTCCTGAGTTTGTCCTTGAGCGCCAACTTCCTCTGGTCGCTCTTGCTTTGGAATAAATCTGTCAAAGCTTTCCACATCAAGAATGGGGAAGCCTTACCATGAAGGCTGGACACTATGTGATCCTTCACGCCCTCCAACAGAATCCTTCGACACTTTGCTGTCTTCTTTTGCCATGCGTCAAGTACGGTAGCATGAGTAGAAGTAGGTTTTGGGACTTCTGCATCTATGAACTCCTTCAACCCATTGTCATCCAGCACCACCTCCATCCTGTCCTTCCATGAAATATAATTCAAGCTGCCCTCAAGGGCATACTCCAATCGCAATCCGTTGAAAGACATCTCAACTTCGACACCAAGAAAACACTGCTGCAAATTTGAATTCCACCAGCACAAAACTCAACCGCTTCAATGTTTTGCAATTGCTCCAATGATCAATATCGCTCTGACACCATGTAGAAATTTGAATAACTGATATATTATTCACCGAGATTCTCCTGATCACACACTATTTTAGCTTCATGCATAATACAGAATCTCTTCTACCATTGATCATCACATGCGGAAATAAAATCAATTACATGCATACATTAAAACCACAAACAATCACACATATGAACACAATATTTAATGGGAAAGCTTAAAGCTGAAAACCCCAACTATCTGTATATTATATGTCATGGAGATCATTTAACAATCATAGTACAAAATCTCCTCACAAGCTCTCATGCACACCCTCAATTGCTACACACTATCAAGCTAGATCTAGCAAAACACATGCTCCAATCTTTTGCCACTTGATAGCCAGCCTCTATTGCGTTTTCAATGCTATGGATGGCTTCATTAAATAGATAAACCACCTGTCTTGTACTGCGCAATCCTCATGGGCTTCTCCACCTATCTGTGTGTTGCAAATAGCAACAGTATAGTCACAACTGATAGTTAACCTGCTCTTTCACCTATCTCTGCATTGGTCTCCACTGAAACTGCCCCATGCACTCTAAGTTAAATGATGCATTCTTTAGTTGATTTTATGAGTTTATAATTATTTAAATAATTAATAATTAATCTACACGAATTTCACTTAATTGTGTACTTCAATTAGTTAAAACTTAGATACAAATAGCCTCAACTATGTTTATATTAGTTAAACTCGAATACAACTCCACTAACTCTCAATCAACTCCACAAACTCATTACATGAGTTCTAATCAAGTATCCATGCAATAGTTCCACTTAACCCTCGTGACAGGCTGCACCTTGGTCAACTCAAAGACTGCACTTCTAATCAAGTGTTCTAAGAGAAGGCATACTGCCAGGGAGTCCAAATATTATTAAGAGCTAATAATATTCGACATATCTATTTTTAGACTGGCAATCTAAAAATAGATTCCGCCCAATATGTCTAAAAATAGAAGTCCATCTATTTTTCCAACTTGACCAACCATCCACAAATAGCATCCTGCAACTCATAGAATATGATCGACATGTCTAAAAATAGACATAGTCTAAAAATAGACTTTGCGCCAAAAATAGCCTGCGGGCCCACTTAGTGAAGGCGACTTCTTTCCACTAAGCTCATCATCTTGTTGCAATCTCAACAAGAAAAAATTGTTTTGTTATAGTTCAAATATTTATATGCATATACTTAATATACAGTACTATTTCCCTTTTCGTTGGAGGAATGTTTTTGGATGAATGGTCGTGTAAAATGATTTTCAATATCTTACTGTAACATAGTTCTAGCCCATTGTTTTACTTCAGTTATTTTTACGGGCTAAATCTTCTTTAGAGATATATGTATGTCACTCGGCTTTTCTGAGTCTTTTAGAGTTTACATATTCTTTGAATCTCTGTTTTATATTTTCTTGTTCTTCTTTTATTTAGGGACGTCTGGACCATCTACAGGATGGAGTTTTTCCCTCCTATCCAATGTCTATGTATATAGAATATTTTCCGGTCAACGACTTGCTCAAAGCCTGGGGTTTCGATCCTGGCCCTGAGCATATGGTTTACGGGGTCCATACCTCTTGGTCAATATTTTTATGTTTGGTTTTGCCTGTACTATACTTTTGTCCGTCAGACTATAATTTTGCAGTGTAAGCTTTCATTACACAACCTATACTCATTTTTATGTATGCTATTTTTCTACCATACATCTGAAAGAAATTACAGAGAATACTGATTTTATTATTCCACCAAAATTCACAAAGTAAAATTACTCATTCATATTTTCCTAGAACAGTTACTACTAAATAACAAAGTTTTGTCTAAATAAAGCCATAATAAACCACTCTCTCTAAATATTCCAGCACAGAAGAAATATGTCTAAACATTTGAATTTACAGCTCTTCTGGTGCAAATACGCTACACCTTTAACCACAGTATGCATTCAAATTTTTAATCTAATGCAATATAGCCCAAGATAACCCAAACAATGGAATCCTTCTCATGCAGAATTAATTTCCTTTTCATAACCATATAATATAAACTAAAATATATACCCATTAATTTATATTTTTTACTTGGGCATAATTTTGGTTTCAAAACCAACTATACCAATAAATCTGGGCCCACAGTCTCTGCTTGATTTACCTTTGTCAATGATCTATCTGCATCCATTTTATATCTTTACACTTTTCTGCCCAACCCAAATTTCATTAAAAATCCACTTTAAAATTCTTCCACAAATGATGGCAGCATAATAGTATCACTTACATAAAATGCACAAAATACATAATAAAGATCTGCTAAGACAATTTTAATTGATTTGGGGACGGATTTAAACCAACATTAAACCCTTTCCTAATTCAATCGCATCCATCTTTCTGTTTAATCTCTATGCAGATTTTTATGCGAACACCATTGGATTTGTTATTGGAATGTGAAAGTCGTCAGATCCTATTAAGTGTTGGACGGACGCTCAAATCATAAAATCTGATTTATTATTTATCGGGTCCGTTTAAAACTTTAATTCCTGTGTAATTAAAATTGTGATAGCCATTGGATTGGTGATCTTAAGGCGAAGGCCATCCGATCAAATGAAATTGCTGGACGGTCAATTTAAATCCTTAAATCAGACTTATAAAATATTGGTTTCTCTTGGATTGCTAAATTCCTTGCATATCTGAATGTGAATCTATCCGATCTCAAGTCTTTTTGTGTGGTTCGTTGGATCACTTAAATGCTGGACTGTACAAAATTTTTATTAAACCTTGGACCTTATACACACTGCGGCTATATCATTTCATTCAACTCTGCCAGATTCAAAAAAAAAATTCCAAAGAAACTATAGTTTCTTTACATCAACAACTTCTATGTATTTAATTAAACAATACAAACAACCATTCTTGTTTCACAGTGAACGCAGAATTTGAATGAAGACGCTGACACAAAATTAAATAAAATCGATATGAAATTAACCATTCGGAGATATTTCAAATGAAAGTTCTCCTGGATTTAGCAATTACGCTTAGCTACAGAGGAAAATCGAATTTTATTCTATTCCATTTCTAATTCCATCAAATCCTCCTCCTCGATCTAAATCTTGAATCTCTATCCTATCCTTCCTCTTGATCTATGCATCTCTCTCTTTTTCATGCCTTCGAGGCATTCAATTTATACAAATGGATTCTAAACCAATTTTAGTTTAGACCCCTAGTTTACTCAATAAACCCCTAATTCTTCTAAGTCCTCATTAATTCCTAAAATCTCTCTTTTATCCCTAAGGATCCTCTCAAATCCATAAATTGTGAACTAATTCCTAATTTTAAGATCTACAATAGTTTCTCAAATCTCTCAATCCCAAATTCTCTCATGTTCTCCAAATTTTGAGAACATTTACAATTTTTCTCACAATATTAATTAAATCCTATTTTAAATCACTCAAAACATTTAAAAATACATTTAGAGAACCACTCTCTTTAAAACATAAGATCTCCTAAGTCTCTCAAATAAATAATGACATTTAAGCAGGATGCTCCTGCATCATCTTCTATTTTTCGGCAGTCTATGTACTTATCTTGTTTCTAGACTCGCTGATGATATCCACCCTACCATGAGAGAGGCAATAACGTCCTCTTCTCCCACCGTGCTCCACACTGAGCCTAGTAGGTTGAAATAATTACCAGAAGATACCTCAAGACCCTTGGTCCAATACTTCTTCTTCTTTCAAGAATATTTGGGAATGTTGAGTGTCTTCCATTGGTCACTAACAGCTCAAGATTATCCACTCTCTCCCTTCCTTAGTTCCAGAACAGAACCCCTTTTCTTCACTAGGGTGCACCTTTATCCCCAGAGGAAAGGTAACTGTTTGTTAACTGTTAGATCTAAGACTTTTGTGATCCATACTGTAGTTAAATTTCTTTCAGATTAATCACATCATTAGGATTTTTTCGACGTCTTGAACCATCTAATATAGTTCATCCTCAGGACAAGGTGAAGAAGGAAATCGATATCAATGAATAAATAGTAAGAATGCACCATTGAACTGTTCAACCACTTCTCAGTTCTTGGAATACTTCTACCATCAGCCTTTTTCACTTTTATGGAACCACTTTTCCATAACTAAACTTTATTTTTACAAAACATAATTAATTCAAGTTCATCAAGTAATCTGTCTCAAAATAAATAAATGTTTTAGTTTCTTTAAAAAATAAAATGACATAACAACTAGTTAGCATTTAAGCCAGTTCTCACATTTCTATTCACGGGCATTAGGGATGGCTATCACGATATTCTATGCTTCCATTACGACGATTGCTAAAGGACATCCCTACCAAAGATCTGAATTTATTTTATTTGTTATTATTATTATAATAATATTATATTTTTTATTTTCTAAATAAAATAAGTGTTATAGTTAGTCTATGCTACAAAGTTTAAATATAGTTAGATTAAAATGTGAAATATTATTAGGTGTCACTGTTACACTATGAAATGTGAAATAATAAAAATATTGTAATAAATTTACACTATGTAATCAAATAAATTTATATAATAATATTATTCTTTGTGAATGTTTTTAAAAGATTTTTTTGTAATCATGTAATAAAATATTTGATATGATAAAAAAATTATAATTTTTATTTAATGAAAATTTTCATTAACTTTAAAAATGTATGAGATTGGGAATAAGAAATTTTTATATTTGAGTATTTAGATTTTAATTTATATAAAATTGAAGTTTTAATTAATTAATTTAAATAATTTATATTAAAATTATTATTTTTTAATTAAGAATAATTTAATTATTAATTAATAATAAAAATAAAAATTATTTATTATTATTAATAAATGAGAATTAATTATTATTATCATTAAATGAAAACCAGATAAGTTTTTTTATTTATTTAGTTTTAGATTCTTGATAATTTTAAAAAACATTTTATATGCTATTAATGTTTGTTAATATTAATTTATTATAATATTATTGTCAAAATTAAAACAATAAAATTATATAAGTAGTTAATTTATCTTTTTCTAAATATATTTGATTTTTAATAAAATTTTATAAATATACAAAATTATAACAATAAAAATAATTAATTATAAATTTAATGTTTAATATCAATATTACTCATCAAAATCAAAATCAAATGTATTCATAGTCTTAAAAAAAATAAAAAAAATCCAAATTAATCCAAATTATGTTTGTTAAGCCATAAACATATATTTGAATTTTAAATTATCTGACTGAAAAGTTTCATACCAATTTGTCAAGCCTCAAGCATTAATCTTAACCATACAAAAACAATATTTTTACATAACACCTAATATTTACCAGAGTCATAGATTAAATTTAATGTTTAATATCAAGATCACCCATCAAAATCAAAATTAAATGTAATTCATAGTCTTAAAAAATAAAAAATAAAATATTCCAAATTAATCAAAATTATGTTTGTTAAGCCATAAACATATATCTGAATTTTAAATTATCTGAAAAGGTTCATACCAATTTGTCAAGCCTCGGGCATTAATCTTAACCATACAAAAACAATCTTTTTACATAACACCTCCATATGGTCGGAGAACATATACAAGAACAAGAAAAATTAATTTCATTCTATAATATATATATATATATATCCAATACATATAACATTTTTAATCAATGCACATGTATAGAAAAACTACTTTCAGTTGATACTAGAGCACGTGCTTGTACCCAAACAATTTGTAACATCTACAAACCACAAATAACATAAGCAGCTCAATTTTTAGTTGAGTACTGAAAGTTCTAAAACATATTTAATCCAAAGATAATAAATTGTTGGACACTTCACTCAAAAAAATTCTAATGGAATTCCATCCTCAATAATCCGTTCATGATCGGATTTTGACATTTTCCATTTCTTAATTTTTGATTTTTCTTTGATTGAACTTCTATCAACTTTATGCGTGCTGCACACACCAAGTGACTATATTGACAACTTATGGAATCAGGTTCATAGTCTTCGAAGTAAACAAAGTCTCCACTTTGACGAGTTTGTTTGAAAAAATAACCTTTCAGTATAATAGACCCTTTGTCATACTGAAATCCGTGATCATTATAGTCTTATAATAATTTCATTTTTTGTTCAGTGCAACGCATCAAATAATACTTCACATTTTCATCGTTGTCAATAGGTGCAATTACAGCAAAAACATCTCCTGCACAATAAAATAAACTTAACATTTAATTATGCATATTTAAATTTATTTGTAGATCTTTAAATCATTAAAAAGTAATTCAAATGTTACCTTCTCTAACAAGATCAGAAACTCGATCACCATCAGATGATATTGTAGTTTCCTCTGATTCCATTTCTTCAAACATTGCAACAGACATTTTCCCCTTTGTATTTAGCTCTGTATGTTTCCAATCGTTCACATACATTTTGTTTTCACATACGTCATTGGATTTTGTGTTGTCTATGCCAATATCACAAAAACAAGAATATTTTCTTTTATCCTATGCAAACACATTTGTGGACAACTTTGTTTGAATTGAATGCAATTTTCGAGTCCCTTTTATTGTTTCAACGTCATTTCCAATTGATCTATTTATGTCTCTGATTCCAATATGCCAGAAAAACCTTTATATGGAAAATTAGAAAAAGAATTTGTAAATATGATATCAAAATACAATTAAAAATAATCATTGCATGATAAATGTACAATGTTTAAAATTAGATTTCCAATATAAATTAAATTTAATGTACCTTCGCACTTCTCTTGATGGGTTAATCTCATGGCTTAGATCAGTTTTGCACCATTGAACAACTTCTTCAGCGTTCACAAGTCGGCGTGCAAAGTGGTTCATTTGATATCTTCGAAGTACTCGTTTTATGCATACTCCTGCACCGTCATGTTCTCCTTTTCCATGGCCAGTCTCAAAGAAATTCCAACAATGTTTAATGCAAGTTTGCTTATGAAGATGACACAACTAAAAAAATGATCGTGTAGATTTGAATTAACCTGCGCATCCGTCTGACCATATCCAATGTTCATTGAATGTTATTCCATGATTTTTCAATGAATCATAAATTCTTCCAAAACAATGTTGTACAAAACATGTATCATGTGTACGATCGTCACTGATATAAAAATGATATTCTTTAATGATATGTCGATTTTCACTCGTGCTTTCTATATGATCGACATTTTGTTTAGCATGTCTATATAGAATATGGACGAGCATGGAGACGTGGTCAGAGTGATAGTAATCACTCTGAATTTCTTTTTGTGGAACAAATGTGTAGTTTTCTGCAAAATCAATCACTGACAAAATGGTTCCTGGTGGAAAAACTTCACGAGATTTTTTGAATTGCAAGTCTTGCCATCGAGCTCTATGGGAATGCTTGGTGTATTTGTAAATTTATTCTTCAAACTTTCTCAAAAAGTCTATTAGAAAAATTTCGTCTTCTCGTAATTTGATTCTTTTAACACTATCTGCACCTTGAATCGATGTACTGATATATTCATATCTCTTCCATTTCACTTTCATGTTGGACAATGATTGATCATTTATATCAATACGATATTTGTTTTGAAATTTAGTCAAATTTCTACAATCATCGCATTTTTTACCACCAACACATTTCTTTTTGTAAAATAGTTCATCGCTTTCTCTTTCACATAGAATTTGAGATATGAATTCATGGATAGTGGAAGGAGGAGGTGAATCCTTCCATAATGTTCTACCGAAATCAAGGAATGTGTCATAATATAACTCAAATTCCACATGATAATGGCAACAACAAGTGTCGCGTACGGTGATAGGTTTTACATACCATGGTTTTTTTTGAACAAAAGCACTAAGTGAAACTTGAATTTGACGATTCTCTTCTTTGAACTTGTTGAATAACTCTATTTGAGTGGTTTCCAAGAGATGTTTTTCATGTTCTTCGTATTGATTTTGTGCTATTCTTCTTCGCATCACATGTCTTGCAGTGGGTGAAACACACGAATTGTTCTTCCAATATTCATATATTATTTTTTTAACATCTTCTCCAAGTTTATCTTTGTATGGTTGCCTACAAATAGCTCTCCAACAAGCGAGTTCATCATTTACATCTATTTGCAGTCGAAATTTTCGATGTTTGTGCAGATTTTTTCGCGAGGTTCCCAGTGCTCGTGCCATAGATGTTAGATTCAAACGATTCTCTTGAGTGCTTGGTGAAACCATTGCCATTTGTATTCCTCTACGTATATTTGAAACATCTTTATCTCTAGATCTCTTAATTGACTCTATAGCACTACTCATATTTTTTATCACCTCTTCTTTCATTTTTTATCTTTGGTTGATTTTCGAATACCCAATAGTGTCGTCGCTTCTTTTAATTTCCTTGATGATAGGAGACCTTTCAACATTTGAGCTTGAACTGTCACTTGCTCAGTTTTGAAAAAAAATTCAAAAATTTTATCGACACGATATCGTATAACATGGTTAGGTTTTTTATCTCCATATGTGTGAGTTTCGACATTTTCTAACATCTCATTATCGATAGTGATTTCATCTGTACATATTCAATAAATAACTAAATTAATAAATATGTCAATAAATATTAGGAAATTTTAAATATATCAATAGATCATAATATTTACATTTACATACCCGATTCAATTTCTGCTTGAGGTTGATTTTCTTCTTCAATATTTTGAGGAGTATCTCTGTCTGTTTACATTAAACAAAATATTTTTCAAAGTAGTTCATCAAATAAAAATTAAGCTTCACATTTTACGTTGGGAAAACTTTAAAAATATATCAATAGATCATAATATTTACATTTACATACCTGCTTCAATTTCTGCTTGAGGTTGATTTTCTTCTTCAATATTTTGAGGAATATCTCTGTTTGTTTACATCAAACAAAATATTTTTCAAACTAGTTCATCAAATAAAAATTAAGCTTCATATTTTACATTAGGAAAATTTTAAATATATATCAATAGATCATGTAATATTTACATTTACATACCTGCTTCAATTTCTGCTTGAGGTTGATTTTCCTCTTCAATATTTGAGAGAGCTTCTAAATTTATTTTGCGATGTTGTCTCGTCTCTTCTCTGCGTTCCTCAGGTTTTCTTTTTCGATCATATTTTCTCACACAAGTTCTTCGATTTCCCATGATAATAGGGTATGAGGTTCAAAAAATTTCCTTCAAAAAATTAGACAATAACTCAATTACAAACAATATCACAAAATATTTAATTTAAAAAAATCTTTTCTAAAAAATACGTAATCCAATTCAAAACACATACTTCAACACAAAACACGTACATACGTCTAAGAAAAATCACACCGCCTCCAAGAAATGTCTTCCAAAAAAATTCTTTAAATCCAAAATTTGAAGAAAAGTTTTTGAACAAAGAAGCTCAAAAGATTTATTTCAACACAAAACACGTACATACCTCCAAGAAAAATCACGCCGCCTCCAAAAAAATGTCTTCCAAAAAAGTTCTTTAAACTCAAACTTTGAACCTCCAAGAAAAATTACGCCGCCTCCAGAAAATGTCTTCCAAAAAAGTTCTTTAAACCCAAACTTTGAAGAAAAGTTTTTGAATTCAAACCAAGTTGTAAAATGAAATGACTTATACACTACTAAATTCAATTAACATTGTTTGTTATTGGACTTTACAATAACAAACAACGTAGAGTTCATTAATGTAGTAGTGTATATGATAATTATATGTATAGTGGTGTGGCTATCGATAAAATTAGCTGCTAATGAATTTCGAGAATAGAAAGTTGGAAGTGGAAAATTGAGAAATCACTAGCTATGGGGCTGATGGAGGAGGACAAGCTAGAAACTATCTTCTGCTTATAAATTGTATTTTATTCACCTGTTGTCACAATCATTCATGGGATAGGTAGAGAGGATGACATTCCAAAAATTCATGCATATAATATGTAGAAGGGGTCATGTATGAGATGGTGTGAAGTGATGATGATTGACATGGTAAATTTTCATCTCCCAAGTCATTTTTAGATGATGATGACAAACCAATATTAGCCATTTTAAGGTTATAATCATTAACAAGAAATATGGGGAAGGAAATTCAAATGTCTCATCATGGAAATTATAAAAATTGTAAGGATGGGGTTATAAGCGTTATGGAAATTCTAAGTGCCAAATTCTAAGGAACAAGCCACATTTGCTTCTCCAAAACTTTATTTGATATATTCTTAAAAAACCAAGTACAAATTTTAGTAATCCTAGAATCATGCTTTACATAAGGTAAAATTGGGGAACTCATGACTTGTACTATAGATAAAAAAAACATTTACACTTACCAAAAAAATATATGATAAAAATTGACAAATTACATAAGCTTAAGCTCAAGGGGATATAATCATTCTTGCCTTCCATATAGATAATGAAAATGATTGTTCTAAGTCTCATGTTGCTTCTCATGTTATTTTATAAACCTTGGTTGGAAAGAAAAATAGGAGGGTAGAAATGTAAGAAATATAGAACAGATTGGATTTAACAGCCCCAAACTGGATTTTACTCTGAGGTATTGATTTTTTGAAATCTATTTTGTGAATGTCGACCAATAGATATATATCATGGAGGATGAAAGATGAAGATCAGCCGAATCCCATATGGAGGTTCAGGGATCGGAGGATGTTCACGGTATTTAAATATAATCTTAAATCTCCATACATGTGTGTACATATGGAATTGATTTTTTTATTAATTTTGTGAGTGAAATTAGTTGTTAATAAGTTTCATATTTTAATTTTTAGGAGGCAAGAGGAGAAGGGTTTCTACTCCATCCATGGAGCGTGGCCAAGGTTCAACCGGTCGAGGTATGAGTGGTAGCAAGTTGCGGGAAGGGGGTGATATTTATTCCCCCGAAGGCCAATCAACGGCTGTTGGTTCTCAACAGGGTCACTGTGGGTCTGGTTCTCAGCAGCGTCATTCTGGGGTTGGTTCTCAGCAAGGTCATGTTGGAGATGATGTTAACCAACAACATCAAGGTTGCCATCAATTTCAATATTTTTTCATTAAATTTGTACAACTTTTTTTACACGTGTTTTTTCTAATATACAAAATTTTATATATATTGATGCAGAGGCTGAAAATGTTCGAGCCAGTGGTCAAAAAAGACGCAGGGTAGCGCGCTACATTAAAGAAGAAGGCTGTCAACCCACCACAACTTATCCGGCTGAGATTACTGATATACCATGGGAAACGAACATGGCGGAATGCACCTTACAAAGGTGTCAAAGCCTTCATGAAAAATTGCAAAGAGATCTTGAGTCTTTGTCTCTACCTGCTGAGAGTAGACAAAGCCTAGAAATAGTTACACATTCATTGAGTGAAATGGTAAAAGTGTACAAATATTTGGGGCCAACAACTGATTCATTTGTAGAAGTGATGAGAAAGAGAAAAGAAACAGTGATAGGTCCCGATAAATGGCAGGACATAAAAAAAAGAGTTTCAAGAGATGATGCTAAGTCAATGTTTAATTATAAGGAAAGGCTAAAAAGAAAAATGTTGAAGGTGCAGTATTTCAAGCACCCAGACAAAGCACAATATTTGTATAGTCGACATCTTGCAGCCTTTGGAAGGCTTCCATGGAACGATGAGGTTCCTCTTTATTTTGCACATATTTTTTATGCAGAATTTTTTTTGGGTATGAAACCCAACTACAATGACCTTCCTTCAGAATTTTTTGGCCCAGGGAGAGGTCGATTATATCAACGTAAGGGCACTAAGCGAGATGTGGAGTTGCCTCGCCCTGAGCCGCCATTGGTGAGTCGACCGTCTCGAGTCGAAACCCTGTGATCAGAGATGGATGCGACTTCTCAAATAAGTCGTGAAGCAAGAGATGTTATGATCGAAAATGTTCATAGCGGATTGAGTGGAGTCAATATTGGCTTAAATCGACAAAGAGCACGTGAAAATGCACGTGCCAATTTTGTTTATCATACAGATGAGGAGATTTACAACATGAATGTTAAAGATCTCCGAACATACGCAATAAATTGTCGCAATGGTTTGCAAGACCTAATTTTTTGTGAGGAAGAGGGCACTGGAACGGTATGTGTTAGTGACCTTAGGGTTTGAAATTATATTTACATATACATGTGTACAATTTGTAATAAATACATGTGTATGTACACATGTATACATTTATTTGTATGTGTACATTAATCTAACAAAAATGTATGATTATATGTTAAAACACCATTTGCAATTCTCAGGCATGATGCGTGATGAAAATGTTAATATTACGTTCGGGACCTCTGGCTCAAACGATGCAGCTGGGTCTGACCATCATGATATGTTGGCACATGTATGTTAGTGTTTTTTAAGTGACTCTAAAATAAATAATTGTTGCCACACATGTACATGTATGTATATATATAATTCGATAAAATGTTTTAACAGGTACCGATTACGTCTGATGTTTTTGGGATGCCGGTACCTTCTTCTTCCTTAGGAGATATACCTTCTACTTCATTGGGAGATGTATAAGTATGGACAATTTTTCACAAGTTCAAAATTTATGTTACCTCAAAAATTTCCATTAAAAATTGAGATATATAGAGAGAGATCTATATTTTGAGTTATTTAAAATTTTTTGAATTTAGGTTCGTATAGAAGATTTTTTTAATCCGAGGACTTTAGCGACAGAGATAGGAACATCCACAGCATTTGAAGAAGTTGTCTTTAGTTCTTTTTTTAATATTATTGTTCAAATAAGTTTATATATGTACACGTGCATTTTCATTTGAAAGTTTTTAATTTATATAAATTATTTATGTATATATATATTTATATTTAATTGTACATGTATATTGTACAGGTTACTACTGCAGATGTTTCTATGGCAGAACCTGTTCATCAAATGGAGAGGCAACCTTATGAGGTATTGCGTGATTTTTTTGTTATATTTTGTTTTTTACATGAAGTTCTAGATATATATATTCTCATTCATTTTTAAAACTTCAAATTTTAATGTTCAAGTACATGTGCATTGTGTATGTAGGTTTCCTATTTACAGGATAGGGAGCTAACTGAGACCCAGAGGCTAGATCCTCCATTCGATGGACAAGATATACAGTAGATTTGATTTGATTTCAAAATTTAGTTGGTTTTAAAATTTGTTAAACTTGATACAGTTTGATACTTGAGTGAGATTTACAATTTTTGGACATATTTTATTACAATATGTTTTTTGGACATATTTTTGGACATATTTTTGGACATATGTTAAATGTTTTTGTTGGATAGTTGAATTATAATTGGCATGGCATGTGATATTTAATGTTAAATGTTTTTGTTAGATAGTTGAATTATAATTGGCATGGCATCTGACGTTTTTAAAACTACATGAATGATGGAATGTGAACCTACATTTGCACATGTGGTAAATTGAAATGTTACTTGTAACAAGACAATCCCCATTTATTTCATTACAGGATATGTTGATTTCTGATTTGATATAATTGCATACATATGATGGTACATTACTTGTAAAGTCATTGGATTAATAGTGTTCATTGATTTCAGTGTTCTTTGGATGGTTTTAGTACTTTTGGCATGTGAATGTGAAGTAATGTTGTCATCTGGATTACATTTGATGTGTGATATTTAATGTTAAATGTTTTTTTTGGATAGTTGAATTATAATTGGCATGGCATGTGATATTTAATGTTAAATGTTTTTGTTGGATCTAGTTGAATTATAATTGGCATGCCATCTGAAGTTTTTAAAACTACATGAATGATAGAATGTGAACCTACATTTGCACATGTGGTAAATTGAAATGTTCCTTGTAACAAGACAATTCCCATTGATTTCATTACAGTATATGTTGATTCTTGATTTGATATAATTGCATGTATGATGGTACATTACTTGTAAAGTCATTGGATTAATAGTGTTCATTGATTTCAGTGTTCTTTGGATGGTTTTAGTACTTTTGGCATGTGAATGTGAAGTAATGTTGTCATCTGAATTACATTTGAAATGTGATATTTAATGTTAAATGTTTTTGTTGGATAGTTGAATTATAATTGGCATGGCATGTGATATTTAATGTTAAATGTTTTTGTTGGATCGAGTTGAATTATAATTGGCATGCCATCTGAAGTTTTTAAAACTACATGAATGATAGAATGTGAACCTACATTTGCACATGTGGTAAATTGAAATGTTACAAGACAATCCCCATTGATTTCATTACAGTATATGTTGATTTCTGATTTGATATAATTGCATGTATGATGTGCATGTATGATGGTACATTACTTGTAAATTCATTGGATTAATAGTGTTCATTGATTTCAGTGTAAGCGCAAAAAATTATTGACAATGTAGAATGATTTTTGTGTTATAATAATTAAACCTAATAATATTGGAGAGCCAGAGAGACTTGAGGTATGGTGTTTACTACAAGAGTTTGAGCTAAATATTTAAATGGTTTATCTATCTTTCAGAAAATAGTTTAAGATTGATCACAAGAATTAAGAGAATGTCTCAGTCCATCATTGGTATGGCTTATGCTGCAACCATGAAGTCTCGTCCCAACACCATAGAATGATCATCCATATCAATGACTCTTAAGTCTATCTTTCCAAACCATGACCCTACTCTCACATGTGTGCCTTTCATGACACCAGTCACTGCTTTCATCCTCGAGTTGACTGCCTTGAAAGCACTCAACTCTTTCTCGATGCTAGCCTTCCTCTTTCTAAGAGATGAAGCTGCCTTTCGACTTAGGAAGCTATGGGTAGCCCCAGTGTCTATCAAAGCAGAGAACTTTTTCCCATGTACGGTTGTAGACATGAATCTCAAGTCCAAGGAACTTTCATCATCATTCCTCCTCCTTGTCTTGCGCCTTAATTCCGCAATCTTCTTCAACATTTCCTCTTCCAATATGTCTTTCGAACTAGCCCTTGGCTTAACAGTGCTTTTCACATATCTCTTCTCATGAAGCTCTATAGAACAATTCGATCCTGGGTCTGCTTGAATTGGTTCAAGCTCTTTCCTTTTCGAATTCTGTCTAATTGCTCCAATACGAAATATATTGACTCCTTCCAAATGAAGTGCACCAATCCTCATAGTGTGGTCGTCTTCTTTTCCAAGTGTGCCAACACATGCATTTTCTTTCTTCAAACCAATAGGTTTCGGATCAAGAAAGTCCCTCTTGATCTTATCTTCCATGTTCTTGACTTTAGCCTACAACGTGGTGCTTCTTTCCTTCAAGTGAGCCCTTTCCATAAAGAGTTCTTGAAGTCTTTGTTCACCTTGTCGTATCTCCATGTCAAGCTTTTCAATTTCAGCAGTTTGTCCAGATAGTCCATCCTTGGAATTTCTTGGGTGAAAAACCAAGTAGGCTGAACCAACTTTGGTCTAGTGCATTGGAATTCATTAAAGAATTGGTCATTGGCGCTGCTTCAAGCTAGGAGTGAGCATCGTCACCAACCTACATTGAATATTTTACACTCCCTAGGGTGAATGATACTTTAAATTTATTGACAGTCTAAGACTTTCGAATTTTTTCGAATGCCAAATGATCTTACAAAGTTAGTATTTATAATATCCTAGTAGGTCATTCGGTGACAACTTTTACCGGAAACTTGAAACGACTTTGGCATGTGATATTTAATCTGTTAAATGTTTTTGTTGGATTGTTGAATTATAATTGGCATGGCATGTGAAGTTTTTAAAACTCGAGTTTTGGATGGTTTCAATCTACATTTGGCATGTGATATTTAATGAACTTTAAATGTTAAATGTTTTAATGATGCACAATATATAATCAAAAGGGTTTTAAAACTTAAAGTTTTGGATGGTTTCAATCTACAACTTAAAGTTTTGGATGGTTTCAACCTACATTTGCACATATGGTAAATTGAAATTATGTTACATGTAACAAGATAATCCCCATTGATTTCATTGTATATGTTGATTTCTAATTTGATATAATTGCATGTATGATGGTACATTACTTGTAAAGACATTGGATTAATAGTGTTCATTGATTTTAGTGTAAGCGCAAAAAATTATTGACAATGTAGAACGATTTTTGTGTTATAATAATTAAACATAATAATATTGGAGAGCAAGAGAGATGAGGTATGGTGTTTACTACAAGAGTTCGAGCAGGTCATTCGGTGACAACTTTTACTGGAAACTTGAAACAAAGAGAATCTATCTTTGGCTAGGACATCATGTAAGATGCTTGACATAAACAATAAAATTGTACTTAAAAGCTGAGATTCGGGCAAGTGGGGACAACCACTTGTTATCTCGTCCCTTGGAGGCTAGGCCATATGGGGACCGAATCTGACCTTACAAAATAAAGTGAAATAATTTGTACTAAATAGGACAAGTTCGAACTTGACAAAAAAGTGGGTACAATTCCCAATAATGACCTACTCTGCTGAGATGGTACACTGAAGCACATGTTGTTTTGATTACCTTATGTGCCATATTTACCCCAGAGAAATTTTTATAAAGATATTATTGTTCTCCCATTGTAGGTAGAGTTCCCAAATGGGCATACAGACTTTCTGTTTCATTCTGATGTTTGCTCAAAGTAGGAAAGTTTAACTTGAAAGTTTTCTTCCAACTTTCACCTTCAGATCCTCTCCAAGGTGATGAAAATATTAATCTGGTTAAAATTTACTTAGCATGGGATTATTCTTTCTCATATCCAATGCTCAATTCGGGAATCAATGTGCTTAGCAAGTTAAGAATAATTGGAGATATTGCAGATAATATTGATGGCCCTGCACTTACAAGATAACCCTGACTAGAGGAGTGAAAATCTATCACTGGAATGTGCATAATGGGGTCGGAGAAAAAGGGAGCTAAAATCAATATCTATTGTGGAGTGGGCACAATTACAAATGATGAAACAGGTGATGGGAATCTTACCAATGGGTCACTCAATAAATATGGTAAATTTGAAGTCTGCAGTGAAGTTGGAATATTGACCAATGATGGCACTGACAGTGATATTGGAGAGAAACTGACATTGTGCAGATCTAGTGGCAGGGGAAGAATAAATGCAGAAGAGGATCCAACAGATAAGTCTGTTGGAGGGGTAAACTAACAACTTCAGTTGACAAAGATGGAAAAAATGGGGTAGTTATTGTATATTGTAAAGAGGATGCCGACAGAGGACATGGGCAATAGTATGGTGAAAATATGGAAGTGCCTAAAATTGGCACATGAGATGAAGCTGGCAAGTGAAATGCAAATGGATTGAAAGAAGTTTCTCCAATGGGAAGAGATTATTGAGAAGGTAATCCATTTATAGTGATAATAAGAAAATGAAGATATCACTGTGGAAGAGGAGTGACATTCTCCCTACCATGCGCATTTCCATAGATATCATTTGTTTTCTCATTTGAATTTATACTAGTAACAGATTTTCAGATCTGTGTGCTCCATGAATCAGTTCCATTATTATTGGAATCCAAAGAGTTGTTTAATGTTTGCATTGTCAAAAGGCTTAGAAAACCAATGACAAAAACATTGTTGTGGAAATCCACACGTAAACCTTTTTTACCTGATCACCTACTCAAAAAACATCTCAAAGTATTTAATGAATCAATAATTACACATTTATTAAATATGGATTTTAAAAAAAGTTATGCTTATCGATAACAACCAATTTTAAAAAGATATCTAATGAATCAATAACAATCAATTTAAAATCCATATTCAAAATGATAAGTATAACCTTTTTTAAAATGAAATTCATAGAGATAAAATTACCTAGGTTGATTGAAGTTGAGGAAGCAATGCCAACCCATAAAAATAACTTTAACAATGAATGTCTCTAGATGAAAAATCAATATATATGCTTGAAAATCATTTTTCGAATCAAATTAATATGTGTTGAGCTATGTAAATAAAACTAAAGAATAAAGAAAATCAGTGAGACGGATCTAAGTATACCATGTCATCTAACCTTTAAATGTACTAAAGTAGCATTTGCACCAGATGTTGCAAAAGAAATGTTGTAAGTTGGTAGCCCATATGGAAGAAGAGCATAGATGAAAAAAAGATGTCATATGGTATGTGATCTAACTATAGCTTAATTTGGAGGGAACAAAAAATTCGAGGAGTGGGAATCCATGGATGCCTCTACAACTCAACACCATGGTTTCATTTTGAAATATGCAGGGAAAAAAAACCTAATCCCGAAGGATACAACGCGTGTTGCCCAAAGAATAATCATATTTCCTGAGAAGACGGAAGAGGCGATGTTTTTGACTTTTCACGGGTTTGTAAACCTTGGGATTGCAGGGTCAATTTTTGTCTCAACAAGGCATTCTGCTACACAATTTGGCTTGAAGAAGGTAGAAGATTGCACCATGAAGATGTTGGCCATAGATAACAATGGGAATCGACATGCAGTTGTGGGACTGTCTGGCCACACACTACTGAAATCCCTTGTGATCGATGGTGTCATCATCCTTGAACCTGACCATCTTGAGGACATCGCGGCCTACTCTGGCGCATGAGAGATCGAATCAAGGTAAAGCTTCGTGTTTGTATCTGGAATGAAGTTGGATATGTTGGTGAGATTTGACTCAAATGTGATAAAGATATACATATTAGGCATTGATATGTTCAGATCATAGTCATGGTGCCTCATATCCTAACTCTAAGGAAGACCTTCAATACTGTTTGGGTATTGATCCAAACAAAAGAGAAATAGAAAGGAGACCACATGAAGTAGATCTAGAGTAGTTTTTTTAGGTTTTTATCAAAACCATTTATGCAAAATCAAAAGTGCTAAGGGTCAGGGGAATGGATCTAGTATCAGATCTGAAACAGAATATCCTAAATATTATAGTTATTCCTCCTCCTTTTCAAATTTTTATTTATTCAGGGAAAGTGATGTAGGATTTGATCCATTTGGAGGACTATGGCATTCAAATAAACACCACAATTATCCTGAATTTAATATTGCAATGCAGTGCACCAGGAGTGAGTTGCACCTCTGGATCATCTTTGGTTGGAAAGGCTCTAGCCTCATTCAAGGATGCTTTAAGAGGGAACATTGCCACTCAAGAGAAAAAAAATCCAAATATGACAATACCAAGGCCTACATCGCTGAGAAGATTGAAACTATGGCCACAAAAATTCCAAAAGTAAGTGGTATTTTCACTATCCTGAAAGAAAAAAATGTCATAGGTCGATTTAATGGTTAATGACCCAAATTTAAAGATCTAAATGAGTGGATCTTCCACAACTGGACCAAATATGTTGACATTTATCTTTGTATCAAAGGATTTTTTTTTGCTTATTTTGAAAAACATAAAGACTTTAAACATGTCATAAAGGAAGAACCACGGTTTTGGGAAAGGGCGGGTATCTTTGTAACCCCATAGTTTCCAATATTTGATGCTAACACAATGGTGGTAACACAAATGTCAGTTTGGGTAAGGCTACATAACCTTCCTCTTCCCTATTGGCACCACCAGGTTCTAAAAGGCACCTAAAGCACATTGGGAAGGTTCCTAAAAATGGATCGCGATGGATTGGAAAAAGGTATATTCAATTTTTCTCACATATGTGTGGAGATAGATTTAAGAAAATGACTTCTTTATTATATTCATTTGAGGCATCAAGAGTTCGGGTGGACAAAATGGTTAGATTTTGAAAATACTGCTTTTATGTGCATGATCTAGCATCAAACAAGGCACTTGCAGAATACATGCAATCAAGCAAAGAAAAGGATGAAGAAAAGACAACCAAAGCAAAGAGGATGGAAATTCCCATATCCTCCATCTTTAGATGTCGAGGATGAAGAAATGGATGAGAACCAAAAACATTCAGAGACACAAAATCCTCATGGTTCTCAAATGTAGGGAGGAGAAAATCAGAAGGACTAGAATAAACATGTAGACATTCCCAACAACACAAGTTTGATCTCGAACAGTGAGAACCAACATGAGGAAAAGAGAAACAATCAAGGATCAGGTGGAACTAATCATTCACATGTCGCTGAGAACTCAGAATCATATAAATAAATCCAAAAACTTCCAATAAATAATGATATGGAAATTTTTTCAGCTACTCCATCTCTTGGGGATTGGAGAAAAGTTCGTAAGAAAAAAAGAAAAAAAGAGATTACCAGTTTATAATTTTAGTTTTATTTATTTTTCTACCTTTGTTACTACAAGTTGTTAATGCACATCTTCTGGTCCTTTGGAACAATACTCTAATGCACTTGGTGCATCTACTACAATGTAACTTTTAATTTTTCTTTAATAGAAAGTTGTTGAATTTTCCATGGAAAAAAAAATTATAGTTGAATTTGAGTTAAAAAAAAATCATAATGTAAAATGTAATATAATCAAATAATTTACTTAAAATAGTGGTGTGCGCAACTTCTTTCCCAAGTGCTCAATCCAAGATCTTATTTTCATTGAAATTTGCATCCTAGACTGGAACTTTGTCTTTCATTGCCTCAACGAGATTGAACCCTTCACTCTCATATGGTAATGGTTCCAGATAAAATTTCTCTATGAGTATTCTCTATAGCTGTTTATATTTATACACGTATCCATTAGCACAATTAAAGGGTTGGTTCATTGGATAAGGACCTATGGCAACCCAAGTTTCATGTTCTGAAACCAATTTTGCATGAGATCCATCCATAAATTATTCCCACAAAATATATTTCCCTGAGTACTTGAAAAATAACCCCTCATGTTTGCAAAGGCAGTGTAAACACACAGTCTGCCTAAAAAATGCATCAACCTCCAAGGAGAGAAGCCAAATATGTGTGTTAGACCATGAATAGACCAAGTTAATCCTTATTTCTTGTTTGCAGCCTCAAATTCAATATCCTTAAGAGTGTAGTAAAAACTAAGCACAAGTAGCTTAGGAAGCTCTTCATGAAAGGGCACCTCATGGGGTTAATATTTCCTCAAAGAAGAAGAAATATTATTGTAATGATGTTCTTTGTTGATTTCCTCAAAGTGAGAAACCATATTATACTTAAGAATGAATACTAAAACACCAAAGAACTACTCACCCCAAGTTTATCAAAGTTTCAATGACCAATAAATTGACTTAGAAATAGATGTGCAACTATAAAATAAAACAATTACCCCACAAGGGCCAAGGGAACCTTTCCACTAGGAATACCAACTCATTGTGATAAAATGCACACCAATCTATGACAAGAAACATCACCATGAATTTCAAAAATATATGCATTTAAAATTAGCATAAATATTTCCATAGTCCATGACTTCATTAAATCTTCCCTACCAATCACATACTACTAATATCGGTTCTTAGTGCAATGATATAATGCCATAGTAATGGATAGTAGAAAATAAATTGAAATAATTAGTCAATGGTTGAAATTTCCATGGATTTCTGCAACATTCTTACCTAAGAAATGTGCCAAATGAAATAAATGAGAATTAAATGTGATTTCCAAATAAAATCATTGTTATAGTTAAGAAATGAAAATAGTTGATCAGAGATATGAATTAGATTCCTACAACAAATTCACTCACTTGAGCAAAGGGATTGAATGAAGGGCATCGCAAAATAGAGATAAAAATCAAGCTATCATGAGATTTATATGGAGGGTAGATCCTTGGGTATTGCTAATACAAGTCTCCTTGGGCTTCGACTATAAATTCATAATTGCATGTACGTGTACATGGTTCTTACTGGTCGGCTAATGTGACTTGTTCCAATGGATTTATCCTAATATTTCATTTGAAAATTAATTGAAAATGGTAGTCTTGTTTGTGAACGAGAGAAAGAAATATATTTTCAATATGTATATGTTAGGAAAGCTTCCCTTTAATAGGAAAAACTTTGAGAAAATGAATCTTCGATCACAGACATCAATTATTTAATACAAGTAATATGGAAAGCCAAATAATATATGTACCCTTGACTCGTTTTGACACTAACTATATTACAATATATTTTCACAACGTAACATATGTCATTATCAATGCATCATAATTTTACATAAAATTAAAATAATAGTTAGTTCTCCTGTTGCTAGCGAATACATAAATTTATTTTATAGTTTGAAGCACAAAATAGAATATAACATAAATATTAGTTTATCCATGATGTAATAGACTTGACACTAACTATATTACAATATATTTTCACAACGTAACATATGCCATCATCAATGAATTATACTTTTACATAAAATCAAGATAATAATTCTCTTGTTGCTAGTGAATACATAAATTCATTTTATATTTTGAAGAAAAAAATAGAAAATAACATAATTATTAGTTTATCCATAATGTAATAGACTTGACACTAACTATATTACAATATATTTTCACAACCTAACATATGTCATCATTAATGCATCATACTTTTACATAAAATTAAGATAATACTTCTCTTGTTGCTAGTGAATACATAAATTTATTTTATACTTAGAAACACATATTAGAAGATAAGATAAATATCAAACTATTATTTTATCGATGATGTAACTACTTCTGTTCAATTTCATGTTAAAGTTAGAAAGATCATTTTATACATTAAGCTAGAAAGAGTAGTTTATACATTAAAGTTAAAATGAGTAGTTTATACATTATGTAACTACTTCCATTCAATTTAATGTGAAAGTTAGAAAGACAAGTTTATACATTAAGTTAAAAAGAGTGGTTTATACACTATGTAACTAGTTCAATTATGCGAAACTTTTACAGGAAAAAAAGTTTGGAAAAATGCAGTTGAATTATTTTGGAAAGTTGTAGTTTAATTATTTTAACTTTGCATTTTTTAATAGTATAATAATTTTTTCTTTAGATGTAATTAAAAAAATTATCTCAAAAATAAAAATCACTCTATTTATATTAATACAAAATCAATTTAATGAAAAAATATCAATCCCAACCAAAAAAAATTAATGATTTAATGAATGCTTCTAATTATGTATGACTTCTAAAGTATGCCCTAAAGTTGTTTTTTCCTATGCTAATAAATTGTTTTTCTAATATGTAAAAACTCAATCATTTTAATGTGAAAAATAATATATTAAAAAAATAATGACAAAATATCAAACTCATGGTAGGTGCAAATCAAAATAAAAACTATTCACACTAAAAAAGAATTTAAATAATTACTCAAATTTTTTTAATTATATAATTATTTTGTCTTTGGATGTAATTAAAAAATCAAAATCAAAACTATTCATACTAAATAACTTTAAATAATTACTCCAAAAATTTTAATTATATAATTATTTTGTCTTTAGATGTAATTAAAAAAATGATAAAATTACAATCTCTCAAAATTAAAAAACAAATATTGAAAATCAAAATTTTAATCTTATACTAAATAAATTAATTTGATCTAAAAAAAATTAATGATTTAATAAGTAATTGTAATCATGTATAGCTTCTAGAGTATGCCCTAAAACCTTTTTCTAACACATTCTTTGTCCAGTAAGACATGGTGCATCCCTTCATAATAACAGTTGTTTTCTCTACTCACCAAACATAATTGATCATTCCCTCCAGATTCTCACTCTGCAAATCACAGTTAAGAACTTTAAAAAATTATAGAGATACAACATTCTCCATAATATTTCTTTTGGCCTAGGTTTATTTAATGCCAAGTTTACAGTATATTAAAACTATTTTTTGGACACATTTCTTGCTTGTCTTCCTACAAAATATCATACTTAGGGTAGTTGTAAATTAAAACTAGCAATTGCACCACATGTTGCAAAAGAAACACCTTAAGAGAATAGCATAGGAAAGAGTGGCCTAGGAGAAATAAGATGTTGCAGAGAGAGAACCATCCTGAAGGAATAAAATGAAAATTTTCCATCATGAAGGGATGAAAGGAAAATTTTGCTTCCATGGAAGCAGGTCATAAAGGTTCCAAAGATATTGTTTATAAGAGTTATCAACCAGAAAATTGTCTTAGATATTGAAATAGGAAATTGGGGATGAAAACATATATGTAACCAACATAATATGTTCGCATATATAAAAAATTTGTTATAGATATTGAAATAGGAAATTGGGGGTGAAAATCCTTTGGTGATTAATAATCATCCAAAACAAGCATGAAATAAGCATGTAACTCAAATAAGATATTTTAAATACATTCAAGTACAATCTATCTTTTATAGATGTAAATAAAGAGAATTTTTATTAATAGAAATAGAGTTTACTCCAAGTTCATCTACATATGCCAATTGCATTCACCACTTAAGAGAATTAAAAAAAAAGTTTATTGAGAAAAAAACTCCAACACATTTGTAGAGAAAATTATAACACACTATCACACTTTTCTTATCAGAGCTAAATGCTCCTATATGCAACAACGACGTATTTCATCACTTAGAAGCAGTAAAAACAAGTTTATTGAGAAAACAACTCCAACACATTTGTAGAGAAATGGTTTTCATCACTTAGGAGCAGTAAAAACAAGTTTATTGAGAAAACAACTCAAACACTTGTAGAGACAATTATAGCACAATATCACAATTTTCTTATCATAACTAAATGCTCCTATATGAAACAACGATGGCTTTGATCAGTTCAAGAGTAGTGAAAATGAGTTTATTGAGAAAACAACTCTTGAGAGAGATTTGGAAACAACTGTTGAGTTGGTGAACACATATTGCTCTATGGTGTTGGATATTGGGCATAGATTTCTTGATCTTGTATACAAGATTGTAAATTTGCATGTAGCTTATACTACATTAACCATGAAATTGTCAACATTTAGGGCACAATTTCCATCACATTTGTAGAGAAAATTACAGTAAAGTAACACATTTTCCTTATCATATCTAAATGTTAATATATGCAACAACTACCCTGTGCCTCATAGTTTACATTTGTGCAATGAGGCGGAGAGGAGTGTAAGGTGCAAGCTAGAATAACAAGAGAAGAATCTTGTTTGATACATTAGAACCTTGTTTGGGACTTAAGATTGATTCATTCTGTGCACATCTAGAGTAAAGCTTAATAAAACAAAACTCACCATAGCTTATTCTTAATTGATCAAGAGTATATAATTTTGAGGGTGGTTTTATATGTTCACTTCCCATGATGTCTATCACAATGTATGGGGTTCATTGCAACCATGGATATATTTTGATTTGTTGTGTTTTTTTCTTGTGGCTAAAACTTAGTTTTGGTTGTCGCCTAGTTATCATGATTCAATTTTTTTTTATAATCTCAGATCCTTATAGAATTAGATATATTTTGTGAGCTAATGTGATGTTTTGTTTCTCGCAATGGTTCAAAAATCAGTTATTATACCACAATATTGAATTTATCATTGTGTGTTTTGTTTATGAACCCTTTAAAAAAACCATGGGAACATTTTACGTCTTGTTCTATGGTGTTGGATATTGGGCATAGATTTCCTGATATTGTACACAACATTGTAAATTTTCATGTATTTTATACTACATTAACCATTAAATTGTCGACATTAAGGGCACACTTGCCATCACATTTCTAAAAAAAATTACAATAGAGTATAAATTTTTCTTATCATTTCTAAATTTTGATATATGCAACAACTACCTTGTGTCTCATAGTTTACATCTATGCAAGGGGGAGGAGAGGAGTGTAAGGTGCATGATAGAATAACAAGAGAAAGAAGAATCTTGTTTGGGACTTGAGATAGATTCATTCTCACATCTAGAGTAAATCTTATTAAAACAAAACTCACCATACTTTGAATTTTTTAAATAAATATCTTAAAAATTAGAATATCAGTTTAATACATTTTACTCAATTACATATTTAACAACATTCATTTAAAAAGATACAATTGTAAATTACTATTTTAAATAAAAATACTACAACACATTTAACAATATTCATTCAAAAAAATAAAAATACAAATAACTATTTTAAATAAAAATAGTACAAAGAATCACATTAATTACCTTGACCTCGGTGTACCTTCCTGTTTTTACTTTTTAAATATCTCATGTTTGTAACTTATTCTTAATCACATAGTGTCAATTTTGTTAAACTATAATCTACAAATCTCACTTTTTATAGCTTTGGTGGAAGAATAGAGTATCTAAATTCCCTTACCCTTTAAGAAGCATCCTCAATTATTGTACCACCCACCTCAACATCCAATATAGACATCTTAGCTTATTCTTAATTGATCAAGAGTATACAATTTTTAGAGTAGTGTTCTATGTGGACTAAAATTCCCATGATGTCCATCACAATGTATGGGGTTCATTGCAAACATGGATATATTATGTGAGTTGTTGTGATTTTTTTCTTGTGACTAAAACTCAGATTTGGTTGTCACCTAGTTATCATGATTGAAAAATTTGTTATCATCTTAGATGCTTATAGCATTAGATATATTTTGTGAGCTAATGTGATGTTTTGTTTGTCACAATGATTCAAAAATAAGTTATTATACCACAATATTGACTTTCTCATTGTATGTTTTTTTTTATGAACACTTAAAAAAACCATGGGAAAATTTGATTTTACACTGTGGATATATTTTGTGAGCCAATGTGATGTTTTGTTTGTCACAATGATTCAAAAATAAGTTATTATACCAAAATATTGACTATCTCATTGCATGTTGTTTTTATGAACACTTAAAAAAAAAACCAAGGGAAAATTTGATTTTACATTGTGATCTCCTCAGCGGGGATTTTAAAAATTTGAGAGTAAATTAAGTAGTTAATTTTAGAAATTGTTGTATAAGATGGGAAAATTGGATTCTTTGTAGACAATATGGATGTCATAACAGATAGCTATTTTGAATTTTTTTAGTGTCTCTGGCCACCATGCATCTAATAGGATCCATTTCAACTGAGAATGTCAATAGATCATTGTGTGAATGATAACTTATGAAACCCTAGCCATTTTCTTTCATCGTGGATGAGGTTACAAACTAATAACTTATGAAATCCCTAGCCATTTTCTTTGATTTTTGGATTAGTTTATAAACTAGAATACACTCTCTCTTCAGAAGAATCTGCAATATATATTGGATGGAGGGAAAGGTTATGATAAAACTTGTACAAAAAACCCTAAGGACTGAGTGGGTTTTTTCTTTTGTAAGTTTTGTTTGGAATTGAAAAAAAAATATATAAAATCTAAAATTATGTAGTGAAAAATTTGTTTAAAATTTCATAATAAAAAGTTGAGTGAGTGTGACATCATATAATATGAAAATTATTTATGATTATAAAGTAAAAAACATGTAAGATTTTTTAGATCTATATTATTTATGAGAGCCCTTTAAATAAACTACATTCTGCATGAATACCATGAATCAATACCATAGGCTGCTTTTATAGTTTATTATTATTAAACATTTGATCCCTCTTGGCTCTTGGTATATCCATAGTTAATATTGATCTAGGCCATATTAATTTCCCCCTTTAAATAAACTACATTCCACATGAATATCATGGGTCAATACCATGGGTTGTTTTTATAGTTTATTATTATTTTATTATTTTTAATTTTTATTGTATTTTGACTTAGTTAAAATGTCCATTACATTATATCAATATTTTTATCTAATTTACTTTTATTTTTATTTTTGTGTAATTTGGCATAGTCTCACCAAATCTAAATTCAATCTAACTTATTAAAAAAAAAGAACTAACATTATAAAAAACATATATAAAACTATTTACTTGTGGATCTAATGGCCTAAAACATTTCAATAGTCTAACATTTGATCCAATGGCTCAAACATGGACAGAACAACAGCTAGGGGAGTTGTTGCAAAGCAAACATGGACACAATGGCAGCTAGGGGAGTTGTTGCAAAGGAAATTCCTTAAGGCTAAGAAAGAGTAGTATAGAAAGAATAGTATGAAAGAAATAAGATCTGACTAGAGTTCTATATAGGGAAATGGGAAATAGGAGGTCTCTACCTAGCGAAATAAGTTAGCAAGAGATGTTTCATTAATATAGGTAATAAACAATAGCAACACCGCCCTAATGTAAAAAATAAATATGGAACTTTTGAACCTTAGATATATAAAATGAATATTCATATTGTCATTTGTATTTGATACTCAATGTGTGTTTTCATTTGACTATATTTATAATTTTATATTATCCATGGAATTTAATATTAAATAAAATTTCATTTTTTAATGCCACTCATCTCAATACATAAAATGGATTTAAATTATTATAAACCATTCCATCTTAATTCCATTCCAATCAATATAATAATAGCACAACAATAAATTTTGATCTTAATTCTATTCTAACCAATATGATATATTAGGAGAACAATATAACAATATGAATAGGTATCAATTTATGACAAACATCTAAACATTTACTTTGCAATACATTTGACATTACCAAAATTTAAAAAAATAAGAATTATCTATATCATAACTTTAATTTATATTATTATTATTATTAAAAGTAAAAGATAATTAATATATGAGTTTAATCTATATAGTTAAAAAGAACATGTAACAAGATTCTTAACTATTTATATTTACTTTCACTTTACTTTGTTATGGTGATTCTTAATTTATGAATATATTTTGCATAAAAATTATCTATATCATAAATTTAATTTATATTATTAATATTATTATCAAAAATAAAAGAGAATTAATATATGAGTTTAACTTATATAGTTAAAAAGAAACATGTAACAAGATTCTTAACTATTTATATTCACTCTCACTTTACTTTGTTGTGGTGATTTTTAATCTATGAATAGATTTTGGTGGAATACTATGAGCCAATATCATGACTTATCAATATCAAGTGGCCAAAAACCATAACTAATCATTTCATATGACACTTGCTTGTATGAATTTTTTATTGTTTCTTATTTAATTAATTTAGTGAAAACGGGGAAAGAACATAACTACTTTTGAGACACTTTAATATGTAACAGCTATTAAAAATATTATGGAGAATAAATATCTATCATCAACATAATAATTAATGATAAAAAATTAAACCCTTACTATCTACCTATCTATTAATAATAAATGATAATTAAATTAAAATTCTAAAACTTCCAAAATAAATATATTAAAATTCTATACACAAACATAACAATACCAATTGAATGATTTACAAATCATAGTGGCCAATTCACCAGTAAACACATTGAAATGTAAACGTGTCACATCTAAAACACTATCATGTATTACAATGTCGAGTTTGCATGCAAAATTTTTACATATATTCTGTCTGAATTTATTATTTTCCTCTGTTTTCTGTTTATCCATGGCTACATGTAAAATAAAAACAGGCCTCTGGCAAACAATTTAAAAAATTGTTGCATGTGCGTGGGAATCCTTCTTTGAATCTGCATATAAGAATCTTTAAAATTATGCTTTCTAATTTGAGAGGCACTGATTCAAATTTGTTGACTAATGGACTTCATTGTGGATTGAATTTTTACCCGTACCAAAATATTTCTATTTTGGAATTTTACTTTCTAAGCTAGAAATTTGCAAGAAAAGTTTCAATTGGTAACACCAAAGCCGTAGAAATACAAAAGTGGTTTTAGAAATACTGATAAACAACCACATATTCCAAATGTACAAAAGATTCCAAATATTTTGGAGGGCAACTCCAAAATCTCGTATGGTCTTTTCGCAATATATAATGTAGCTTACATTTACGTAAAGACTGAAATGCTCTTCTATGCAATGCAATGGGAAATGAAAACCAAAATTGAAAATTTAACAGAACAAGGCTATTAAAAATTTAGTTACACTGGATAGGCTACCTATCTAGTGTTGCACACACAAAAATAAAAATTTAAAAATTGAAATCTTACCCATTTTAACCGGGGAGTTTTCATTTCTTGGAGAAATTTGAGATCACTGCATTTTCTTCCACTCACTATCTTCACTGATAATAGCCCCCGCTTTTACTGATAATCGCCCCCGCATTGCATACTTTGGCGCCATATAACCGCTGCATATTGCATTGTTCAAAGACGACTTCCATTTATTCAGTGACCGTGTTTCTCTCAACCAATAACCAGGATTGCTTTGCTTGCAAGCGATGTAATTTTAAAAGGAACACCAAAAGTAAAATAGTGAACCATTTGGCCGATGATTTGTTTTTTATATACGTTTTAATTTTGTTTCCGGAGATTTGTTTGAGTTATAAATATAACATGGGAAGTATCTACGACGCTGAACTTATTTAAAACATATTTAAATAAACAAAAATTCAATATCTAATCATAAAAATTCGAGCTAGAAAATTTCAAAATTAAAACAGTTGAACAACGGCAAAAATTTCCTTACATTACCTGCACAGTCGGTAAAAAAAATTTTCATAAACCATGTGCAGTTTCTGTATATCATGACGGATCATGAGCGAGAGACCAAGACGCTGACTGCATGAGAATACAGAGGAGAAGATGGCGGGGCCGTTTGATAAGCAAAAGGTCGTCTGATAAACAAGAAAAAGAGTAATCAGAGTGTAGACCTGCTTATCATGGTTCATTGTTTTCCATGTTGGCATCTCTCATGTTGGAATTAATTTCCAACTGCCCAGAAGACGGCAGCAAAGAGATGAGGTGGCAAGTTAATTCTGGGGGGTCAGGCATGGCAGGCATGCGGAGGAGTGAACCCCCCCGGGAGCTGCTTACGTCATCAGCAGAGGGCCCACATATAATGCACCCACAATACTTTGGGTTTAATATTATTTGCCCATCGCATATGTTTAATGTTTTATTTTATTTCACAGCAAATTCATTTTAGTTTTAACTGTGAGTTAAAGGTTTATTACAGTAGTAAAGTTTATTTTTACTTTGATTATAATATATGTTATATTATAACATATTTATATATATATGTGTGTGTGTGTGTGTGTGTGTGTGTGTGTGTGCTCAACACATTGTAAAATGGAGCTGTAATTTTAATTACACA
Source organism: Pinus albicaulis (assembly GCA_034641835.2). NCBI lineage: Eukaryota > Viridiplantae > Streptophyta > Pinopsida > Pinales > Pinaceae > Pinus > Pinus albicaulis. The sequence continues at coordinate 604,194,361 of CM076574.1, forward strand.
GAACAGCAGTGCGGGAAAAAAAATTCAAAGTGACACCATGCAAATTCAACATCAATGCATTTTCAAGCGGTGCCGACAGAAGTTATGATGCCATAAATGAATTTTTAAGCAGTGATTTTTGTCAACGAATGACATTAAATTCAATTTGAGATAATTTTGTTAATATACATAACAGAGTCATGTTTTTAGATTGTAATGTTTTTTTTACAGCAGTGTTTGTTGTTAAAAAGACAGAGAGTACGAATTTCGAAATGCACAGCAGTGTATTTTTTAGAGAGACAGAGTGTTCTGTATTTTTACACAGCAGTGTGAAAATACTTGTATACACAGTAGTGTTTGTTTTATAAAAGACATAGTGATATTTTCTGAGACAGTAAGGTGTTCTCTGTGCACTGTGTTGTAGCAGCAGTCACGTTTTTAATCCCTCTCGTTGAGGAAGAATTGTAACAACAGTTTTTTTTAAGGAGATAGAATTGGTATTTCATATCTCTGTCTGTCTGTCTGAAATTTAATTTAATTTTAAATCTCTGTGTTGTAAAAGAGGAATTTCTATTTCCTCTGTTCTGTTAAGGAATTACCCAGAAAATTCCAACATGGTATCGGAGCAAGTCCAGGCTATTTGAAGGTCAAATAAGCTGAAGGAAAGGAGTTCTTTGTTGCAGCAGCTTCTCCAGCAGTGTGAAGACTCAGCCAAAAAGAATCCAAAGATATTTCTCTATACAGTTTTTGTGTTACTATTGCAGAACAGTCAGTTATTTTAGATACACAGTCAAGTGTTTTTTGAATCATAGTTAAGAGTGAAGAATGGCTGGAGCCAGCACTGGTATGGGTATGGGAAATATCCATCTCCCAATGTTTAATGGGAAAAATTATGACTACTGGTCAATAACTATGAGAGCTTTATTTGTCTCCCAAGACTTATGGGAATTTGTTGAGGATGGCTTTGAAGAGCCAGCAAATGAAGCAGAGTTTTATGTTTTAACTCAAGCAGAAAGAGAGATTTTGAAGAGCAATAAGAAGAAAGATGCCAAGGCTCTTTTCTTCTTGTATCAAGCAGTGCATGAGAGTGTGTTTCCGAGGATAGCAGCAGCTAAGAGATCCAAAGAAGCATGGGAAACTCTCAAGACAGCTTATCAGGGTATGGAAAAAGTGAAGACAACAAAACTTCAGTTGCTGAGGAGAGACTTTGAGACTCTCTGTATGAAGGAGTCAGATAATATTGACTCATTCTTCACTCATGTGATTGGAATGGTCACTCAAATCAGATCTCATGGAGAGACTCTTGAGGACAAGAGGATTGTTGAAAAACTCTTGAGAATTTTACCCTCAAGATTCGATGTGATTGTCACCACCATAGAGGAGACTAGGGATCTCACAAAGTTTTCAGTGGATGAATTACATGCATCACTGATGACCCATGAACAGAGATTGGGTAGGAGTGAAAACTCATCTCTTGAGCAAGCCTTTAAGACCCAGATGTCTTTCGGAAGAGGAAGAGGGCAAGGCAAAGGAAACAAGAGAGGAAGAGGCAGAAGCCAGAACAAAGGTGGAAGGAACAGTCCAGTAAATGCTCAAGGAAGGGGCAGCAATCCAAATCAGCATCAAGGCCAAGGTAGCAGCCAGCAGAATGGTCAGCAGAATGCACAAGGACAAAGGTATGATAAGTCCAATGTCCAATGTTACAATTGTAAGAAATATGGTCATTATGCTAATGAATGTAGAAAGAAGAAGCAGAATGATATGCGAAGTGAAACTAGTGCAAATTTCACTAAAGAAAATAGCAGCCAAAGTAATTTGTTTTTAGCTTGTAATATGGTTGAAGAAAAGAGTGAAGACTTATGGTTTCTAGACTCCGGTTGTAGTAACCATATGACAGGAAACTTAGCAATTTTTTCTATGTTAGATGAGAGTGTGCAGTCACAAGTCACACTAGGAACTGATAGCAAAGTTTCTGTTATGGGAAAAGGAGATGTAAATGTTTTAACAAGATTAGGTGCAAAGAAATCCATAGCAGATGTTTATTATGTTCCAGGAATGAAATGTAATCTCTTAAGTATTGGAAAGCTTGTCCATAAGAGGTATAATGTTTTCTTTGAGGATGATGTTTGTACCATCATGGACAAACCACCCAACAATCAGTGTATTGCTGAAGTGAAGATGACAAGGAACAGGATGTTCCCTCTCAGAATGAGAGCAGATTTGAAGAATGGTGAAGAGAAAGCAGCAGTTGCACAAGAGACTTACCAAAGCGAACCAAAAGATGATAATTGGTTATAGCACTTGAGATTTGGACATCTCAACTTTGGAGGTCTTAATTTTTTGAACAGAAAAGGAATGGTAAGTGGTTTACCATTGATAGAGAAACCGGACAGCCTTTGTGAAGGTTGTATCTTGGGGAAACAACACAGAGAAAGTTTTCCTTCCGGGAAAAACATAAGGGCAAAAGCACCCTTAGAGATTGTCCACTCAGATGTATGTGGACCGATGCAAACTCCATCACTTTCTAACAGCCACTATATCTTAACATTTATAGATGATTTTACAAGAAAAACTTGGGTTTACTTTTTGAAAAACAAAAGTGAAGTGTTTGAAAATTTTTGCAATTTCAAAGCACTTGTTGAGAACCAGAGTGGGCTGCATATCAAAGTCTTAAGGACTGATAGAGGAGGTGAGTATATATCTATATATTTTCTACGTTTTTGTAGAGAAAATGGTATTCAAAAGCAGTTTACAACTAGATATACTCCGCAACAAAATGGAGTAGCCGAAAGGAAGAACATAACCATAATGGACATGGCAAGGAGCATGTTAAAGGCAAAGCATTTGCCTAATGATTATTGGGCTGAAGCTGTACATTGTGCAGCGTACATTCTAAATATATTCCCTACAAAAGCAGTTATGAACAAAGTGCCGGAAGAGGCATGGAGTGGCACAAAGCAAGGTGTCACACACATGAAGGTTTTTGGATGTGTGGCTTATACACACATTCCGGTTCAGCTAAGGAAGAAGTTGGACAGCAAGGGGGAGAAATGTATTTTCATTGGATACAGTGAGGAATCCAAGGCCTACAAGTTATACAACCCATCCACCAAGAATTTTATTGTGAGCAGGGACGTTCAGTTCATTGAAGAGGAAGCTTAGGATGGAAGCATAGAGAAAAAAGTGAATGTTAAACACTGTTTATCTCATGATGAAAATGATGATGAGTCGGCTGAAATACATCCCCAAATAGCAACACCAACAAAAGAGCAGTTGAGCACACCCTTGAGGAGAAATGACAGTGCTTCTCCAAGCACACCACAAGGAGGAAATTCAAGTGCTTCTTCAAGCATTTGTACACCTACTGAAAGAGGTAAGAAATTCAAAAGTTTGAAATATATTTATGAACAAGATATAGCTAATGAAGGTATCAATTCTTTGTTTGCTTTATATTGTCATGTTGATGATCCTGTTCATTTCGAAGATGCTATCAAGGATAGGAAATGGATAGAAGCTATGGATGAGGAAATAAATGCCATAGAAAGAAACAAGACTTGGGATTTGGTTGAAATCCAAAAAGGTAAAGATGTTATTAGAGTTAAATGGGTTTACAAGACCAAGAGTAATGCTGAAGGAAAAATAGAGAGACACAAGGCAAGGCTTGTTGTCAAAGGTTATAAACAGAAGCATGGGATAGATTATGAGGAAACTTTCGCACTGGTTGCTAGGATGGAAACCATGAGAGTAGTGTTGTCCATAGCAGCACAAAACAAATGGAAAGTTTACCAAATGGACATGAAGTCAGCATTCCTAAATGGAGTGTTAATGGAAGAGGTTTACATTGAACAACCTCTCGACTATGAAAAGAAAGGCCAAGAAAACAAAGTGTGTAAGTTGAAGAAAGCTCTTTATGGGCTGAAGCAAGCGCCAAGAGCGTGGTACAGTAGGATAGATTCATATCTACTGGAAAATGGTTTTGAAAAGTGTGAGGGAGAACCCACCCTCTACATCAAAGAGAAAGATGGTAAAATCTTGATTGTATTCTTGTATGTTGATGATGTTATTTTTACAGGTAATGATGATTACCTTATTGAAAATTTTAAAACAGCCATGAAGGAGAATTTGAAATGACTGATATGGGTTTGTTGAGATACTTCTTAGGAATAGAAGTAGAACAGGATGAAAATGGGATTTTTATCTCACAGGCAAAGTATGTTAATGAGGTGCTTGAAATATTTAACATGCAGGAGAGCAAAGCAGCGATCACTCCCACAGTGATGGGATTAAAACTCAGCAGAGAGGACAGCAGCAAGGATTTTGATCCTAGTTTGTACAAGATCATAGTTGGTAGCCTCATGTATTTTACTGCAACTAGCCCGGACATAATGCATGCTGTTAGCTTGATTTCCAGATTCATGGAAAAGCCAAAGGATGCACATTGGCAAGCAGCAAAAATAATTATGAGGTATGTTAAAGGTATTAAAAGGTTTGGTATTTTTTATACTGCTTCAGAATGTTCAGATTTAGTTGGATACACTGATAGTGATTGGGCTGGAAGTGTTGATGATTGGAAGAGCACTTCCGGTTATATTTTTCATATGGGTTCATGAGCCATTTCATGGGCTTCTAAGAAACAACCCATAGTAGCATTGTCTACAGCAGAAGCAGAATATGTGGGAGCTATAGTAGCAGCGTGTCAAGCAGTTTGGATGAGAAAAATGTTGAGAAGTTTATGCCAAGAACAGGTAAAAGGGACAGTGATTTTTTGTGACAATAGTTCAGCTATTGCATTATCAAAAAATTATGTTTTTCATAAGAGGACAAAGCACATTGACACCAAGTTTCACTTCATACGTGAAATAGTTAACAATGGTGAGATAGTTTTGCAACATTGCAGAACAGAGGATCAATTTGCAGATATCCTCACAAAGCCACTTCAGCATAAAAGCTTTGAACATTTCAGAAAATGCTTGGGTATGCAGGAAAACCCAGCAGTTGAAATTAAGGGGGAGTATTGGAATTAATTTCCAACTGCCCAGAAGACGGCAACAAAGAGATGAGGCGGCAAGTTAATTCCGCGGGGGTCAGGCATGGCAGGCAGGCGGAGGAGTGAACCCCCCCGGGTGCTGCTTACGTCATCAGTGGAGGGCCCACATATAATGCACCCACAATACTTTGGGTTTAATATTATTTGTCCATCGCATATGTTTAATGTTTTGTTTTATTTCACAGCAAATTCATTTTAGTTTTAACCGCGAGTTAAAGGTTTATTACAGCAGTAAAGTTTATTTTTACTTTGATTATAATATATTTTATATTATGCCCACGTGGTGTAGAATATTCGGTGATGGGGTGCACTGTTAAGGCACTTCGTTTTGTAAGGTCACCGGTTCGAAACCCGTGGGTGGCATGGGAGGAGAAAAAATGGAAAAATTAGGATTAGTCTAAACGAGAAAAAAAATAAAATAAATACATACATACATATATATATATATATATATATATATATATATATATATATATATGTGTGTGTGTGTGTGTGTGTGTGTTATATTATAACATATTTATACATATATATATGTGCTCAGCACATTGTAAAATGGAGATGTAATTTTAATTACACAGAACAGTAGTGCAGGAAAAAAAAATCAAGGTGACACCATGCAAATTCAACATCAATGTATTTTCAAGCAGTGCCGGCAGAAGTTATGATGTCATAAATGAATTTTTAAGCGGTGATTTTTGTCAACGAATGACATTAAATTCAATCTGAGATATTTTTGTTAATACACAGAACAGAGTCATGTTTTTAGATTGTAATGTTTTTTTTACAGCAGTGTTTGTTGTTAAAAAGACAGAGAGTGCGAATTTGGAAATGTACAGCAGTGTATTTTTCAGAAAGACAAAGTGCTCTGTATTTTTGCACAACAGTGTGAAAATACTTGTATACACAGCAGTGTTTGTTTTATAAAAGACAGCGTGATATTTTATGAGACAGTAAGGTGTTCTCTGTGCACTGTGTTGTAGCAGCAGTCACGTTTTTAATCCCTCTGATTGAGGAAGAATTGTAACAGCAGTTTTTTTAATGAGATAGAATTGATATTTCATATCTCTGTCTGTCTGTATGAAATTTAATTTTATTTTAAAGCTCTGTGTTGTAAAAGAGGAATTTCTATTTCCTCTATTATGTTAAGGAATTACCCAAAAAATTCCAACATCTCAGTGGCAATCATCAACTCACTTGGGATGTGGGTGCAAGCAATGGCCAAGCTTTCTGTAACCTCTTTTACCTTTTTCTTTCTTTTCATTTCACTTTTTTGTTTTTTTGGGCTAAAGAATAGAGGTGGCTCTTATTCAGGTGTGCTATGAGAAACCCTCTTTCATTCTCTTGCAAAATTTAGAAGGGAATAAGTGGTTAATCCATCAACAACCGTTTAGTAAACTGCTTTGATTAATTTTGAACATGTTTATTATATCTTTTAATTGCTATAATTTTTTATTAACTATTACTCTGATGGTTTAAAAAGCCTCAATCGTCTAAAGTTTCATCTAATGGTGCAAAATAAGACAAAGTGACATCTAAAGTTGTTTTCAAATTGAAAACTTTAAATAATTACTCTAAATTTTCAATTATATAATTATTGTTTTTAAATATAATTAAAAATCAATCTATTTATATTTATATTAAAAATTAAAATTTTAATCTTATAAGAAATAAATTAATAAAAAAATAACAATTCATCTTAAAAATTTAATGATTTAATAAGTAATTGTAATAGCTTCTAGAGTATGCCCTAAAACCCTTTTTTGGACGCATTGTTTGTCGAGTAAAACATGGTGCTTGTCTTTCTTTTACAAAAATATCAAACTGAGTTGTGGTATCAGAGCTCTTCATGTTAAGAGTTGTCTCTACTGATTGAAGAGTTGTTGTCTCTACTGACCGAACATAAGTAATCATTCCCTCCATATTTTCACTCGGCTGCAAATCACAGTAAAAACAATTGAAATAATTACCCGAAATTTATCGAATTGAACATAATGAAGAAATCACTCAGTCTATATCTTGGAGACCTTGTTTTGAAGAGATACAACACCCTCCATAATATTTCTTTTGGCCTCGATTTCTATTTAATGCCAAGTTTACAGTAAGGTTCGATGTTATACGGAGAACCCAATTGCATTTGGAACACGTAACGCAGGCTCTTAAATACATGCGATGGCGAGATGATTTGATTTTGCTCATTTTCGTTCCAATATTCTCAGCTGCAAATCACAGTAAAGAATTTTAAATAATTACTTTAGTTACACTCGAACCGTATGTTAAAAAATAACAGAATGATTTAGAATTTGGCAGAGATTTTGAAAAAAATTGGCAAAGATTTTATCATAATACTTCAGTATTTTGGGTGTCCTAAATGTTTTTGATAACGCTGAATCTATTTCCTCTCTCACAAATGAATTCCAAACACTGCAACTACTGAACCAGATTCCAGTAAAAACTTGCTATTCAAACAATTCTGTACCCTGAATAAACAACTTCACACTGAAACCGCTACCGACATATAGAGAACCCGTTCTGCCAGTTCCTGCGTTCCCAAGAGCTTCGAAACGGGAGTGAAACTTTCACTTTCCGAGGAAAGTGTGAAGGGAGCGAGGGCAAGTTTCTGGCAGGTGAAAGACATTGATTGGGGAACGTGGGAACGGTTTTTTGAGCGTTTCCAACTGTGGGAGTCGATTACAACGTGTTTTCATCGATGTGCATTTAAGAGACGAGGCAGTGTGAAAATGTGGCCGGATGCAGTCAGAAATGCTGTGCATCAAAGCGAAAGCGAAGCCATGCCACTTCAATAATTTTGATTATTGATATTAAAAATATAATGTTTTTCTAAATTAATTTAATGAAAAATAAAAGATATTTTTTTTAAAGTTTGGCAACATGTCCAATATATCATTTTTATTAGAGTAGAGAATTAAATATCTAAAAATCTCAATAATAAATAAAAAAAATTTAAATTATATGCTTTTATTTTTATTTTTATTATAAATTTTTTATTATATAATATTAATTAACGATTTTCTATAAAGGGAAACTTCTAGACACTAATCCCAAGTTCGTAACATCGATAATTACCCAATTAATTTATCTGAACTTTATCAAATTGAACAGAATGAAGAAATCACTAAATCTATACGTTAGAGACCTTGTTTCGTTTTCAAGAGATACAACAGGCTCCATAATAATTCTTTTGGCCTAGGTTTCTATTTAATTCCATTTAATACCAAGTTTACAGTAAGGTTCGAGGTTCGATGTTACAGGGAGAACCCAATTGCATCTGGAACACGTAACGTAGGCTCTTAAACACATGCAGGCTAACACATTCGATGGCCGGATTGTTTTTGCCCATTTTCGTCCACATTTTGTCTAGGAGAATTAAAAGAAGCAGGGATGGCAAGGATCAGCTTTGAATTCATACGCAGAGCCCTTAGGGCAGAGCAGAACAGAATGGGAACGAAATAGGAAATGCATGGAAGTTAATAAAAAAAAGAGTAATAAGGTGAATGGTTGCCCAAATTAAGATTCAGTTGATAGTTAAATAATGAGATCAAAGTCGTTTAACATTAAATTTGATGGTCAACAATAGCATATTTTGATAGCTGGGCGAGTTGTTTTCAAAAAAGAATCTTTTACTCATAATGATTTTAAAATATAGATAAAGATAAATATCACTCTTTATATAAAAGTTTTCATATTTACTGATTTGGTTTTTAAAAATAATTTTCTCACATATTTTATTTTTTAGGTTATATCTTTGTATCTTTAGAGATAATTGCTAATTTATATCATAAAAAGGCTTTTCAATCATATTTGTTTTTTAATCACAAAAAAAAATAATAAACTAATGACCAAATTCCAACAAACTACCTACATTCACCGGTAGTCAACAATATTATATATTTTTTATAAATATGAAAATAATATTAATGTTATAATTTAAAAAAAAATGTATATATTAAGAAAAGATCATTTTATTTTATTTTATGTTATAATATATATATATATATATATATATATAATTACGAGTTTTTGAAATCACAAACATAATAGTTATGTTAAATTTTATTTTAACTATTAATTTTTTTTAGATAAAATTTTATTTTAATCTGTGGCATGATTTATATATATAGACCACGTCAAAAACATTAGACAGAATAAAACATTATAATTTGACACATCAAAATATTGGACAGAATAAAACATTATAATTTGATACATCCAAACATTGGACATAATAAAACATTATAACAACTCTTCATAGTAGATTCGAAGCGACATGTCTTCTATACTATCCAACAATCTTGCCCAACATTTAATAAATCTTAGAAAAGTGATCATTAATAGAAAAATCCTTTGCCCATGATTTGCAAATTTATCGTCAAATTGCATCCTGTATTTCAGTGTGCAATAGTGAGAGATTTCACCGTCAAAACTGATGATACCAGCCACAAATTAAGTTCGAATAGTTGGAATGACGTAGGCTACAATGAAGGCGGTAATCCGAATTTATTGGATTCCATTGCGGATGCTGCACGTAAATGAAGTCAAGGAGTGGGAATTTCGAGGGTGTTTCTTAGACTAGGGACAATTTAAGCAAACTTCCACTTTTAAAAAGTTGTCTATTTAGTATGTGGAATAGTTTGGACGATAGTTTTTGCTAGAATCCGATTAAATAAAATTCAAGGTTGGAGTGTTTGGAATCTATTTTTTTGCTGGAATCCGATAAAATAAAATTCAAAAAATTAGGTAGTTGGAGTGTTTGGAATCCATTTTTCATGGTGGAAATGGATTCAGTGCTATCAAAAACTCTTAGAGCACTCAAAATACTAAAGTTTAACAACTGTAAACAAGATTCTGATAAAATCTTTGCCGAATTTTTTCAAAATTTTTACCAGATTCTGAGCCATTTCACTATTTGTTTAGACAACGCGTACTTTTAAACGCTAAAACCATTCTGCTAATTTAAACTAAGAACGATACCGATTTATGCGGAACTTTAATCGTGTTAAACATAGCCAAATTTCCCTATAGCCATATTTGCCCGGCGACGCATATTTATTAGTCTATAGTACTATTAATAAGTGGGGTCACTACTATATATATTTTTTGGGTTATTGGAAATTAAATGAGGTGAGGTTTAAATTTAACGGTGAGCATATATTGCTCTACCCCCCTTAATTTTTTATACCTCGGGAATAAGGCTCACCTATGTCCAACGCTACAAAGAGTATCTGATTCAATATTAGTTGCATTAAAATTCCTTGTTTTTTCTGCTGAATGGCTTTCAAAATACCCACTCACATTGAATAAGTCCGCGATTGAAAGAAAACCCTCAATTTTAATCACGGGTAGACCCTACGACACATTTTCGGAGCTGCTTCTTGACTGCCGCAACTTTTTCGGATCTCATGGCGTTGTTTGTGCTATAAAATGAAATGCCTCCTGTTGGTTATTTTTGTAAGTCTCTGAATGGTGGCCAAAACTCTAAGAGTCCAAATTTAGTATTTGCAATCGTTGCACAAGGGAATCGAACATCAGAGCGGTCTGGCTATGAACAACGGTGGCAAATTCTATAGCGATGGATTCTTCAAAAGCGAGGAAGAGGAATTGCTGGGGCAGGCAGATGCTTGGAAGTCCACCTTCACCTTTGTCGAGTCGTTGGCCGTGAAATGTGTGGTTCTCTTGGGAATCCCCGACATGATCGCCCGCGAAGGACCCCGCGCCACTCTTTCTCTCAACGAAATTGTGGCCAGGCTGCCCACTGAATCGCCCGACGTTGTTTGCCTCTTCAAAATTATGCGCTTTCTCATGGCGAAGGGTGTTTTCTGTGCCACCGTTGTCAAAGGCGCAGAGGTCGGTGCCTGCGAGACGAGATACGTTCTCACGCCCACGTCCAAGTGGCTCGTGAAAGAGCGGGAGCTGTCGATGGTGCCGATGGTGCTGATGCAGAGCGACGAGACAACCATGGCGCCTTGGCATCGCTTCAATGAGTGCGTGCTCGACAGTGGGGTCACTTTCGAGAGGGCTAACAGAGCCGACATGTGGTCTCACGCATCCAGTAGTTCAGACTTCAACCTTCTATTTAACAACGTCATGGCCTACAATGCCAGAATCGTCATGAAGGCGCTTCTGTCCAAATACCGTGGCTTCGACGGCTTGACTTCCTTGGTGGACATTGGGGTGGAACAAGAATCGCCATTGCAAAGATTGTGACAGCTTATCCTTCCATCAGAGGCATCAACTACGACCTCCCTCGTGTCGTTGCCACTGCTCCCCATCTCCCAGGTAACAAAAATACCTTTGCTTCACATAACAATCTTATACATATATTCACTTTTCCCTTTGACAGTCTCATTATCATATAAATGTATGTCAATAGGTGTGGAGCACATGGTAGGAGACATGTTTGAAACTGTGCCCTCTATCGACGCCATATTCATGAAGGTAAGTCGTCACCTTGCTGTTTATCATGTAATTGAATTAGAATGAGGTGAGATCACGTTTTGAGTGTACCATTTGTTTGTGGGATGACTTTTCAATGGATCATGCATTTCCGCATTGATTAGTTCCGGCTGTCAGTGCTATGGTACTATGTCGACTTAAAGGCTATCACATGCCTCCGTAAGGTAGGTTTGCCATAACGACACTTGGCTATCATGTGTCTTTTCTCATTTGGGCAGTCCATATTCAATCTCGGGAAATCGTTAGTGGTGCTATGAGGAGGGTGGGTTAGGGTAACCACCCACTCTACTTGACTGTCCAAACCCTCATTCTTTCCACTATTTGGTATGATTCTGGCTTTGCAACTCTTTCCTTTGTCGAACAACGATGTGATCTCACATTCTGCTCCGGGTTGATTGGTGGATAGTAGAACCTTGCGAGACCTTCCTTCTGGTGCCGAGGTTAATTCTCCTCTAGCCCAACTCCTCGCCACGCTGATTTGCCTTACAGGTTTTTCCTTTACGCTTGAACTATAGACTTGTTTTTCTTCAAAGCCCATTTAATTTTTTGTTGAAATAGCTTTGGGATCTCTGACTTCCGTAGTGTGAGGGTTTTTCGCCCTGCAGGTCTTACCTTCCACTCTACGAAAAAATGTTGTCCATGAGCATTCAGGCCCTCTAGACTTCCTTTGGCTATGCCGCGGATGTTGGAATATAATTTCCAACTGCGTGAATAAACTAGCAGGTAGCACAATGATCAGCGCAGGGTTAAAGCGGGAGCGGGTTGACGGAGATCAACGGATAGCGAGAGTTCAAACCGCTTGACGGTTAACAGGTGGTGAACCCCCGCTGTTGACCAGCAAATCTGGCGTTGACCACAAATCAACGGCCCATATAAACTGCGGGGCTTCACCCCAATTGTTGGGTACGGGCAGACTTGAACCCCCGCAACCACCAGGAGGTGGTGGCTCTGCCCACGCACCACCTGCGCTCCACCAAACCACCACCGCCGCGGAAATTTGCCAAACAGTGCCACGTTCAAATTCGACATAAATGAATTCTCAAGCGGTGCTGATAGAATTTTAATGCAATTATTATTTTAAGCGATGAAATTTTGTGGTTGCATCATTTAATGACATTGAATAGAATTAAGATATTTTGTTTATATATAGAACATAAATGTAATTTATTTTTTTTACACATATAGACACACAGAACAGTCTATGTTTTTATGCACAACAGTGCATTGGTAAAAGAACAGAACAGTTTATGTATACACAGCAGTGTAATTTTTTTTACAGAGAAAGACATAAAGGTTATTTCTTGTTGAGACAAAGGTCTTATGTCTGCACTGTGTTAGGAGCAGTCAGCAGTTGTGATCCCTCTATGTAGAGGAAGAACTTGTAAACATTTTTATAGAATAAAATTTGTTTTATTGAGTTGAAAACTCTGTTTTCTGAGAGTGATATTTACTTCTCTGTGTTGAAGAGGGAGAGTATAATTTCTCCATTATCAATTGTTGAATTTTTCAAAATTCCAACATCGTATCAAAGCAGTCCAGGCTATTTGAAGGTCAAATAAGCTGAAGGGAAGGAGTTTGTTATTGCAGAAGCCTCTCCAGCAGTGTGAAGGTTCAAACAAGAAGAATTCAAAGGTAGTTCTCTATACAGTTTTGTGTTACTGTTGCAGTACAGTTAGTTAATTTAAAAACACAGTCAAGTGTTGTTGAATCATAGTTAAGAGTGCAGAATGGCTGGAGCCAACAGTGGTATGGGTATGGGAAATATCCATCTCCCACAATTTAATGGGAAAAATTATGACTACTGGTCAATAACTATGAGGGCATTATTTGTCTCCCAAGACTTATGGGAATTTGTTGAGGATGGCTTTGAAGAACCAACAGATGAACATGAGTTTAATTTGTTAACTCAGGAAGAAAAAGATATTCTAAAGAGCAATATGAAGAAAGATGCCAAGGCTCTTTTCTTCTTGTATCAAGCAATGCATGAGAGTGTGTTTCCAAGGATAGCAGGAACTAAGAGATCCAAAGAGGCATGGGAAACTCTCAAGACAGCTTATCAGGGCATGGAGAAGGTGAAGACAACAAAACTTCAGTTGCTGAGGAGAGACTTTGAGACTTTCTGTATGAAAGAGTCAGATACTATTGACTCATTCTTCACTCATGTGATTGGAATGGTTACACAAATAAGATCACATGGAGAAACTCTTGAAGACAAGAGGATTGTGGAAAAACTCATGAGGAGTCTACCCTCAAGATTTGATGTGATTGTCACCACCATGGAGGAGACTAAGGATCTCACAAAGTTTTCAGTGGATGAACTTCATGCATCACTGATAACCCATGAACAGAGATTGGGTAGGAGTGAAAACTCATCTCTAGAACATGATTTTAAGACCCAGATGTCTTTCGGAAGAGGAAGAGGGCAAGGCAGAGGAAGAGGAAGAGGCAGAAGCCAAAAAAGAGGTGGAAGGAACAGTCCAGCAAATGCTCAAAGAAGGGGCAACAATCCAAATCAGCATCAAAGCCAAGGCAACAGCCAGCAGAATGATCAGCAGAATGCACAAGGACAAAGGTATGACAAATCCACTGTCCAATGTTACAATTGTAAGAAATATGGTCATTATGCTAATGAATGTAGAATGAAGAAGCAAGATATGAGAAGTAGAACTAGTGCAAATTTCACTAGAGAAAATAGCAGCCAAAACAATTTGTTTTTAGCTTGTAATATGGCTGAAGAAAAGAATGAAGATTTATGGTTTCTAGACTCCGGTTGTAGTAACCATATGATAGGAAACTTAGCAATGTTTTCTATGTTAGATGAAAGTGTGCAGTCACAAGTTACACTAGGAACTGATAGCAAAGTTTGTGTTATGGGAAAAGGAGATGTAAATGTTTTAACAAGATTAGGTGCAAAGAAATCCATAGCAGATGTTTATTATGTTCCAAGAATGAAGTGTAACCTCTTAAGTATTGGACAGCTTGTCCATAAGGGGTATAATGTTTTCTTTGAGGATGATGTTTGTACCATCATGGACAAACCACCCAGCAATCAGTGTATTGCTGAAGTGAAGATGAAAAGGAACAGGATGTTCCCTCTCAGAATGAGAGTAGACTTGAAGAATGGTGAAGAGAAAGCAGCAGTTGCACAGAAGACTTTCCAAAGTGAACCAAAAGATGATAATTGGTTATGGCACTTGAGATTTGGACATCTCAACTTTGGAGGTCTTAATTTGTTGAACAGAAAAGGAATGGTAAGTGGTTTACCATTGATAGAGAAACCGGACAGCCTTTGTGAAGGTTGTATTCTTGGGAAACAACACAGAGAAAGTTTTCCTTCCGGAAAAAGCATAAGGGCAAAAGCACCCTTAGAGATTGTCCACTCAGATGTATGTGGACCGATGCAAACTCCATCGCTTGCAAGTAGCCACTATGTGTTAACATTCATAGATGATTTTACATGAAAAACTTGGGTTTACTTTTTGAAAAACAAAAGTGAAGTGTTTGAAATTTTTTGCAATTTCAAAGCACTTGTTGAGAACCAGAGTGGGCTGCATATCAAAGTCTTAAGCATTGATAGAGGAGGTGAGTATATCTCTAAACATTTTCCACGTTTTTGTAGAGAAAATGGTATTCAAAAGCAGTTTACAACTAGATATACTTCGCAGCAAAATGGAGTAGCCGAAAGGAAGAATCGAACCATAATGGACATGGCGAGGAGTATGTTAAAGGCAAAGCATTTGCCTAATGATTATTGGGCAGAATCTATACATTGTGCAGCGTATATTTTGAATAGGTACCCTACAAAAGCAGTTATGAACAAAGTGCCGGAAGAGGCATGGAGTGGCACAAAGCAAGGTGTCACACACATGAAGGTTTTTGGATGTGTAGCTTATGCACACATTCCGGATCAGCGAAGGAAGAAGTTGGACAGCAAGGGGGAGAAATGTATTTTCATTGGATACAGTGAGGAATCCAAGGCATACAGGTTATATAACCCATCCACCAAGAAGTTTATTATGAGTAGGGATGTTCAGTTCATTGAAGAGGAAGCTTGGGATGGAAGCATAGAGAAGAAAATAATGTTAAACATTGTTTATCTCATGATGAAAATGATGATGAGTTGGCTGCAATACATCCCCAAAAAGCAGCACCAACAAAAGAGTAGCAAAACACACCCTTGAGGAGAAATGATAGTGCTTCTCCAAGCACACCACAAGGAGGAAATTCAAGTGCTTCTTCAAGCATTTGTACATCAAATGAAAGAGGTAAGAAATTCAAAAGTTTGAAAGAAATTTATGAACAAGATTTAGCTAATGAATGTATCAATTCTTTGTTTGCTTTATATTGTCATGTTGATGATCCTGTTCATTTCGAAGAAGCTATCAAGAATGAGAAATGGATAGAAGCTATGGATGAGGCAATAAATGTCATAGAGAGGAACAAAACTTGGGATTTGGTTGAACTCCCAAAAGGTAAAGATGTCATTGGTGTTAAATGGGTCTATAATACCAAGAGTAATGCTGAAGGCAAAATAGAGAGACGCAAGGCAAGACTTTTTGTCAAAGGCTATAAGCAGAAACACAGGATAGATTATGAGGAAACTTTCGCACCGGTTTCTAGAATGGAAACCGTGAGAGCAGTGTTGTCCATAGCAGCACAAAACAAATGGAAAGTTTACCAAATGGACGTGAAGTCAACATTTCTAAATGGAGTATTAATGGAAGAGGTTTACATTGAACAACCTCTCGGTTATGAAAAGAAAGGCCAAGAGCACAAAGTATGCAAGTTGAAGAAAGCTCTTTATGGGCTAAAACAAGCGCCAAGAGCGTGGTACAATAGGATAGATTCATATCTACTGGAAACTGGTTTTGAAAAGTGTGAGGGAGAACCCACCCTCTACATCAAAGAGAAAGATGGAAAAATCTTGATTGTAGTCTTGTATGTTGATGATGTTATTTTCACAAGTAATGATGATTGCCTTATTGAACATTTTAAAACAGTCATGAAAGAAGAATTTGAGATGACTGACATGGGTTTGTTGAGATACTTCTTGGGAATAGAAGTAGAACAAAATGAAAATGGGATTTTTATCTCACGGGCTAAGTATGTTAATGAGGTGCTTGAAAGATTTAACATGCAGGAGAGCAAAGCAGCAATCACTCCCACAGTGATGGGATTAAAACTCAGCAAAGAGGACAGCAGCAAGGATTTTGATCCTAGTTTATACAAGAGCATAGTTGGTAGCCTTATGTACTTGACTGCAACTAGGCCGGACATAATGCATGCTGTTAGTTTGATTTCCAGATTCATGGAAAAGCCAAAGGATGCACATTGGCAACCAGCAAAAAGAATTCTGAGGTATGTTAAAGATACAAAAAGGTTTGGTATTTTTTATACTACTTCAGAATGTTCAGATTTAGTTGGATACACTGACAACGATTGGGCTGGAAGTGTCGATGATCGGAAGAGCACTTCCGGTTATGTTTTTCACATGGGTTCAGGAGCCATTTCATGGTCTTCTAAGAAACAACCCATTGTAGCATTGTCTACAGTAGAAGCAGAATATGTGGCAGCTACAGCAGTAGCGTGTCAAGCAGTTTGGATGCGGAAAATGTTGAGAAGCTTATGTCAAGAATAGGTAAAAGGGACAGTGATATTTTGTGACAATAGTTCAGCTATTGCACTGTCTAAAAATTATGTTTTTCATAAGAGGACAAAGCACATTGACACCAAGTTTCACTTTATACGTGAATTGGTTAACAATGGTGAGATAGTTTTGCATCATTGCAGAACGGAGGATCAATTTGCAGGTATCCTCACAAAGCCACTTGTGCAGAAAAGCTTTGAATATTTCAGGAAATGCCTGGGTATGCAGGAAAACCCAGCAGTGGAAATTAAGGGGGAGTGTTGGAATATAATTTCCAACTGCGTGAATAAACCAGCAGGTAGCACGATGATCAGTGCAGGGTTAAAGCGGGAGCAGGTTGGCGGAGATCGACGGATAGTGGGAGTTTAAACCGCTCGACGGTTAACAGGTGGTGAACCCCCGCTGTTGACCAGCAAATCTGGCATTGACCACAAATCAACGGCCAATATAAACTACGGGGCTTCACCCCAATTGTTGGGTACGGGTAGACTTGAACCCCCGCAACCACCAGGAGGTGGTGGCTCTGCCCACGCACCACCTACACTCCACCAAACCACCACCGCCGCGGAAATTTGCCAAACAGTGCCACGTTCAAATTCGACATAAATGAATTTTCAAGCGGTGCTGACAGAATTTTAATGCAATTATTTTTTTAAGCAGTGAAATTTTGTGGTTGCATCATTTAATGACATTGAATAGAATTAAGATATTTTGTTTATATATAGAACAGAAATGTAATTTTTTTTTTTTACACATATAGACACACAGAACAGTCTATGTTTTTATGCACAACAGTGCATTGGTAAAATAACAGAACAGTTTATGTATACACAACAGTGTAATTTTTTTTTACAGAGAAAGACAGAAAGGTTATTTCTTGTTGAGACAAAGGTCTTATGTCTGCACTGTGTTAGGAGCAGTCAGCAGTTGTGATCCCTCTATGTTGAGGAAGAACTTGTAAACATTTTTATGGAATAAAATTTGTTTTATTGAGTTGAAAACTCTGTTTTCTGAGAGTGATATTTACTTCTCTGTGTTGAAGAGGGAGAGTTTAATTTCTCCATTATCAATTGTTGAATTTTTCAAAATTCCAACAGCGGATTTCTTGTCTCCAGGTATTATTTCAGACTCTGTTATCTCTAATTCATTTGCCGTTTTTTAGCTCATATTTCTTTTACAGTTTTCTCAGTTAAGGTTTATTGTCGGAATGGTAACTTGCGGCTCATATTTTCTTGGTTGTTTGTCGACAGTCTAGTTGCTCAAACCCAATCGATAGCTCAAGCTACCTGGAGCTCCACCACTTGTGTTTTTGCTCAACGGTAGGTGCTATCTAACCTCATAGTGAAGGTTTATAAGTTCCTCCCTTATGTTATCGTTGGATTCAACCTACTCTATCTCTGCAGGTTAACAATCTAGCGAAGAATTTATCCTCCGTTCCGTTGTAGCTCTGTCATTTATGTTTTTACGGGAAAGAATTTGAGCAAAGCTCATTTCTTAATTAAGTATTCCATCCAGAACTTTATGGGTTGGTCACCAACAATGTTCTCATTAAACATTATAGTTTTTGAATTCACAATTATGTAAAGAAGTGGATAAGTCCGATGTTTGGTTCTTGGCTATAATTATAATAATATTGTTTTATTAGTTCTAGCCATTATCGCATGTAGTTAACTCAGTCGTTACAGTTGAGCTCAAAGGTCTAATTTAACTCTCTATCATTTTTTCGATTTCATGAGAAATGTTACATTTTTTTTCTCTTGTTCAGCTAAGGTCTATTTTTTAATTAGTTTATCTTACTGCATGTATTACACAGTTATATAATTTTCACAAATTTGTTCTTGGTAGTTATTTATCCTGTAGCAATTTTCAGGGCTACTCACTTGCATGGGTATTTCATCCCTGTTCTTTTAGTATTCAAGATTTCCTCCCTTTGGGATAGGGACTCTAACCCTCATTCTGGGTTTGGGGTCCTTAAACCCTCAGGCGTAATCCCATGAACTCATTCATTTGTTAAGCTTACATCCAATGGTGCTCTTATATGTTGTCATGCGAATCTTATTTTTTGTGAACTACATGCATGGAAGGAATTTATGTTTTCTATAGTCTATAACAGATGTAAGATTTACTTCCTATTCTCTCTGTTACATAGTTCTTACACTGTAAAGTGCAATTACTCATTCTATGTTGGAAAATCAAGTTCTTGTATATTCTTACTCTAGTCATCCCTTCAGATAATCTTTTCAGAAAAAGAATATATGCATGTCCACTTTCCTTAGAAATTTGTATAGCCCAGTTTTACTAACAATTTCCACATGTTATCCTAATTAGCCATTCCAGCATAGGTTTCCATATTCACATCTACAAATGTTGTAATATTTTACAGAAAAAATTGAGTAATCCCTACTTGGAAACAAAAACATAAATCAAAATTACAAGATTCATTAGTACCTAGTTGCAGGTGAATTTCCTCTGAAGTCTGATGGTCCTCCCAACTGTGAGCGAGGCGATTACGTCCTTAGCTTCCCCCTTTCTCCTCACCAGGGTATAGGTGTAACCTTGAGACAAGAAGTTAGACCTCAGGAATAATTTCCAGTCTTTTCCTTCTTTTGGGTGTTAACTGAGCTCCACTGGTCTCTCTACCAGCTTTGGATTACTCTTGGTAACCTTCTGTTGCTTCACCACTTCCTCTTTCTGCACAGAACCCCATTTCCTTCCAGGATTTTTCCATAAATATTTTCTTTGGGAAAATGGTAACTGTCAGAACTGTCTCCACCTGTTTACCTTCGTATCTTGGAAACATTTTACCAATCAGTTACTTCTTTCTTTTACTCTAGATAAATTATTCATTAATTCACTTTATTAATACCAAAGATAATTTATAAAAATTTTGTTAACGAATACTTCAATTCGTTACTTATTCAAAACATAACATAACCAGTTTTTAAATATAGGATTAAATTAATTAGGGTGTTACAGCTTCCCCGACTAAAATAAACACCGTCCTTGATGTTATTTAATGAGATTGAACAACTTAGGATAGGCTTGTTGAATAACATGCTTGTCCTCCCAAGCAGCGTCCTCCGGGCCAAAGTGCTTCCATTGCACTTTAACTTGGGGGATGAGTCGCTTCCGGAGCGTTATTTCTCTCTGATATAGAATATGTTGCGGTTCTACCAGGAACTTGCCATCTGGTTCTACCTACACACAACAAGGTTTTCAATTAGTTCAAATCAGAAAACTAATTTTTGTTCTGATTGCATTGTGTTATTGACTTACATGTATACCCTGCTAATGTATGACATGTTTGTGATCATGTACATAACGCTTCAGTAACAACACATAAAATATGTTGTGTACTAAAATATGGCTAGGTAGGGCCAATCGATAGGCCACTGGTCCTATCCTTTCCAATATCTCAAATGGCCAACAATATATGAGGGCCAACTTGGCAGACGTTTTCCACTGCAGTGTTATTTTCTTCAGTTTTATTCTCACATACACATGATCCCCAACCACAAATTCCTAGAATGTTCTCTTTTTGTCAGCATATACTTTTTGTCCATCCTAAGAAACCTTTAAGTTTTGCCTGATTTTATTCACTTCTCGCTCTATTTCTTCCAACATGTCTAGTCCAAGCCTCATTTTATTTTTTCGACTACTCTAGTTCATAGGAGTCTAAAATTTCCTCCCATACAATGCCTCAAAGGGGCTCATCCTAAGAGATTCCTGATATCCATTGTTGTAAATAAAATTCAACCAGATGTAGATACTCCTCCCATTTTGTTGGTTTTTGCATTACATACATGCATAGCATATCCTCTAGAATCTAATTTACCCTTTTCGTTTGACAGTTAGTTGGCAGATGATAAGCAGTACTAAATTGTATTTGTGTCCCCAGGCCACTAAATAGCATCTTCTAGAATGCAAATGTGAATTTCACATCATGATATGAAATCACTACTCGAGGAATACCATGCAATCTAAAAATTTCTCTCATAAATATGTCAGCAATTTGTACTGTCTTATAGGTAGACTGGACAGGAATAAAATGTGCCACTTTGCTGAGTCGATCAACTACCACCATGATGGAATCATTATGCCTCTTTTTCCTTGGTAGTCCAGTGATGAAGTCAAGGGAGATAACCTCCCACTTCTATTCGGGTACAGGAATAGGCTGAAGCAATCCTGCGGGATGCTGATGTTCCACCTTGATCTACTAACATTCTAGACACTTGGTCAAATATTTTTCAATGTATTTCCACATTCCGGGCCAATTATAATCCTTTCTAATTGCAGTTAACATTTTCTGGTATCCTGGATGTTCGGCATAGGAACTCTGGTGATATTCATCATGAATTATTCTTTTCAGATTATTTTGATTTGGAATATATATTCTCTTTTAGAAAATCAAGAACTGTTTATCTTTGAGTTCAAAATTAGATTGCTTCCATTTCTCTTTGTCTACTTTTTCCTGCTTCCATAGAAACTTGTATTTAGGATCTTTGCTAGCTGCCTCTAATATATGAACTTGGAACTTGAATTCAATCTGGTTGAAGTAGATTTCGTAAATACCATGCAGCTTCCTGCTTATTTCATCCGCTACTTGGTTCTTTTTACCTTTCACGTGTTGAATATCAAAATCCAACTCACTTAGAAAATCATTCCATCTCGCTTGGCACGCATTCACGTTAGCTTGTTTTATATAGCTAGTTAAGATGTTGTGGTCAGTTCTCAACATGAACCTTTTTTCCAACAGGTAATTCCTCCATATTCTTAATGGATGTACCATTGTAGTTACTTCCAAATCATAGGTTGAATAATTGTGCTCATGCTCCTTCATCTTTCTGGATTCATAAGCTATGACTCTTCATTCCTGAGTCAAAATTGCTCCTACCCCCTCCTTACAAGCATCAATACAGACCTCAAATTCTTTATTCTAGTCTGCTACCCACAGGACGGGAGTAGTAGTTAGCAACTTCTTCAATAATTCAAAACTGTTCTAACATTCCTGGGTCCAATTAAAGACTCATCCCTTCCGCTGTAAGGAGGTGATGGGAAAATCTATTTTGGAAAATCCACTGATAAATCATCGATAATAACCAGACAAACCCATAAATGAACATATGTCTACCACATTCTTTGGTACCCTTCATTCCATGATGGTGCTGAGATTCAACAAGATGATGAGCTTAGTGAAAAGTAAGCACCTTCACTAAGTGGGGCCCGCAGGCTATTTTTAGGTGTATGTCTATTTGTAGACATGGTAAGCATATTCTATAAGTTGTAGGATGCTATTTGTAGATGGATGCTCAAATGTGAAAAATAGATGAAATTTTGTTTTTAGAATATTCAATGAAGTCTACTTATATATCGTCAATCTAAAAATAGATGCATGACGATTATTATTAACCCTTAATAATAATCTGACAATAAGTATCAACTTATTCTCTTGGAGCACTTTATTTCAGTGAACAGATTTGGAAAATCATTGGGCTGAAGGAATTACACAATTCCTAGGGTGACTAGTGGCTCATGCATGGAGGACTCAGTTAGAACTGAAGTGGAAAAGTTATGACAGAGTTGGAAGAGTAGTTACAGGAGTTGTTATTTAGTTAAACTCAGTTAAGTGAGTTAAACTCAGTTGAGCTAGTTGTATCTAGTCTAACTGAAAGATACACTAGTGAAAGTTTAGTGAATTAATTATTTAATTAATTCACATCTAATAACTTACTAGCAACTGAACAAATACAACAGTTAACTACTTGCATGTCAGTTCTAGTGGAGACCCAATGGAGAGATAGTTGAAAGGGTGAGATGGACTATCTTTTGTGACTATAGTGATGAATTCAATGCATCAGACACACATTGGAGATGCCAATGAGGATTGCACAGTAAAGGCAATTCCAATTCAAATTCATTCAAGGGTCTTCTTCAGTAGGGATTGCGTAGTGGAGGCAGGCTATCAGGAGGCAAGAAATTGGTGCATAGATATGCAAATTTCTGCATGATAGTGTGTAATGATTGTTGATTGTACTGAGAGCATGATGTACTAAGATTTGTATGAGATTATTACATGATCCATTGATATACATAATATATGAAAATTGGGGTTTTTAGCTTTAAGCTTTCCCGTTAAACAACTGTGTTTATGTGTGTTTGATTTTCTTTACATGTGTTTGCAATTGGCGATTTAATTTCCGCAAAATTAATAATGAAAGGATTTTGTATTTAACATAAGATTAATTTGTTAGATCAGGAGAATCTGATAATAATCAGTATTAATAAATTTCTACATGGTATCAGAGCAGTGTTAATCACTGGAGATTGCAAACTTGAAGCGGTGATGAGTTTTGTGCTGGTGGAAAATTCGAATTTGCTGCAAAAATTTCTTGGTGTGACAGTTGAGTATTCATTGAAATGTATTTCAATGGGTTGCGATTAGAGTATGCCCTTGAGTGTAGATTGAATTACACAGCATGGAAGGATAGGATGGAGGTGGTGCTTGAAGATAATGGACTGAAAGAGTTCATCGATAGTGATGTTCCTAAGCCTACTTCTAGTGATGCTGCATTACTTGACGCATGGCAAAAGAAGGTAGAAAAGACAAGAAGAATTATGTTGGAAGGTGTGAAAGACCATATTATGTCAAGCCTTCATGGGAAATCCACTCCATTTTCAATGTGGAAGGCTTTGACAGATATTTTCCAAAGAAACAACGACCACAGGAAGTTGGCACTGAAAGATAAGCTCAGAAAAATAAAAATGGAGAAGGGCGACAATATTCCAAAATATCTCACAAAGTTTGTCCAATGTAGGGATGAGCTAGGGAGTGTGGGAATTACAGTTGTAGATGACGACTTGGTTAGCTTGTCTCTCCTTGGGTTTCTGAAGAGTTGGCATAGCTATGAAGACTCTGTCAATGGACAGGATAAATTTCCGTATTGGGAGTGACTCTGGTCAGATCTTGTGCAGGAGGAGATAAGGTGGAATACTAGGGATGGCTCTTCATCTAATAATGATGATGAAGAGAATTTCGCTTTTGCTACCAAATAAAGGAAAGAGAAGGGGAATAAATCCCATCCAAAATCCAAGGCTAAAGGCAAGAAGCTGGATTTGTCCAAAATGAAGTGTTTTCACTATCACGAACATGGGCATCTTGCCACTAACTACCCACAGAAAAATAAGAACAAGAAGGCTGCTAGAACTGCAGCGCGTGAGGCCTTAGCCTTGCAATTTGAACTTGATTTCTCCTTGATCACATGCTTGGTTTCAAGTTCAATGGGATCAGTGTGGTATCTTGATATTGGTACTTCCCTCCACATGATGGGAGACAAGGAGTTGTTTAGTGACTTGGAGGAGAATGATCTCCAAATTCATATATAGATAGGCGACGATGGTAGATACATTGCGACTGGCATCGGAACCATTACCTTTGATAGGGATTCAGGTAAACCATTTATGTTGAAATATGTTATGCATGTTCCAGGTCTGAAGAAGAACTTGGTCTCGGTCGCAATGTTGGAAGACAGAGGTTATGACGTTGTTTTCAGTGAGGGAAAATCTTTCCTGCGACATAAAACAATGGGTCAAACCAAGAGAATAGGGATTTGAGTTAAGAATATCTACAAGCTGGAGGTAGATGGCTACGCTGCAATGATGGGCAAAGCAGAAGAAGTGGCGAGTCGAGATGAGGGCGAATCATGGCACAGGAGATTGGGCCATCTTCACCATGACACCTTGAATATTTTGCAACAGATTTCTACTGGACTTCCCAAGGGTGCTCTTGCATAGTTAGATCAGTGCAAGGGAAGTACTATGGGTAAGTTTGTGAAGACCACCTTTCATGAGAAGGAGAAACGTGCTTCGGTGATCCTGGAGAGAATTCACACATATGTGTGTGGACCTTTCTCGGTTGCTTCAACAGAAAAACACAGGTATTATGTTATATTTGTTGATGAATATTCTCGTAGATGTTGGATCTTCTTCATGTAGAAGAAGAGAAAAACATTCTCAAAGTTCTGTGAATTTAAAGCATTAGTGGAGAAGAAGTAGGGGAAGCAAGTGAAGGCTCTGCGAAGTGATAATGGTGGTGAATATATCTCGAACGAATTCAAAGACTTCTATAGCAAATAATGAATTTGAAGAGAACTAATAGTGCCTCATAACCCACAGAAGAATGTGGTTGCAGAGAGGAAGAACAGAACGATCGTGGGTTTTGCATGAGCTATGCTGCATGGCCAGGGCCTACCAATGCACTTGTGGGTGGAAGCATGCAACACTGCGATTTATGTGAAAAACCGTTGTCCTCATAGAGTACTTGGCATGAGTAAACATGAAGAAGCTTTTACTGGTAAGAAGCCTGATATTTCTCATTTGAATATTTTTGGCTCATTTGTTTACATTCATGTGACAAAGGACGCCAGGAAGACGCTGGAGCCGACTACATAAGTTGGGATATTTGTGGGGTACACAGAAACACCCCATAATTATCATGTATATTTTCCAAACCGTTAGATGACTGTGGTGCGGTGGGATATAAAATTCAATGAGGTGAAATCCATGAAGTTGTCGCTTGAGAGGGAGCTACACTTGCATGCAGAATTGGAACTTCTTGTTCCCAAAGATGAGCCTCTAGATGTGGATCATCCACAAGAAGAGATTCATGGAGTGAAGGAGTCCACTCATGCAGAACAAAATAACATAATAAGCATAAAGTGTACCATAGAAGATGAGAGACTGAAGCTTGACGCGGCACAGAATGTAGGAGTTCCTACATCACAACACAGACAAAGACCGTCACCTGACCAATTTACTAGATACATGGCTCTTATGAGCAAGTGTATTGTGACAAAGCCATATTCTTTTGAAGAAGCAGTGCAGGAGCCCACATGGGTAGATGCCATGGTGGAGGAGTATGAATCCATTGTCAGAAACAATGTTTGGGAGATTGTTCCAAGGCCAGTGGGTAAATCAGTGGTAAGTTCAAGATGGATCTACAAGGTAAAGCAAGTTTTTGATGGGAGCGTCAAGAAGTATAAGGCAATATTTGTTGCCCAAGGCTTCTCACATATAGAGGGGATTGATTATGAAGAAACATTTGCACCTGTCACATGGTATTCTTCCATAAGGACCATCCTTGCTCTTTCAACACAGATGGGTTGGCACATTCATCAGATGGATGTGAATATTGCATTCCTTAATGGGATCTTTGAGGAAGAAGTGTACATTGATTAGCCTGAAGGATTTGAGATCTTTAGCAGTGAGTTACATGTGTGCATACTCAAAAGAGCGTCGTATGGGCTTAAGTAAGCACCACGTGCTTGGTACACATAGATCGACAGCTATTTCACCAGACTTGGCTTCACCAAGGGTGAGGCAGATGAAAAACTGTACCAAATTGTGGTGGAGGGTAAGATTTTGATCATTGTTCTTTATGTTGATGATTTAATACTAATGGGTGATGAGCAGTTGATACACTCATGCAAGATAGATCTTGCAAAGGAGTTTGAGATGAAGGATTTGTGCCTCCTTCATTATTTCCTTGGATTGGAAATATGGCAGCGAGAAGGTGAACTGTTTGTGTCTCAAGGCAAGTATGCTCGGGAGATACTTGGTAAGTTTCACATTGAGGACTACAAGCCCATGGATACTCCTCTTCTAGGAAATTGGAGGAAATAGGATGCTACATCGGCAGCGGTAGTGGATGCCACTGTTTATCGATAGTTGGTGGGTGCGCTCATGCATTTAGTTAATACAAGACCGGACATATGCTATGCAGTGAACCAACTTTGTCAAGTGATGGTTAAGCCTACCAAGCTCTTTTGGAAGGTAGGCAAGCATGTCCTAAGATATCTTAGGGGCACATATGAGTATGTCTTATGGTACAGATAGATGGATGAGGTGAAGTTGCATGGCTTCACGGATGCAGATTGGGCAGGCAGTCGAATGGAAAGAAAATCACATCAGGAGGGGTTTCTAGTATCAAATCTACAATAGTTTCTTGGTACAATAGGAAATAAATATCCGTGGCACTCAGTTCAGCAGAAGCAGAATACATGGCAGCAAGTCAAGATGCATGTGAGGCTATCTAGATGAGAAAGATCTTGGCTGGTCTGTTCAGTTCTCATTTAGATCCTATAGTGATACATTGTGATAATCAGAGTTGCATTAAACTCTTGATTAATCCTATGTTTCATGATATATCTAAAAATATTGATATCTGGTATCATCATATCAGAAATTGTGTGCAACAGAAGATCATGTTGCTTCAATACATTCCTACGGAATATTAGGATGCAGATATTCTGACGAAGGCACTCAACAAGAGAAAATTCAAATACCATAGAGGTAGGATTGGGGTGAAGGATAATCCCTATCTTGTTAAGAGGGAGTGTTGAGATTCAACAAGATGATGAGCTTAGTGAAAAGTAAGCACCTTCATTAAGTGGGGCCCGCAGGCTATTTTTAGGTGTATGTCTATTTTTGGACATGGTGAGCATATTCTATAAGTTGCAGGATTCTATTTGTAGATGGATGGTCAAATGTGAATAATAGATGAAATTATATTTTTAGAATCTTGGCCGAAGTCTATTTATAGATCGTTAATCTAAAAATAGATGCATGTCAATTATTATTAGCCCTTAATAATAATCTGACAATAAATATAAACTTATTCTCTTGGAGCACTTTATTTCAGTGAACAGATTTGGAAAATCAGTGGGCTGAAGGAATTACACAATTCCTAGGGTTATTGGTGGCTCATGCATGGAGGACTTAGTTAGAACTGAAGTGGCAAATTTATGACAGAGTTGGAAGAGTAGTTACGGGAGTTGTTATTTAGTTTAACTCAGTTGAGTTAGTTGTATCTAGTCTAACTAAAAGATACACTAGTGAGAGTTTAGTGAATTAATTAGTTAGTTAATTCACAACTAATAACTCACTAACAACTGAATAAATACAACAATTAACTACTTGAATGTTAGTTCCAGTGGAGACCCAGTGGAGAGATAGGTGAAAGGGTGAGATGGACTATCTGTTGTGACTATAGTGATGCATTCAATGCATTTGACACACATTGGAGATGCCAATGAGGATTGCGCAGTAAAGGCAAGGCCAATTCGAATTCATTCAGGGGTCTTCGAATTCATTCAGGGGTCTTCTTCAGCAGGGATTGCGCAGTGGAGGCAGGCTGTCAGGAGGCAAGAAATTGGTGCATAGATATGCAAATTTCTGCATGACCGTGTGTAATGATTGTTGATTGTACTGAGAACTTGATGTACTAAGCTTTGTATGAGATTATTACATGATCCATTGATATACATAATATATTATAGTTGGGTTTTTTAGCTTTAAGCTTTCCCGTTAAACAACTGCATTTATGTGCGATTAATTTTATTCACATGTGTTTGCAATTGGCGATTTAATTTCCGCAAAATTAACAGTGGAAGGATTTTGTATTTAACAAAATATTAATTTGTTATATCAGGAGAATCCGGTAATAAATCAATATTAATAAATTTCTACAGATGGTATTTATCTTTTCCAGGGCCACCGCTATCCCTTCAACGTAAATCACATGCCCCAAATATTGAATCTGTTCTTTAAAGAAATCACACTTACTAAACTTAGCATAGAGCTGATGCTCCCTTAAAATCTTCAACAAAATGCATAGATGCTCCTTGTGTTCTTCCATAATCTTGGAGTAGATTAATATGTCATCAATAAAAATAAAAAATAATTTATCCGAGTATGGGTGAAAAAATTCATGCATTAAGCTCATAAAGGTGCCTGGTGCGTTGGTTAACCCGAAAGGTAACACCATAAATTCATAACGGCCATACCGGGTATGAAATGTTGATTTTCTTATATCTTCATCTCTAATTCGGATCTGGTGGTAGCCTGACCTTAAGTCAATCTTAGAAAACAATGTAGCCCCTTTGACTTGGTCAAACAAGTCATCTATGTGTGGTAAGGGATATTTATTCTTAACAGTCAACTTATTGAGATGTCCATGCACATGCACATAGTGCCATCTTTCTTCCTCATGAATAACATTAGTGCTCTCGATGGGGACGCACTAGGCTGAATGTAGATCTTATCCATTAAGTCTTGTAACTGCATTTTCAACTCTATTAGTTATGGTACACTCATTCTGTAAGGAGTTCGGGACATGGGTGCTGCTATGGGTATTAGCTCTATAGTAAAGTCTATGTCCCTTTTTGGTGGTAGCCCTAGAATTTATTCAGGAAACGCATCCTGGAACTCTTGCACAATGGGAATATTCTCCAAAAAAATATTCTTATCCTTAGAGTTGGTGAATCCCACTTTTATGGCATAGAGTTCGCATCCCTTCCTTAAGCATCTAATTAACTGAGATGTTGTAATAGGCCGCAACTGTAACAGTTTCTTAATACCTTGCAGCTCTTGTCTTGTTCCATCCTTTGATTTAATGTAGATAACTTTGTCCTTACAATCCACCAGTGACCAGTACCTCTCCAACCAATCCATCTCCAGTAATACATCATAAGATCCAAGGGGTAAAATGTTGAGTTCCACAGAATTGTGTTGATTCCCAACACTCAACTCACAATCGAACACTTTATCATTTACCCGTATTTTTGCCCCTATAGTCAGTTGAACTAACTAGCGTTCTTGAATTTCTGGTTCTGTAATTTACATATTTATACTATACGAGGGTGTATATATCTTAATATGGCCCCAGGATCAAACAAAATATAAATAGATTGGGTTTGTATCATACCTTCTAACTCTATCATGGTTGGATGGTAATCCGCTTGTTGATCTTCTAGATTTGAATTGATTCTGGGTATGTTCTGTGCCACATCT
Organism: Pinus albicaulis; assembly: GCA_034641835.2. Taxonomy (NCBI): domain Eukaryota; kingdom Viridiplantae; phylum Streptophyta; class Pinopsida; order Pinales; family Pinaceae; genus Pinus; species Pinus albicaulis. The sequence continues at coordinate 604,224,351 of CM076574.1, forward strand.
CCCATAGTTGATGCCTCTTGCAAGTTTTTTGCCATCTCATTTCTTCCTTGATGAGGACAATTTTTAAAATAATGCGCCTCCCTGCAACCTTAGCATTGCAATGGAGGTTTTTGAGATGACCCAAGTTTAGGTCTGCTAGAGGCTTTTGTATGGTGCTCTTCGCTAGCCCATTTGGTCTTCGATTGAATTCTTCCATTATGTTTACTCAGCAGGTTCCTTGCAATTATTTGGTAGTTTTCGGATCTATTATTTTTGTTATTGTTGGAACTCTTTTGCCCCTTTCGAGGTGGCCAAGTTTTCCCAACTTCCCCCTTAACTTTTGACTCCTGATAGCACATACGTGCTTTTCTTATCGCTTCATCCATAGTCCTTGGGTTCACTAACTCAATATTTTCTTTCATATGTAATGGAAAACTACTCAGGAATCGCTGCACTTTCACCTTTTCATCAAGCAGATATGGTACATATCGTAATAAATAAGTAAAATTGGTGATAAACTCATCCATGTATATTCATCCTAGTTTCAGATCATGAAATTCTTGGGACTTTTCATCGTAGAAACATTTTTTTATATACTTATCCTCGAAATATTGCTGGAACTCATCCCAAGTTACATTTTGGTCTTCTATTCCACACACATTCTTAACCTCTTCCCACCATAATGTTGCGTTTTCCTGCAATTGATAAATGGTTAAACGAGCTTTCAATTTACTGTTATACTCGTACACTTGAAAGTACTTGTTCATGTTTATGATCCAAGCTTCTGCCATCTCTTCAACCTCCGCATCGAAGGTGGGGGGATTAATCTTCCTGAATTCACCCTATAGCTCCACCTTTTGTTTTTTCAAATCTTGTTGTTCCAGAACGTTTCCAGATTTAGCCTCATGGTAAGTTCGACTCTTATTACTTCGTGGTGTTTTGTTTCCTTCTGGATTATCATGTAGGGCTTGCTATTGTTCTCCTTCTTCCAGTGTGTTCCTCTCCAGACTGGGTTTTGAATAGGGGTGATTTTGTCGATCCGATAGAATTTTTAATATCTTTTCTTTTTCTATCATCAATCTTTCATTGTCACCCCAAACTTTGAGCATCTCTTTTTGGAGTTGCTGCACAGTCTCCAACAATATATTTCTCTGTTTTTGCCGGTCTTCCAACATCCTGCTGGGTTGTTGATGTTGATCTATGCTTAACTGCACCCACATTTTGGGATTGACCTCTGGGTTGGTCATAGGATGGGTTTCCCCTATGTTTATGGGTGTCTGCTGACTAGAGCCTCTCCTCATTGTAGCTTTGGCGCAAATGTGTCCCTAAAATTTGCACAAAATCCAACATTTAATCTTTATGAAAAAGAGATAATATCAAATGAAGAATTATCTTGTTATTTTGTTTGGCCCATCTGGCCCCAACGTGTAACCACGCTCTGATACCACTTGTAACATCTAAACATCCTAAACATTCAAACATATAAAAAAAATTAATCCCTCTTCATTTACTTCTATTATCAACCTCCCGTAGAAATTTATAGATTAGTAATATTAACACATAGTTTACTTGCAAGCTAAAACATAAACACATGCAATATAAGATTACCCATACAAACATGGTTTTGACAAGATTCTGCATCCAATACACATACAAGTTTGTACCCTTAATGCTTTGGTTCTATGATTACATTATTATTTGAAAAAGGGCCTTTCCTTGCCATGTCTATGGGTTGATATTATGATATTGAAGCTATCATATGTAATGTCATGAAATATTTCGGCATAAATATATTGATTACTTCCAACTGTCAGTACTATTCTATTATGTCGACTTAAAGGCTATCACATTTCTCCATAAGGTTTTCCATAAAGACACTTGTCTGTCATGCATCCTTTCTCATCCGAGCCGTCCATATTCAACCTCGATAAATCGTTAGTGATGTTGTGAGGAAGGTGGGTTAGGGTAACCACCCACCCTACCCGACTGTCCAAACCCTCATTCTTTCCACCGCTCGGTATGATTCCCACTCTGCAACTCCTTCCTTTGTTTAAAAATGATGTGCTATCATTTTTTGCTCCAGGTCGATTTGTGGACAATGGAACCCTGCTAGAACTTCCTTCCGATGCCGAGGTTAATTCTCCTCTATCCCAGCTCCTCGTCATGTTGATTTGTCTTACAAGTTTTTCCTTTACGCTTGAACTATAGACTTGTTTTTCTTCAACACTCATTTTACATTTTCGTTGAAATAACTTTGGGATCTCCGGCTTCCGTAGTGTGAGGGATTCTGCGCTCTATAGGTCTTACCTTCCACTCTGTGAAAAATCATTGTCCATGAGCATTCAGGCGCTCGAGACTTCCTCTGGATATGCCGTGGATTTCTTGTCTCCAGGTATTATTTCATACTCTTTTATCTCTAATTCATTTATCGTTTTTAAGCTCATATTTCTTTTACATTTTTCTGGGTTAAGGTTAATTGTCAGAATTGTAATCTGCGGCTCATATTTTCTTGGTTGTGTTGTCGATAGGCTGGTGGCCTGACCCTAGTCGATAGCTCAAGCTACCTAGAGCTCCACCACTTGCAGTTTCGTTCAACGGTAGGTGTTATCTAACCTCTTAGTGAAGGTTTATAAGTTCCACCCTTATGTTATCGTTGAATTCAACCTACTATATCTCTGCAGGGTAACAATCCAGCAAGGAATTTGTCCTCTGTTCCACTGTAGCTCTGTCATTTCTGTTTTTATGGGAAAGAATTTGAGCAAAGCTTGTTTCTTAATTAGGTGTTCCATCCAGAACTTTCTAGGCTGGTCACCAGTAATGTTCTCATTAAACATTATAGTCTTTGAATTCGCAGTTATGTAAAGAAGTGGATAAGTCCAGTGTTTGGTTCTTGGCTAAAATTATCATAATATTGTTTTATTAGTTCTAGCCATTATCACATGCAGTTAACTCAGTCGTTACAGATGAGATCAATGGTATAATTTAACTCTCTATCAGCTCTCTGATTTCATCATAAATGTTACTCTATTTTTCTCTTGTTCAGCTAAGGTCTGTTTTTGAATTAGTTTATCTTAATACATGTATTACACAGTTATATATTTTTTGCAAATTTGTTTTTGGTAGTTATTTGTTCTGTAGCAGTTTTCAGGGCTACCCACTTGCATGGGTATTTCATCCCTGTTCTTTCAGTATTTGAGATTTCTTCCCTTTGGGACAGGGACTCTAACCCTCATTCTAGGTTTGGGTTCCTTAAACCCTCAAGCGTAATCCCATGAACTCGTTCATTTGTTATGCTTATATGTTGTGTGAAGCTTATTTTCTGTAAACTACATGCATGGAAGGAATTTATGTTTTCTATACTCTATAACATATGTGAGATTTACTTCCTAATCTCTCTGTTTACACAGTTCTTAGACTGTAAAGTGAAATTACTCATTCTATGCTAGAAAATAGATTTCTTTGTCTATTCTTACTATAGTCATCCCTTCAGATAATATTTTTTTTAAAAGAATAAATGCATGTCCACTTTCCTTAGAAATTTGTATAACCCAGTTTTACTAACAATTTCCACATGTTATCCTAATTAGCCATTCCGGCATAAGTTTCCATATTCACATCTACACATGCCGTAATATTTAACATAAATAATTAAGTAATCCCTACTTGGAAATAGAAACATAAACCAAAATCACAAGATACAACAGTACCTTGTTCCAGGTGAATTTCCTCTAAAGTCTAATAATGGTCCTCCCAACCGTGAGCGAGGTGATTACGTCCTCAGCTCCCCCCTTGCTCCTCACTTGGGTATAGGTGTAACCTTGAGACAAGAAGTTAGACCTCAGGAATAATTTCCAGTCTTTTCCTTCTTCTAGGTGTTAACTGAGCTCCACTAGTCTCTCTACCAGCTCTGGATTACTCTTGGCAATCTCCTGTTTCTTCACTACTTCCTCTTTCTGCACAAAACCCCATTTCCTTCCAATATTTTTCCATAAATCCTTTTTTTGGGAATGTTAGACTCTTGTAGTCTTACAGTATTACAAGATGATTGCATATTCCTTATATTTTTCATGTTGAAAATAATATTCCATGACTATCATTTATTTTCAGAAAGGAAAGCAGATCCTGGGTGACAAAGGGGTCAAATAAGTCCCTCTAACATTTGATTCAGTTAAAAGGGGAAAATTGTTCTCATGAAGTGTGATAGAAAGCCAAATCTCACTACCTTCATTATTTTTCATTTAACTTCTCCATTTCCTCTCATTTTACCTTTTTCTTACACTCCCATACTCTGAAATCCTAGTTTAAACCCTAAATCCCCATATAAAATATCCCTTCCCCTCACTCATTTCCCTCCTTTGAGTAAAAAACATGTAAAACCCACTTTTGTATTGTTTTTAAATAATTTTAATCTATCAAGTACCACTTTAAATAAATGTTGTTTTTTTCACCCGACCCCTATTATGTTAAAACCCCGACCCATATTTATATTAAAAACTATATTTTAAAAACCTTTCCCTTCGCTTTGATATGCCCCCGGGCCCCTCTTCACATTACTGCCCGCCAAACACATTTAACCCCATGTTAATGTTTAAAACCTTCACTTCATTAAATCACCCGACCCCACCTTTCAAACTGACCCACACTCAATCCGACACCCGACCATCGTCTGATCTCCACCCCTTGATCCGACACCCATGATATTTTTCGCAACCCCAACCACCCATCGTTTAAAACCTTCAGAGGGTTGTGAAATGGGAGGTTTTGCAACCCTTCCCATCTGCCACACATCATCCCAACAATCCATCGCATCCCCTCAACTAAAACCACAAACAATTACTACACTGTGCGATAAACCACAAACCACCTTTCCATTAGACCACCTAGTCCCACCTCTTACCATCCATTCGAAACTCCGACAGGTGTCCGATCTCCCCCATCTGATCCAATGGCCTACACACCTTTTCGCATTCCCCGCCTTTCCGCCTCTTTCCAAGACTCACAGGGTATGGATTCAATTTTTTTTTTTTCCGAAACAGAGGATTATGAGCAGAAGAACACATAAAACCAGGAGCAGGAGAAGTCAGGGTAAAGGTAAAAAACATATAAAAGACACAGTTAGAGGACAGAGTTAAGGAAAAGGCAGATGAAATGTAAAGGTGAAAAATAGATAAATACAGGTTAAAGATTAAAGGATAGAGTTAAGAAACAGTCAGATGATAAGCAACGTGAAAGATTAATTTTTGCAGTGCCAACAATGCATCCTCTCTTATGATTTATGAAGTGGAAAATCCAAGGACAAAGTCAGATGTCAAAATCACTCAGCATTTTCATTTTCTCAAACCATGTTGGCCACCTCTAGCTTAATTTTGATTTAATGAAAGCTGCCAAAGTTAATATTACAGTCAAATATATCTCAGCATCAGTTTAGAAGTTATTATGAAAGTTAATTTTGCAGGAAGTTGGCCAAAGATATTTTAAAAGTTAGCTTAGGAGTTAATTTTAAAGTTATTATTATAGTAGCTTTGTTAGAGATATTTTTGGCTTGGGCCTTGCATGTCACAATTGTAAAAAAATCATTTACTCTGTAGTAAATACAGTCCGTTACTCTAGATTAGAGCAACTTCCTCAATTACAGTTAAATATTGCATCTATTCTCATTATCAGTGGTTGGTTGGACTTTGTTTAGACTCTGAGTTGCAAAGATTATTGTATTGGAGCACTGTAACTGTTTTTGAGCTGGACATCATTAATACAAGCACGTTCATAGGATCCTTGACATATGTTAATGGTGATGTTATCCCTTTTACATTAATGTTTTTCCTTTGTTTTTCCATATTGTACATCAACTTATCGACAACAAAAAATAAATTTTAGATTAAGATATGCTACATGAGCACCTTAATTATGTCTGTTACTGTTATCTCAATGTTTTCCTCTAAAAGTATAACTAAAGAATTCTTAAATGCTCTTTAGTATTACTGGACTGTTGTCTTAAGGTTTTCGTTTAAAGCATAACTAAAGAATTATTATCTGCTCTTTAGTTTCGTTGAAACTGTTACCTTGAGGTTTTTCTTGTGAAGTTGAGTTAAAGAATTCTTAACTGCTCTTTACGCCCACTGAACTGTTATCTTCAATTTTTTCCTCTAAAGACCTGAATGCAGAATTCAGAGACTATCTACTATGCATTCATGTTGAAGTATAGTTAAATAATTCTTAACTTCTCTTTAGCTTTACTGAACTCACTACCATCTCATATTCACACTGCCACTATGATCCATTTGACATAGTTACCCTGCCCTATGAAAACCCTTGAAAAGTTGATGTACAACTCAACCCTTTTATGACTCCATAGCCCAATGGATTAAGCTTCCCACATTCTGTCTATCCAACCAAACAAACAACTCCAATCTTTATAACTAGCCTAAAATCAGAAAATATAATCATAAATCTAAATCAGTTAATCATAAACATAGAGAAATCCGTCTCTGAGTCCAGGAAGGCTAGGTCTTGGACTCCATAGTGGTTTGATGTTGTTTTTTTCTACTTTTTCTTTCCAATCTTACAAATTACAGGGAGCTAACATAATGGCGACTATACTGGGGAATTGAGTTATAGAAAAAGCTTAATATTTCTTCAGAACTCAAAAACCCCACTAAAAATTAGATGATTCAAGTATTAGCCAAGATTGGTATCTGGTTGTTGATGGTGGACAACACCCAACCTCAAAAAAGTTGAAATCATCCACTTAGTGACTCCACAGTTTTCAGTTGGCCTAAAGGCTACACTGGTAGAAGAATCCAGATTGGTGGTGAAGATACAATGACCCCTTTCTTTGACTGATCAACAAGACGGATCCAAGAATACAACGAAGGTATGCTCCAATGAAAAGAGATCACATTCATGGATTCCCCCACAGAATGCCTCAAGTAAATTGGGACAAAAATATGCCTATTTTTCAGGATGGAAAGGTTAATGATCCCTTGTTACATCTCATTAAATTTCATATACACTCATGGAGGTTGAAGGTTGAATGGCATGAGGATTTCCTCATGAAGATGTGCATGTTAACATTAGAAGGGAAAGCAAGGGAATGGTATGAAGGTCTGAACCCTGGTAGTTTTTTTTCTTTAAAATATTTCCACGAAGTATTTTATGAGCATTATAAGGAAAATTCTCCATCTTTATCATTAGCTGAAAATTGTTGTGATTAGTCTGAAGATCTTATAAAATACCTTGTAAATATTGATGAAGATTTGGGAAATTGGCATCCCGAGGATCTATTAGAAGTAATTCGTGAATTTCGTGATCAAGTTAACTGTCATGAAAACCAAGAGAAGTTGGCTGAGAATGAAAGCAATCAAGAAATGAAAGGAGATCCACAAAATCTCTCTGAAGGGACAAATGACGATTCATCTGTTTTTTTGTGTGAGGCTTAAGAAGACATTTAGACTTATGATTAGTCTTCACAAGAAAAAGAGAGCAACTGTGGCTCTATCCAAAGAAAACAAATACTACCTCTCCTTTAACTAAAGAAGAAATCAATCAAATTCTAAGCATGAAGCCAACCTCTAAATTTTTATATAATGAGGAAATTATTTCTATTTTTTCTACTGCTAATTTATGTACTGAAGCATTTCCTCATGAAGAAACAAAAGAATAGATTGATAATGATGCTGCACTACCTTATCAAGAAGGCCTATTTCAATAGAGTGCTCATACTCATCAAAATGATGGCCTTCAAACAGAATTCAGCTAGCTCAATCAAGGCATATCAGGTTTTCTTGAGGACAACATAGTAGTATATTATGAGGAGGCCATGTCAGATGATCATGAAGAAGGGGTAAAGGTTCTCTTTCAAAAGAATCCCAAGCACGACAAAGTGGAACAAGGAATAGTCTTGGATGAAGCTTATTATTTGAATCCTCAAGGTTAGGTATTGTTCCAAGATCTTTTTACTGGTTTCTTAGAAACATCTAAAGAAGGATTATGATGTGCTAGGATTGGTTTGTTGCAAAGCTTAAAGAAAATTTTGAGCTTTGTTGTTCAAAGGTAGGTAAGATGGGAGTGGACGTTTTGTTTTTTTAGCATACTCAAAGGCTGAATAAGAATCAATCATGTAGTCATTTACTTGATTGGTTGCATTGGAGAAGGGAGTTCACTTAGTGAATATATACCTCCAAGTTATATTAGGGTGGGCAGGTATGAAAAAGAGCTCTTAATACTTGAGCATGTTTCAAAGTTTTCAATTTCAGGTTGTTTGTTCAGGCTCAAGATCGAGTGTGTTTCAGACCTGATGTTTGCAGTAAGCATGGATTTCAGCTTTTGAAGGTAACAATCACAAAAGTTGCAGTAGATCGGGATTACAGAGTGGGAATCAACCAAATAAATCAGGCTATTATTCTACAAAGTTCTTGACACCTCCTAAAGGAGTTTCCCTCATTGTTGGAGCCACTGTTAGACTCCTATATTTTCACAATATCATAAGATGATTGCATATTCCTTAAATTTTTCATGCTAAAAATAATATTCCATGACTATCATTTATTTTTAGAAAGGAAAGGAGATCTTGGGTGACAAAGGGGTCAAATAAGTCCCTCTACCATTTGATTCAGTTAAAATGGGAAGATTGTTCTGATTTATAGTGATAGAAAGCCAAATCTCACTGCCTTCATTATTTTTCATTTAACCTCTCCATTTACTTTCATTTTACATTTTTCTGACACTCCCATGCTCTGAAATCCCAATTCAAACCTTAAATCCCCATATAAAATATCCCTTCCCCTCACTCATTCCCCTTCTTTCATTAAAAACAATGTAACAATGTAAAACTCACTTTTACATTGTTTTGAAATCATTTTAATCTATCAGGTCCCACTTTAAATAAATCCTGTTTATTTTACCCGACCCCTATTATGTTAAAACCCCAACTCATATTTATATTAAAGCCTTCGCTTTGATACGCCCCCTAGCCCCACTTCACATTACTTCCCGCCAAACACATTAAACCTCGCATTAATTTTTAAAACCTTCGCTTCATTAAATCACTCGACCCCACCTTTCAAACTGACTGGTACTCAATCCGACATTCGACCACCGTCCGATCTCCACCCCTTGATCCAACGACCCCGATATTTTTCGCAACCCCAACCGCCCATCGTTTAAAACCTTCGGAGGGTTGGGAAATGGGTGGTTTTGCAACCCCTCCCATCCACCACGCGTCGTCCCCACAATCCATCACATCCCCTCAACTAAAACCACAAACCATTCCTGCACTGTGCGATAAAACACAAACCATCTTTCAATTAGACCGTTTGGTCCCACCTCTTACCATCCATCTAAAACTCTGACAGCCATTCGATCTCCCCCATCTGATCCAACAGCCTACACACCTTTTTGCATTCCCCGTCTGTCTGCCTCCTGCAGAGACTCATAGGGTATGGATTTGAATGTTTTCCGCAACAGAGGATTATGAGCAGAAGATCAAATAGAAGCAGGAGAAGGAGAAGTCAAGGTAAAGGTAAAAAATAGATAAAAGACGCAGTTAGAGGAAAAATTTAGTGAAAAGATAGATGAAAGGTAAAAGAAGTAAAAAGAGCAATCAAGGGTGAAGGTGGAAAATAGATAAAGACATGTTAAAGATTAAAGAAAAGAGTTAAGAAACAGTCAGATGATAAGCAACGTGAAATATTAATTTTTGCAGTGCCAAGAATGCATCCTCTCTTATGATTTATGAAGTGGAAAATCCAAAGACAAAGCCAGATGTCAAAATCACTCATCATTTTCCTTTTCTCAAATCATGTTGGCCACCTCTAGCTTAATTTTGATTTAATGAAAGTTTCCAAAGTTAATATTACATTCAAAGATATTTTAGCATCAATTCAGAAGTTATTGTGAAAGCTAATTTTGCAGGTCGTTGGCCAAAGATATTTTAAAAGTTAGCTTAGGAGTTAATTTGAAATTTATTATTATAGTAGGTTTGTTAAAGATATTTTTGGCTTGGGCCTTGTATAGTCACAATTTTCAAAACTTCATTTACTCTGTAGTAAATAAAATCTGTCACTATAGATTAGGGAAAATTCCTTAGTTACAGTTAAATACTGCATGTATTCTCATTATTAGTGGTTGGTTGGACTTTGTTTAGACTTTGAGTTGCAAAGATTATTGTATTGGAGCACTATAACTATTTTTGAGCTGGACATCAATAACACAAGCATGTTCACATGATCCTTAAGCTATGTTAATGGTGATGTTATCCCTTTTATGTTAATGCTTTTCCTTTGTTTTTCCATATTGTACATCAACTTCTCTGATAGAAAAATAAAAATTTTAGATTAAGATATGTTGCATGAGCACTTTAATTCTGTCTGTTACTGTTATTTCAATGTTTTCCTCTGAAATTATAACTAAAGAATTCTTAAATGCTCTTTGGTATTACTGGACTATTGTCTTAAGGTTTTCTTTTAAAGTATAACTAAAGAATTCTTAACTGCTCTTTAGTTTCGCTGAAACTGTTAGGTTTTTCTTGTGAAGTTGAGTTAAAGAATTCTTAACTTCTCTTTACCCCCACTGAATTGTTATCTTCAATGTTTTCCTATACAGACTTGAATGCGAAATTTAGAGACAATCTTCTCTGCATTCATGTTGAAGTATAGTTAAAGAAATCATAACTGCTCTTTAGCTTTACTGAACTCACTACCATCTCATATTCACACTGCCACTATGATCCATTTGACATAGTTAGTTTTCCTTGTGAAAACCCTTGAAAAGTTCATGTACAACTTAACTCTTTTATGACTCCATAGGTCAATGGATTAAGCTTCCCACATTCTATCTATCCAACCAAACAAATAACCCCAATATCTATAACTAGCCTAAAATCAAAAAATATAATCATAAAGCTAAATCAGTTAATCATAAACAAAGAGAGAGCCCTCTCTGAGCCCAAGAAGGTTAGGTCTTGGACTCCAAAGTGGTTTGATGTTGTTCTTTGCTACTTGTTCTTGCCAATATTACAAATTACAAAGAGCTAACAGGAAAAATAGTAACTGTCAGAACTGTCTCCACCTATTTACCCTGGTATCTTGGAAACATTTTACCAATAAATTAATTCTTTTTTTTACTCTACATAAATTATTCATTAATTCACTTTGTCAATACCAAAAATAAATTATAAAAAATTTGTTAATGAATATTCGTTACTTATTCAAAATATAACATACCAATTTTTAAGTCTAGTATTAATTTAATCATGGTGTTACAAGGACAGTATCAAGATTCTGAAGAGCTGCAGGAAGGCGATCTTGGAGACGGGGAAGATCATTATCGTTAACGTGGTGGCGTTGGATCGGGTAATGGTGGCACAGTGCTCCAGTGGAAAGGAAAGAACGGAGGAAGAATGGAAGAAGATTTTAGTGGAAGGTGGATTTGGTCATTATAAAATAATCACCATTCCCGAATTCCAATCTATAATTGAAGCGTTCCCTTCTGAGTATTCAAAATGTCAAAAACACAATCATATTATTGTATTTACCAAATAAATGAAGATTTATGAAGGCCTTCTGGAGAGATGAAGGATCCGTAGACAGTGAAAGAACAATAAAAATGTACCATTAATAGCTGGAATTGATGGTTGTGTTTTAAAAGTTTTCAGTCAAAGCAACATGGTTTTAATGGAAATCACATCAGAACATGTCCAAAAAAGAAATGATTATGGGTTATTCTTAACACTTTTTTTCCATTTATATTGAATTGTGAGAGATTTAAATAAATTGCACTCAGCATAATATTTTTAATTTTTTTTGTGAAAATAGTTTTAATTAAAATTGGAATGGAAACTTTAAAAGAATAACTCGGATTGTAAATATTAATTATTAAAAATGTATGATGTGAATACTATTATCTTGGTTTATTACATTGTACATTAAAAAAATTGTAATTGGTTTCAAAATTGTTGGAATTTGGTAAAAAAAAATATTCCAAAACATTTGTCACATTTTTTTATGGTGGAAATGGATTCAATGCCATCAAAATTTTTTGGGCACCCAAAATTTGGAAGTTTAACGGTTGTAACTTTGATTTACAAATTTTTGTTTAATTTTATCAAAATCTTGCCAAAATTTCCATAATAATTTTTAGGTCAAATTTAAAATCTACTTAGACTACTACGGTAAATTTAAATTGTCATGTTTGAATTTTTGTAATGTGTAATATTTTTATTTGTGTCTTCTTCATAATCCTTGATGTATTTATATTAGAAGAAATAAATTTAAAGAAAGAAAATCAACCAAAAAACAAAGATATTTTAAAATAGCTCATACTCATGTAAATAACATATATTTACCATAAGTTAGTACCTACCATAATTTAATCAAGTATTTGCTTAAAAAGTTAATACCCACCATAATTTAATCTAGTATTTATTTTTACATTCTTTTTATTGTTATTGGTTGAATTTTGTGTAAATGTTTGATGAAGATAAAAGGACTATAATATATATTCACAAATAATTACCATATTTTAGAAATAAAGTACTGTTATGAAAAAAAATCAACATGGTATTGGAGCTTCGGTGAAGAAAGAAAGTTGAAAATCAGAGATAAACCTATTCATATAAATGGGTTGATATTTGTCTGTCAGCAAATTTAAAGATTAGAGGGAACACTTTCACAAGAAGGGTATTACAAGCAGACATGCTAGGTTTGGTTGACCTCATGCAATTTGGCCACGATGAAAACTAAAAGACTTGTGTCAGAGAAAGCACTCGTGGAAGAAAGAATTACCTTTGGGAGAACTTAGAGAGCCTCCTACTAACTTCAAAGAGAGTAGATCTCTAAGTTTAAAATTATGCACTGTCATTGGCATTGTCAAGTAGATAGTTGATATGCTAAAAGGCTTTAGTGAAAGAGAGAAGCCAAAATTACCACAACAAGATATGTCTCAGTGTGAGATGGACGACCTAGTCTGGATGACATGGAAGCAGTTGTGGTGAAATAGTAAAAGGGTTGGTGTACAAACATGTTATAGTTATTTATGGAAAAGTCAATTATGTTTTCAAATTTCTCTCAAATATTGAAGTACAGTTGCAGATTCAAATTAGGTAGAGAGTGTTGAAGAAAGATATTGTTTGAAATCTAGGCTCTGTTATGAGTATGAGCATGAAGAAGACATATGTTGCACTCTGTATTATAGTAACAAATTTTATTGTAGATAGATGGTAAGTTGTGAAGTAGTAGGGCTTCAAAAACTACGTGGAAGGTCATTATTGTTGACCTCATGGCGTTGGACTCTAATCAATGTGGGGGTGACAATAATAATGATGGCCAGAAAAAGAAACCAGTTATGATCCTAATTTAGTTCTAGTATTTGATCTGGTAATGGTGGTGCACTGCTCTGGTGGGAAGGAAATAACAAAGGAATATTGGAAGGTGGATTTGGTCGTTATAAAATAATCAACATCCCAGATTTTTAGTTTGTGATTGAAGCGTTCCCTTTTTTATTATCTGCTCATTATGCGCTCATTTTTAGTGTTATTTTAACTACTCATTTTTAGTGCTTACAATGTTAAAGTGCAATCATTATTGTATTTATGAAATAAATGAAGATTTATAAAGGCATTAGAGAGACATAATGATCAATATACAATGATTTTCTGTAATCTTCCTTCTCACAGTGATAAATATATAATAATAATAATAATATTATTATTATTATAAAAGTAATTTATTATAATATAAAATATTATTATTGTTATTATATTTTAACTATGATTATCATAATAATAATTATTAATTATTAATTAAAAAATAATAATAATAGTGATAAACTATATTTATGATATCAATTTAATATTATTTTATAATAATAATATTAATATTAACTAAATGATAATAATAATAATAATAATATATAATTAATAAAATAATTTATATGGGAATTGAGAAAAGCGAGGAGCTCTCTCGCAGGAAAAAATGGCGGATCTAGGGTTTTATCACTTTTGAACCCTCGAGGGGTTCATTTTTAGTTTTTTATAGCCACGTTTTTTTCTGATGGTTGTATATGGAACTCCCCTGTCATGGTTATGGTAAATTTTTTCACAGTACAGATAAATTTTTTGTTATGCCAATATTTTTTTGGGTAGTACGTTCATATCACAAGTTTTGTTTGTGGTAAGTATAAGTTTTAACCATTGTTTATATGGACGAGGTAGATCTCGTAGACTACGATCCTGGTTTTTCTCCTATAACTAATGTCTTTGTTACCTCCTTTGGAAACTTAGCCTCTCAGTTTTGCTTTGGGTCCCCATTTTTCCCCTCTCTTGGTCACTCGCTCATTTCCCTAGTTTTATTTATGGCTCGTGATTCCCCTCCTAATCCCAGTGCTCCCCCACTGTCCCCATCTGTGTCGGTCCCTGGGTGGAATTTGGACAATTGTTAGGGCTCTCAAAGTTGGAGTCTTGGTTCAATTAGTCATATCTAGGGTTCGGGTCCATCTAGACCTCTTTCCATGGCACATTTTATTCACAACAATCAACAATTTCTTGGCCAAAACTATCGGCTTTCGGAGGGTGTCGGTTTTGATTTGGATTATAATGGAGGCTCACGATCAATTTTCTCCAGTTGTGTCAATATCCTCTTGCCGAACATCAACCTTCTTTAGTCTAATTTCCCATCTTCTTTGAGTCATTCCCAACCCTTTTCCTCTTAGTTCTATTTCAAAAAAAAAAATCTGCACTTTCTTGGGGTTTTCCAATGAAACCCTCCTCTCGGTTTTGGCTAAAGAAAAATTCAAATTTTGTTAGGTCAAGAAATAAAAAGGAAAGGTGTATTTGCATAAAACTTTTCCCTCAGGCGACTCTGGTTCTCAGGACATACATATGGAGAGAGAAGGGGTTTTGGCCTTGTCATCCCTGGGGGTCGTGTTTAGGGCCGACATTTTGCAACTGAAACCCTTTGTGCATGAACTTCACAATATGTTTCTTCGTTTGTTCAATCTCTCCCCGAGGTGGAAATTTTTCATAAGTGGTGGATACATTTGAAGTTTGCAAATGAGGAGGATGCATGAGATATGATAGGTCAATTCTGGCATATTGACTCCTTACTAGTTATTTTTCGTTTCTAAACACCCTTGTTTGATGCTAAGAAGGAGCACTCAAATGTTGTGTCGGACTGGGTTCGGTTTCCTGGTCTTCCATTGGATTATTGGGCGGAAAATGTTTTCCAAGATTTGGGGAATTATCTTGGAACATATTTGAATCATGATTCATCATACCTCACTTTTGGTATTTGTCAATGGCTCGTGTGTTTCTTTTGGTGGACCTGAGGGAGGATCTCCCTGAGGAAATGGAATTGGGGGATGGAGAGAATAATATTCAAGAATTAGATTATGAAGGGGTTCCCTTCCATTTTCGTCATTGTCATCAATATGTTCATTTGGTAAATAATTGTCCCATTTATCAATCTATTGAGAGAAATGAAGAAAAATATATTTTGGGAGGATGTGAGTCTTCACATTGGACACCCATCAACGAGTGATACCTTGTCTGTCCCACTTCGGTGCACGAAGGATCTAGTTTCGATGGTTGTTGCTCCTACTTTTAACCCTATGGTAGTGGATGATGTTGCGGAAGCCCCACAGGAGCCCCATGTATCAGATATATCTTAATTATAGAAATTTTGAGGTAAAAAAAGGGCCTGAAAACAAAAAATAAAAAGAATAAAAAACTACTTTTCAACTAATATTTTGAACTTATCTCCCTATGATTTTACTTAATTTTTTTCCAAAGAATTCATTGGATGTGGAATTTAATTTTTCAACTAAGGGGTACCCATGTTTCATACTTTTAATGGACCCTATTACATGAAAAATGTGAAATACATGAAAAATGTGATTGCAATAACGTTTTTTCCTGTATTTCACATTTTTCTTTTAGTAGTGTCCATCAAAAGTATGCAAAATGGGTACTCCTTGGATGCAAAATTAAATTATGCATCCAACTAGTGTTATTGCTGAAATTTGAGTAAAATCATAGGAATATAAGTTGAAAATATGAGTTGAAACAATAGTTTTTTTATTTTTTCCCTCCAAAACTTGATAATATTCCTTAAGAGGCCCATTTTAGACGTCAATATTTCTCTAATGCCTCTCCCTCTTGTGTTATTTCAAATGTATGCAATGTTGAATATATTTTAATTCGTAACGAAGATCCTGTATCTGATCTCCTGAGCCCACTCCTTTCCTCTTCCCTTTTAACTCATGTTTTGTGAAAATTTTTAATCCCTCCATGTGATCTTTCATATCCTTCCACGTACATGACTCAATCCCTTTCCTATCTATCAAGTGATGATTCTCCTCCTATAATATTCAGCCTAGATCAAATGGTCACTTTCATATGCCATTTGACCTTGGGTTAGGGCATATATAACTTTCTTGTTTGGAGTCTCGGGGAAGAGAAAGAAAGTTCCATTTGACCTTAGAAAAGGAGTGAGATAAGGTCAATATGGTGATAGTTCGTCAAGCATCAATCTATGGGGTTCTTAAAGTAATTATAACACCTTCCATTTTTCCTTTAGGAAGATTGTTTCTTTCAATTGTAGGGGTATGGTGAGTCTTCCTAAAATACTCACGCTAAAATAACTTATCGATTCCAAATCTTTAGGGATAATTATTCTTTAAGAGTCTCTTGGTTTGGGCCTTACTATTGTTCAAATTTTGGGAAAACTATTAAATGGCTAGCATTTTAAAAATACTTATGCCATTGGTTCCTTGGGGGGTTTGGTGGGAGGCTAAATCAATTGCCCTTTCAATCTCATTAACTCTTGGAGCACTTTGGCGTGTCTTGGGGTGGAACTGTTCTCTATAGAATAGTCACTTCCTTTCACACTGCTTAATGTATATGGCCCTTCACTTGATCATCATTATTTTTTGGGATTCTTTTTCAACAACTCCATGGTTAATTTTTCTCATCTAATTATTGACAAAGATTTCAATGTCTCGCAGGGTGCCTCTGAATCTTAGGGGAAATGGGCTAATTATGATCCTATGGTTGATTTTTTTTGTGACTCTTTGATCTCCCAATATTTTATTGATATTGATCCATTAAAATTTAACCCTAAATGGTGAAACAAGAGGACGGGTTTGGCGCAGATCACTAAATGGTTAGACTGGTTCCTTGTCTCAGAGAGTGTTATGGGTCTTTTGTAAGAAATCAAACAATGGGTTAGAGCTCATGGTATTTCTCATCACTCACCTATCTTGTTAGAATTAAAAGGTGATGTTCACAAACGTCACTCTCTTAAGTTAAAGTCCTCATGGTTGAAAGATGCCTCTTTCATTGATATGGTTAAGGAGTAGTTGGATCACTATTCTCCTCTTGATGGAATTTCCATAGGGAAACATTAATTGTATGCACATCAAGAAAAAATAATAATAATAGGCATATGCAAAGAATGTAGTTGAAGTAGAGGACCTCAAGATCATTGAAGATGAACTTCAGTCCTTTTCCTTTTCTGAGGACACGGGCGTTTCCTTTTCTGAGTCTAAAGATCATCTTTTTAAACTAGAAGAAAAGAATCAACATATCTTGGAACTTAGAGAGGGTGAGTGGAATTTGAAGAGAAGTGAAGTTTGGCTTAAATGTGGATATAATACTAATAATTTTTTTCATGCTTTTGTTAAAGGTCATCAAATGGCAATAACTATTTGATGTACAAGATTTAGAAGGGAATGATGTCTCCTCTCTTCTAGAGTTGGCGTCTATGGGTGTAAATCATTTCAAAAATATTTTTTCGAGCTCAGGATGAGGCGACCATTATTGAGATAATTCAAACTTCTCTTCCTTTCCATTGTTTCCTAGATGAGGGGGGAACTTGGATCTTATGGCACAAGTTTCCAAGGATGAGCTCAAAGTCCTACAAAGCCTCCAAAAGGACAAAATTTCCAGGTGGGATGGCTGCGGCATTAAATGTTTTTTAGACCTTTATGAAATTTTGGGGAAATATTTGCTTCAGGTGGTGGAGGAATTGAGAAAGAAGAAATATTTTATATCAATCTTAAACTATACTTTTATTGTCTTAATCCCCAAGGTGGATTCCATTATCTCATGACTTTAGGTCGATCTCGCTCTTGAATGTTGCTTATAAAGTGATCTCACTTCACATCAAGCCTATCCTCTCGGTATCCATATCTATGGAACAATTTGTTTTTTTGGAGGGTCACAAGATTCAAAAATCCATAAGGGGTTTCTCAAGAGAATCTTCACAGTCTCAATAATATGCATCTAAAAGCGGCCATATTCAAGATTGAATTATCAAAGGCCTGTGATTAGGTCAACTGGATATATCTTCATCTATTATTAACTCATGTGGGTCTTTTCCTTAAGTTCATCAACTGGGTTATGAGTTGCATTTAAAATGTCTCTTTTATTGTGCTTATAAATGATGCAACCAATTCCTTTTTTCATGTAAATAGAGCTATTTGGTAGTGATTCCCACTAATGAGTATTTTATTTCTTCTGGTTGCGAAAGGTGTAAGTGATCTTCTAGAAGAGGAAAATTCCTATGGTTCCTTTCATGGTTGTCTGGTTTCTCGCATGTTGGCCATATCTCATATATTATTCCTATATGACATTCCCCTATTTTTTAATGGTGATCCACATGAGGTGGTGATTCTAAAAAATATCATTAGTCTCTTTGGTAAGGCTTTTGGGATGATAATTAGTTATCATAAGTCCTCTCTTCTCATATCAATTTTGGATGTCGATTCTATGCATCATTTCATTGAAACATTTCCGATGGAATGGTCGCAATTAGATGATGGCCTAAAATACTTGGGGTTTATGATTAAACCCAAATCATATAGAAGAGAGGACTGGCATTGGTTATATACCAAGGTTGAAAAGTGTATTAGTTTATGGTGTCACCAATGAATGTATAGAGTTGGTTGTCTTATGCTTATTAAATCTATCCTAGAGGCTATTCCGATATATTTGGCATCCTTGGCATGGATCCCTAAAGGAGTCGTGGAATGAATTTGGAGGATCCACTTCAAATTTCTATGGTATGGGACTGGTACAAAATCCACTATTCCTTGGGTTGGTTGGGAGAAAATCGCTAAACCAAAAGGATTAGGAGGTTGGGGATTAAATAATATTTTGCATTTCTCTCATGCCCTTGCAGCAAAGAGAGGTTGGTGGCTTCTCGCTACTCAAAGTTTGTGGACCAAGGTGGTCACTTCCAAACATATTTTTCCACTCTTTATGGAATACTATATGAGATGGGAAGATAAATCTTGAAAACATATTTCCGTTACCTGGAGGGATGTATTGAATACTTTTGAAACCATTTATAGAGGGTTGGTATAGAGAGTGGGCTCATGTGCTCATGTTCGTTTGGGAATTGATCCATGGTTGGGGTGTCAGTAGGATCATTACTTCCAGTACAATTATTAGATCACCTCAGGGACTGAGCAATAAATAAACTCACCCATATTATGGATCCCATTTCTACTACTCTTTAGTTTTATGGCTAGAAATTCGTGGCCAATTTGGACATAACTAACATTTACATTAAACAATGGAACTCCTTTATTAATTCTCTTCACATGGGGCACATCAAAATATTTGACAGAGAGGATGAACTTATATGGTTAGGTGGGGGCGGCAAGGGGGGGGGGGGGGGGGGGGAATGTGGGGTTTACTCTCCAAAGACATGGTACCAATATATATTTGGTGCTCATCAACAACGAGATCTTAAGTGGTGGTGGTATATAGTGCGGAAAGCCACATACCTCCCATGGAAAAAATATTAAAGTGGTGCATTTTGTGTGGTAAGATCCCTACCTGGGATATTTTACAAAAAATATTTGCATATGGACCTGGATGGTGTGGACTATTTCAGAAGGAAGGGGAATCGACTGACCAATTATTTTTACATTATACTGCTGGTCAATCTATTTGGGGCAAATTTTGTATTATTAATTCAAAGGTATGTATATGGAGCGACAAATCCTTGGACTCATCTTGGCATTAGTGGTCCACTCCCATGTCCTCATGCAAGTTCATGGGAATTTCTTTTATTGGATTTGAATCGCGCGTAACTGAGAAAATTTTCATGGCCTTATTCTCAATCTCATTCATGTTTCTACTAAGGCGATAGTGACTCTTTTTTTATTTTCCTTAAGATATTTAACCTTGTCATTCTCCAGTGCTCACGAAAGTATGAGCTGATAAATAATTTCATTGGGAATTTTTTTGATAGTGCCTTCTCGAAATTAGGTTCAAAATGTGATGTAGGATTCACTCTCCATCTATCCTATGACCATTTTTGGGGCCATGGTCAAACAACTATGAATAAATTCTTGCATGTAAGTTCCTCCCAACCTTTTCCATTGACTAGTGTATCTCATCTTTAAATTTTGGTACCTCAAATCTTGTGATTAATTGGATGAATGGCTCTCAATCATGTAGGAATTATATGTTGCAGCCTATTTTTCTTGACTTAATGAATTTAAAAATATGGAATCAAATTATTCTACAGATGAAATATCAAAGACGACACTCACATTGGATAAATACTTAAGATGGGTTTTTGGGGGTTTACAATAGTATTTTTATGACCTCATCTTTTAGTCGAGCTTTGGGCCATGTTTAGGCGGCTGGGGCAACCAATATTTCCACTGCTATCGCCCCATTAATGCGGTGGCAGATATGCTGCCAACCGTTAGATTTAAAATTGTTTAAATCTAACGATTGGCAGCATATCTGCCACCGCATTAATGGGCCGATAGCAGTGGAAATAAGCTTCGCCAGGCGGCTAGGGTGTCATGATCTTTTTTCTCGGCAGTTTTCATATATAAAACTTTTTTGATATATTTGTAAGTTTTTTTTATATGGACCGAAGGACCGATAGTCTAAAATGTGGACAAACAACACATTACTTTTGTTTATGTTATGTATGGATGAACGATAAGAGGTTGTATGGAATATTTGGGGAACTTTTTAGATTGTTCACGGACCTGGTTATTTTATTTTTGGAATTGATGGAAAGTTAAAATTGCATACATATTTTCAATGTGTTTATAGAATGCATTTTTTGTTAAATCTTAATGAAAATTATAAGTTCTTTTTAGTGTGGAATAATCATAATAATAATAATAATAATAAGTGATCAATATTATAAACTATACTATTGAAAACTCAAGGGATAAATATTTTAAATCTAAGAGATTAATAAACCCAAGGCATTAAAATTATAAACCCACTAGATTAAAAACCTAAGAAATTAATATTAGAAAAAAATGGAGAATTGGGAGACTGTGTTAAATCCACATTTATTAATATTAGTAATAAATTTGGGGGATTAATATTATAAACCCAAGAGATTACTAAATCCATTGGATTATCAATATTATAAACTTAAGGGATAAAATAACCAAAGGTATTAACATTATAAACGCTCGAGATTAATATTACAAACCTAAGTGATATATAAACCCAAGGGATTATAAACCTTAGCTATTATATTGCTCATAAAGGGATCAATATCATATAGTGAATGGATTGATATTATAAATACAAGGGATGAATATTAAAAACCCAAGGAATTAATAAACCCAAATAATTATTCATATTTATAAACTAAATGGATTAAAAACATAAGGGATTAATATTACAAATCCAAGGGATTCATAAACCTGAGGAATTATTAATATTATAAATCCAAGGGATTACTATTATAAACCTTAAGGATTATAAACACAAGCAATCAATAAACCTAAGGGATTAATAAACCCAAGGAATTAATATTATAGATCATAGAGATTAAAAAACCAAGAAATTAATATTATAAACCTAAAAGATTAATAAACCAAAGAAATTAATATTATAAACCAAAGGAATTAATGAACTCAATGAATTATTAATATTATTAACCCAAAAAATTAATAAATTTTATTTATTTATTTATTTATTTTTGAGTAGAAAAATCGTAACTTCTTATTAATTTATAAAAAATTACATGATGCACATTGTACATTCCTGAAACCACTCAAGAAATTGGCCCCAAAAAATCAAAACAAAAGTATACAAACTAAAATAAAATAAACAAGGGTCTAAACAAGAGGACTTAGCAAATAAACAAGGGTCTAAACTCCAAATTTATATATTTTAGCAAATTACCAAACGTGTATATTTTAACAAATTACCAAACTACGAATCTATATTTTAAATGAAGGAGTTGTCTATGGAAGCAACAGAACAGTCTGGATGGCAGTTTTTTGTCAAAATGAGGTAAAGAAAAATTCAAAAAATTAGGTAGTTGGAGTCTTTAAATTGCATTTTTATAGTGGAAATAGATTCAACATTATCAAAAATCCTTTAGACACCCAAAATACTGAAATTTAACAACTGTAAACAAGATTCTGACAAAATCTTACCTAAATTTCTAAATTATTATGTAAATTTTTTAAACTATAAATTTAAATAATACAAACCTACTAACATTTAAAAAAAAAAAAAAAAACTATCATACTCCAAATCCATAAATTTGAACAAACTACCAAAACCGTGAATCCATATTTTAAATGAGCCCCCCAAAAAAATAACTATCAAACTCCAAATCCATAGATTTGAACAAACTACCAAAACCGTGAATCCATATTATAAATGAGCCCTACAAACCGTAAAAGAACACCCTCACCTCAAGACAGAACGATGCAAATGTTCATCACGAGAAGACCGTCCCTAATTTGTACAATAGGGATGCCTTTTCAATCATATTTGTTTTCTTTGGGATCACATTAAAAAAATAATAAACTAATGACCAAATCCCAACAAATTATCCTATTCACTGGTAGTCAAGAGTATTATATTATTTTTTATTGGTTATTAACAAGCAAATAATTTTAATATTATTATATATATTTAGGAAAAATATCATTTTATTTTATATATATATATATATATATATATAATTTTCTTTGTTACATCAAAATATTATTGATGAAATCATGAATTGTGAAAGTCACAAATTATTAACAATAAATTTTATTTTAAATATGTGTCATAACTTTTATATATATATATATATATATATATATATATATATATATATATATATAATTTAATCAGATCAAAATATTAGATAAAATAAAACATTGCAACAATTTTTCATATTATGTTTATAATAATATTATATATAATTTAATCAAATCAAAATATTAGATAAAATAAAACATTGCAACAATTTTTCATATTATGTTTATAATAATATTTTTTTCATATTAAAATGAAAAAAAATTTCTCAACAATCTTACTCAAATTCAAAATAACATCTCTTCCATACTAAAATAAAAAAAAATCTCCTAACAATCTTACCCTTACCCAACATCTAATGAGACTTAGAAAAGTAATCATTTATAAAAAATCCTTTGCCCATGATTTACAGATTTATCGTCAAATTGCATCATGCCAACCATACCGTATTTCAGTGTGCAATAATGAGATATCTGACCGTCAAACTTTATATACCAACCACAACTTAAGTTCGAATAGTTGGAATGACGTAGGCTCCAATGAGGTCAGGCATATCGTCTGAGGGCAGTACTCCGACTTTATTGGATTCCATTGCCGATGCTGCACGTGAATTCCTAGACTACCAACAATTTAACTAAATTTCTATAATTTTAAACGAAGTTGTTCGGAGTCAGGATGGTCAAAATTGGTTGAAATTTGAGTAAAAATAATTTAAAAAATCTTGCAATAATAATTTTACTAACCATGTTTGTTTAAATCCTATTTTTTATAATAAAAATAAGTTCAATAAAATGAATTCAGTAACCATGTTTGTTTAAATCATATTTTTGATAATAAAAATAAGTTCAATACCTTTAGAAACATCCAAAATATTGAATTTTAATAATTATAACTTAAAATTACAAAATACCTTGTTAAATTTTCTTAAAATCTTTTAAACGGCTAACACGTGTTGCTATACATTTAAACGAAGAGCGATGCCGATTTATGCGGAACTCTAATCGTGTTCAACAGAGACAAATTTCCCTGTAGCGATATTTGCGGGTCAGTATATGCGTAAGCCATTAATAATAAGCGGGTCAATATATGCTAACCGCTGAGCCATTAATAATAAGCGGGTCAATATATGCCCACCACTATAGTGTACCTGCTTCAATATTGGTTGCATTAAAATTTCATGCTTTTTCTGCTGATGGCTTTTAAAATACCCCTTCACATTGGATAATAAGTCTGGGATTGAACGAAAATCCTCAATTTTAGTCAAGGGCGGGCCCTGCGACACATTTTCGGAGCTGCTTCATGACTGCCGCAACTTTTTCGGATCTCATGGGGCTGTTCGTGCTATAAAATGAAATGCCTCCTGTCAGTTATTGTTGCGAGTCTCTGAATGGTGGCCGGAACTCTGAGAGTCCTAATTTAGTATATGCAATCGCTGCACAAGGGAATCGAACATGAGCGGTCTGGCTATGAACAACGGCGGCGAATTCTATAGCGATGGATTCTTCGAAAGCGAGGAAGAGGAATTGCTGGGGCAGGCAGATGCTTGGAAGTCCACCTTCGCCTTTGTGGAATCGTTGGCCGTGAAATGCGTGGTTCTCTTAGGAATCCCCGACATGATTGCCCGGGAAGGTCCCCGCGCCACTCTTTCTCTCAACGAAATCGTGGCCAGGCTGCCCACTGAATCGCCCGACGCCGTCTGCCTCTTCAGAATTATGCGCTTTCTCGTGGCGAAGGGTGTTTTCCGCGCCACCGTTGTCAAAAGCGCAGAGGCCGGTGGCTGCGAGACGAGATACGGGCTGACGCCTACGTCCAAGTGGCTCGTGAAAGAGCGGGAGCTGTCGATGGTGCCGATGGTGCTGATGCAGAGCGACGAGAGAACCATGGCGCCTTGGCATCGTTTCAATGAGTGCGTGCTCGACGGAGGGGTCGCTTTCGAGAGGGCTAACGGGGCCGACATCTGGGCTTACGCCTCTGCTCATCCTGACTTCAACCATCTCTTTAACAACGCCATGGCCTGCAACGCCAGAATCGTGATGAAGGCGCTTCTGTCTAAATACCGTGGCTTCGACGGCTTGACTTCCTTGGTTGACGTTGGGGGCGGGACTGGAACCGTCTTGGCAGAGATTGTTAGAGCTTATCCTTCCATCAGAGGCATCAACTACGACCTCCCTCATGTCGTGGCCACTGCTCCCCATCTCCCAGGTAATAAAAATACCTTTGCTTCACATAACAATCTTATACATATATTCACTCTTCCCTTTGACAGTCTGATTATCATATAAATGTATGTCAATAGGTGTGGAGCACATGGGAGGAGACATGTTCGAAACCGTGCCCTCTGCCGATGCCATATTCATGAAGGTAAGTCTTCAGCTTGCTGTCTGTCATGTAATTGAATTAGAATGAGGTGAGATCACGTTTTGAGTGTACAATTTGTTTGTGGGATGCGTTATCAGTGGATCATGCATGACTGGGGCGACGAGGACTGTATCAAGATACTGAAGAGCTGCAGGAAGGCGATCCCCGAGACGGGGAAGCTCATTATTGTTGACGTGGTGGCGCTGGACTCTAATCACAGAGGTAGTGATAATAATAATGGTGGCCAGAAAGAGAAGCCGGTTCTGGATCCTAATTTAGTTCTAGTATTTGATCTGGTAATGGTGGCGCACTGCTCTGGTGGAAAGGAGAGAACGGAGGAAGAATGGAAGAAGATTTTAGTAGAAGGTGGATTTGGTCGTTACAAAATAATCACCATTCCCGATTTCCAGTCTGTGATTGAAGCGTTCCCTTCTTGATGATCTGCTGATTATTGGCTCTTTTTTAGTATTTACGAAATAAATGAAGATTTATGGAGGCATCCTGGAGACATGAAGGATTAGTAGTTTTTAGTGCCATTTTTTTAAAAGTGTTTTTGGTGGAATTTTCTGGTTTAATTTCTTTAAAATTTGAATATATTGAAAACAGAAATTTGATGGATAACACAATTAAAGTGTACTAGAGATTTTTCATTGCTCTAAATCTATATATATAGTAAAAAAAACCAGTTTAAGTAACATAAATCAAAATTTTACTTCAAATTTTTTACGGAATTCAAACACCAAATACAGTAAAAAAAAACCAGTTTAAGTAACATAAATCAAAATTTTACTTCAAATTTTTTACGGAATTCAAACACCAAAACTCCAAAAAATCGCACTAAAAACAACTCCTTTTCTGTCTTCACTCAAATAAGACAATGCATTAACTAATCATAGGACCCTTATCATTTATGGATAGGTGTTGGGTAAGTGTGAGATAAACCACAGTCAAAATGCACCATTAATATCTGAAATCGACGCACATTAAAACAGCAATGGATCTTCTGTTTTAAAAGTTTTCGTCAACGCAATGAGATTTAAGATTTTCGGATTTTACGAAATTTGTTTGGTTAATTTTAATTAAAATATGACAAATTTTTTATAATTTTTCATGACGTTGAATGCACTTATATATTCAAAATTATATTTTAAATATATATATTTTTTTAAAATTGTAATACTGAATTTTAATGATCTACACATTTTAATGAAAATAACATTAATACAAACACAAAAAATAATTTCCTATTACTTTTTGACACTTTTTTCTAAGTAGATTGGATTGTGAGAGATTTAACTAACGCTCTTACCATCATGCTCTTTTTAAATTTGTGTGATTAGTGAAGACTATTAATTAAAATAGGATTACTATTAAATAGAATTTTCAATGATAAAAAATGTTAAAAAAAACATCACATTTTGCTAAATGTTTTGAATATTAGTTATTTTATTGATTAATTGGTTAAATCAATATTTTTTTGTTATTATTGCTTTCATGGTTTTATTAGTTCATACAAAACATGATTTTAACAATTTATTTTCTTGTTGACCACTATTAATTTAGCATTGACCAATGCAATTTTGGATACAATTGCTATATTTATGTCATGAATTTTATATATTTGTGGATTGATTTTTAGTTGTTAAGTTTCACAAAAAAAAACTAAAAAAAATTAAAATCTTTGAAAATAGTTCATATTAATATTTACCATAAGTTACCACCAACCATAATTTAAGCAAGTATTGCATAAAAATGGATAAGCCTACAAGATATAAAAAAATATACTTCCCAAAATTTACACATACCAATATTTATGTGTTCATTGACCCCTTAATAAGTAGGAGTAAAAATGTAAATGTGCAGAGTTAGAAGTAGTTACTACCATCCAAACTTTATGCAAATCCTTGCCCTTAGTTGGCAATTAATTTTTCATTTTATATATCAATTTGCAATTTTTATGAAAACATACTTTCCACTTAAAATGACAAGGACTAAGTTTCATGCAACATTACTATTATATCATTTTCAATTATGTTAAAAAAAAAAAAAACTTTGACTCTTAGTTAATTTGTAAATTTTTAAAAACAATTTACCAAATACACTAAAATTTTGTAAAATTAAATATTAAATTTATTATTTTGAAAATAAAAAATTAAATTTTGAATTTTTATTACTATTTTTATTATGATTTATCGGACTAGTAAATTTCACCCCTAAATATCTCAAAATAAGTAACTTATCCTCTTCAATTCCTCCGTGTGCCATCTATGGGATGTGTGCAACATAAAACACTAAAATGTTCTAAAGTATATTGTCACAACCAATGACATAAACACAAATTCCACCATTAAAAAAAAAGAATTACTTACATTAACTTAACACACCATTTTGATGATATAATTCTTATAATATCAACAGATTATGAAGTTACCATATGTTATCAAGATATTAGTTCATAATTCATTTCACATTTTCTAATCTTTTGACCTTCTGACTTAGGATATAACCAAAAAGCATATTATATATTACAAATGCCTGAAGGCTTAGTATTGGCATGCATCATAGAGTACTTGTCATTATAATATTTATGGTTATCGTATCGATTTTCAATCTTGTAACCACCCAGATTTGGGCTGTACCACGATGTCTCCATCGTGTCACAACGCCATAGGCTAGGAATGAATACTCTGACAGACCTTTATGGTAATGGATTTCTGTACAATACAAATTCAATGAGATTTTAATCAGAGTTAATGTTTTCGATTCTAATTTGATTTGGGTCTGTTATCAAACATTAAACACCTATCTCATTAAATTATCGAGGCATTACAACTGTTTGGAGGGGCTTGTTCGAGACTGTCGATAGATCAACCCTAGATCTGACAGTGCTACAACAATCTGGGGTGGTTAGGTTAACCACCCCACCCTTGCTCGGCCATTCGCCTCATTTTATGCCACTTTCTCCTTTTGGTGGCTCTGCAACCTCCTTGGTTCTAACTATGTATTCCTCCGCGGGTTTCATGCTATTCATGTTGATGAAGTGTGACAAAACCCTCCTTTTCCATGCAGCGCTCACGATCACATTGTACAGGTAACTCCTGCTTCTCTTTTGCCATTATTTTCCTCTAAGTCCGCGCTTAACTTGTTGAACAACGTTCGGCGGGGTATGATTTCTCATAGTTTAGTTTACCGTCTAAATTTCATAAGAAGCTGAATTTTTCTCGAATTCTTTCCTCTATATTTTAATGTGTAAGGGCTAATTCCCTCCTGTCAGTATTCTCAGACCCAATCTTTCTGAAGATGCGAATGTGTCCTGAGGTGATGAGAGGGTTTATGGATTTGTTCACTTTGAAACTTGAGGAAGGCACAAAATCCCCACTTGTTAGATTCTCAGGTAAATATCTTACTAAGGATTTTTCTACGCATTTAATCATTTCTTTTATTACAGTTCCTCATTGTTTATACAGTATGTCGTTTAGGCTGTGATGTTTAATTCCTTCGTCGGTTTCATTTACATTACAGGTGTCGGTTTACCTTCGAACGAAGGATTTAATCAGATTTCTTCCAAGCTCTCCTGCGAATCACTGGTAAGTTCAAACCGCTTACCCAGTGATGTTTGTTGTGCGTTTATCAAATTTTTTGAAGTCTCAGGGTGAAACCCCCGCATGTACAGGGAGCCTGCTATTTCGGTAGATCCTGCATGCAAGTTAAATAATGCCTCAGGCCCGTCAGTTGAATGATTTTTGCTTTAGAATGTTATTGCTCCTTCCCTCATGTGAAGGCTTAGTTTTCGAGTTTGAAGTTGAAAGGTTTACCAATATTAAGACTCACAGTTTCTTAATTCGGATTATATTTATTTGGGGTTGTAATTTCTCTGTTTACGGATTGTGTCCTACTGTACATTTGTGGATTCACAGTACTTATCAGGAAAAACCCCTTCATGGGTATTTTGCGTTTTACACAAATGATTCGATACAAGTCTTATTTCTGAGTTCACACATATTTTTCTATTGTATGTATCGTTTCTTCCAATGGAAATTTTGATACGTTTTTATATGGTTGTGTTAGTAAAGTTTCTACAGATTTTACTATTTCCTTCAATAAGGAGTTTCACAGTGTTTTTACAACTTTTAATTGTATGCATACTATAATGAACCTCTATTTAATAATTCTGTTAGTGACCTCCGGTATTATCTTTTGTTTCTGCAAATTCATTGTTATAAGGTATTGTAGGGAATTATTATGGCCCAGGGACTGTGACCCTTGCCTTGTCCCTTCAGGGCTCGGCTCTAAACCTTGGTGTCAACATATGTATAGATAATACTCGCACATGATTCAGTATACTGCAAAAATATTCTTCTGACTTTACATTCTTTCTTTTATGTAAAAGAAAATAGTTTCCATGATAAATTTACTTTCGCAGAACTAATAAAACACTTAATATTATTCTTCTCATAAAAGGTAATTTTCTCAAGCAATATCAACATCATTCAACAGATCGAAAATCTAGTTTCTAATCATGCCTATTTATCAGTCTCCATTGCACAATAAAATGGAACTAGGTAATATATATATATATATATATATATATATATATATATATATATATATATATATATCGGTTAGTAGAATCTAAATTTCTAGATATATTTCTTTCCAAAGATTTTCACATAATATTATTTTTTTTTTTTTTTTTTTTTTTTTTGAATTTGCTTTCTCTTAACTGATGGACTGCCCAACCATAAGTGAGGTGATTCCATCCTCGAATTCCCCCGTTCTCCTCTCCATTCTATACTTCTCCGGGTCTATAGCTCCACTGGCCTCTTACCAAATCTAACAACTCTCCATCAGCTTTCAATTCATTGTAGCTCTTACCCTTCATCCCGTTCTGAACAGAACCCCTTCCCCACATCAGGATTTTTCCTTTATCCTTTTCTGGGAAGTAACCATCAGAACTGTATCTATTTACTTTTACTCTGGAATCTTGGAAACATTCACCATTCAGTTAATTTCTTTTCCTTTATGATAATTATCCATTTTCCTTTTATTATAAATAAATTAATTTTCTACAATTGAATACCACATTCGTTAGTCAGTTATATTAGAGAAAAACATTAATGTATCATAAAGTCTATTTACCATAGTTAACCATAAACGGGGTGTTACATCTTCCCCCTCTAAGGTAAACACAATCGCTGATTTTTTCTTAATCTATCAAAAACAACTCAGGTTATGCCTCTCGTATGAAATTTTAATCCTCCCAGGTAGCCTCCTCTGGGCTAAAGTGCCTCTACTACACCTTAACTTGGGGGATGACTCGCATCCGGAGTGTTATTTCTCTTTTATCGAGAATACGCTGAGGCTCTACCAAGAACTTGTCGTCTGGTTCTACATGTATGTTTTTCCAATGTATCACATGCTTGGAGTCATGTATGTATCATTTTAACAATGATACATGGAACACATTATGCACCCTTATATGGTTAGGTAAAGCTAGTCGGTAAGCTAGTGGCCCAATCCGTTCCAAAATTTGGAATGGTCCGCAATACCGGGGAGCCAATTTGGCACAAGTACTCCACCTTAAAGTGCTCTTTTTTGGTTTGATTCTTACGTACACATGATCACCCACCTCAAACTCCCTGAATGCCCTTTTCCTATGTGCATATACTTTTTGTTGATCTTGAGCTGCCTTCAAGTTTTGTCTAATTTTCCTCATCTCCAATTCCATTTCTTCAAGCATGTCTGGTCCAAGCATCATCTTGGTTTTTGGACTACTTAGTTGATGGGGGTCTAAAATTGTCTTCCATACAATGCTTCAAATGGACTCATCTTGAGAGATTCTTGATAGCCATTATTATATGCAAACTCCACTAAGTGCAAGTACTCTTCCCATCTAGCAGGTTGTTGCATTATGTACATGCACAACATGTCTTCCACAACTTGGTTCACTCTGTCTGTTTTCCCATCGGTTTGAGGGTGATATGCAGTGCTAAACTGAATGTGCGTTCCTAGTCTGGAAACTAATGTTTTCCAAAAGGCAGAGGTAAATTTCACATCTCGTTCCAAGATAATGACTCTTGGAATACCATGCAGTCGAAAAATATCTCTCATGAAAATGTCCACAATTTGTA
This sequence comes from Pinus albicaulis, assembly GCA_034641835.2. Lineage (NCBI taxonomy): Eukaryota > Viridiplantae > Streptophyta > Pinopsida > Pinales > Pinaceae > Pinus > Pinus albicaulis. The sequence continues at coordinate 604,255,845 of CM076574.1, forward strand.
TTATTTTATATGTAGATTAAACATGCATGAACTGAGCTACCTTGCTAAGTTTTTCTACTACCACCATGATGGAATAATTATGCTTTTTGTTTCTTGACAACCCAGTAATAAAATCAATGGATACGACTTCCCATTTCCATTCGGGTACGAGAATAGGCTGAAGCAATCCTACTGGGTGTTGATGTTCTACCTTGACTGGCTGGAACTCCAAGCATCGGGTCAAGTATTCAGTAATGTCTTTCCACATTCCTGACCAAAAATAGTCCTTTCTGATTGCTGTTAACATTTTTTGATATCTGGGATGCCCTGCATAAGAACTCTTATGATATTCATCCATAATCATTTCTCTCAGGCTCTTTTTATTTTGAATGAATATATTTTCTCGGTATACTAAGAGATGTTTTACATTAAACTCATAATTTGATTTCTTTCCATCACTTCTACCTTCCTTTTCTTGCTGCCATAAGAATTGGTACTCAAGGTCCATTCTTGCTGCTTCCATAATTTTCTCCTGAAACTTAAATTCCATCTGGTTAAAGTAAATTTCATAGATACAATGCAATTTTCTGCTCAAAGCATCAACAACACGGTTCTCCATTCCTTTTACATGTTGAATATCAAAATCAAATTCGCTTAGAAATGCATTCCATATTGCCTGGCGAGCATTTAGATCAGATTGATTAAAGTAACGAGTTAGGCTACTATGATCTATTTTTAACACAAATATTTTCCAACAAGTAATGCCTCCATACTCGAAAAGCGTGTACCACTGCAGTTAATTCTAAATCATATGCAAAATATCTCTGCTCATGATCTTTTAACTTTATGGATTCGTATGCAATGACTTTACCCTCTTGGGTCAAAACTGCTCCAACTCCTTCCTTGCATGCATCAGTGCATACTTCAAATTCCTTACTTCGATCTGCCACTTTCAGTATAGGAGTGGTGGTTAATAGTTCTTTCAATTTCTCAAAATTGTTTTGGCACTCTTGGGTCCATTTAAAGACTTTCCTTTCCGCTGCGAGGAGGTAATAAGAAAAGAAATTTTAGAGAAATTATTAATGAAACGTCAATAATAACCAGCAAAACCCATAAATGAACATATGCCTGCCACATTCTTAGGGACTTTCCACTCCATGATCGTCTTTATCTTTTTTGGGTTTACAAAAATCCCTTCAACTATCACATGTCCTAGGTATTGGATCTTCTCTTTGTAAAAATAACATTTGCTGAATTTAGCATAGAGCTAATGTTCTCGTAACATCTTTAGTACTATACGTAAATGCTCCTTATGTTCCTCCATATTTTTAGAGTAGATCAATATTTCATCTATAAAAATCAAGAAAAAATTGTCCAAGAATGGGTGGAAGATTCCATGCTAATGCAGGAGCATCTTGCATAATTTTCATTTTGTATTTGGATGATTTAGGGGGTGATGTTTTTTTAAATTATTTTATAAATTATGCACATTTTAAATAAATTAAGAGAAAAATATGAGTGTGAGGTTTATTGTAAATATTCTCCTAATAAATTGAGGATATGAGTGGAGTTGGGTTGGATAGATATTTTAGGGATTAGGAACTCCTTAAATGGAACTTAGTTGAGTCAAAGGAGGGATAAAGATATTTTATGATTTGGTTGAGATATTTGTGGAGGAAATCATGGATTCAAATTAATCCATAATTATGTATAAATATGAAGCTTTGTGTGAGGATGGAGAGAGGCACAGAGAATGGAATAGGATATAGAAAAATGTAGAGAAGGATAGTGTGCGGTGTGAAGAATGGTGAGGGCCAAGAAGGAAACAAATGTATATTTAGCCAAAGAAGGGTTTGAATTTGTAATTTCTTGTTGTATTTGATGCAAGTATTTTGTTTATTGTTAGGCTCTCTCTTCATATATATTTTGAATTGATTCTAAATGGTTTTGTTGAAGATTTTAATAAGGATTTTGTAAATAAATAGGATACACACTCTATTATGGGCAAGTATATGATTTTATTGTAGATTTTCTACATCATTTGGTATCAGATCCCAAAGATCTATATAATCCGTGCATTCGTGGATGAGAGATGAGTGCATTGTGCGTTGTGCGATGTGGATCTGCATGTAGATGCAGAGGAGGAGCCATAAGAATCGAGGAGTGGTTGAAGTAATATCACTCAGAAAAGTCAACCCCAGTAAGATGCACATCTGAAGCTGCTCCAGTTTCAAATCTCATTTGATTTGGACGTACGACAGTGTGGAGCGATAAATGTGCTATGGGTGTAGAAGGTAAATCATAATGTTTATTGTTATTTCATGGGTGATAACACAGTGTTGGTGTTAATGAAATTCCACTAAGCTTGTGTGAATTTTTATTAATGCGGGTATGTCAAATTTTGTTATAAGAGTAAAATTCGAAAGGAAAATGCTATCGCATAAAAATATAAGGATGAAATGTTTTGATTAAGTAATGTGGATTTTCACCATGCTAAAGTGTATTAAAATCTTGGGACATGTACTATAATATTAATGTGGGTAGATGTGGCTGAGATTGCATCATCTATCAACATATGAGAACACATGATTTGGAGATCATGATTGGTCATTGCTTGTAGCGCATGTGAAGGTGTTCACATTATTTTTTCAGAAGATAATGCGGTTTGTGTTTGTTGCTGCCGGAGAAATCTATTGATGCCACCATGTTAAAAGAAAGTTTTGGAAAATTCCTATGAAGGAATTGTTTTGTGCACTGAAGAGAGAGAGTGTTGCATGAGAACCGTCATTGCAAAGAAGGAGCTGCATGGAAGTACAGGAAAACTATCTGCGCTAAGATGTGATAAGAACGACATAGAAGAGTGAAATCGGGAGAGTTGAAATTGCAAAGAAAAGGTTATTAAAATAACCTTGAAGGGCACGTAAGGTATGAAAATTCATTCCAAAAGGTATTTTAAATGTTGAAAATTAAATGGTTTATTTTATTTTCATTATAAAATAAATCTTGGAAAAAGTGGATTGCATTTCGATTCAAAAGCTTAAGTATCATGTGAGTAAAAGAAAGTGATAATGGGAGATGATATAATTAGTGACTTATGATATTATCATAAGAATGGAGTATGAGAGAGAGTGGAGATTTTACATCATGAGAATGTATTAAGGGTGGATGTTCATTGGTATATTGTATAACTTGAATTAGAGTCAAAATATCCACTATTGTAATTATTGGGTCAAGCTTTGAAGTCAAATAAGATGTTAAGGTCAAATGAAGAAACTTGGATAGCTTGAGTCAAGTTAAACCATTGAGTTATTGTACAAGAGGGTGCATTTTTCATCCAAGATGAAGAGTTGATGTCAGGTTTGGAGTCAAAAAGTCTTAAATCAAGTCAAAGGTTTGAATGTAATTGGGTGCATGATCGACGGAGCTCGACACCCAAAGAGTTTTGTCATTGTAACACAATAATTACTGCAGTTGTTGTTTGCAGCAAAGAGGAGCAAGAGAGTTACCCATAAATGATTCCAAGACAGAAAACGGCAAGAGGTCAAGCACAGGAAGAGAGCTTGTATTGTTGGATGGAAAGTATGAAGGCTTGTTGAAAAGGGGATTGAATGAAATCCACAAGTGAACAGATGAAGTTCAAAAAGGAGGAGAAGATGACTGTTGATAGTCATTTCAGAGGTTATGAGAAAGACCTCAACCGAAGAAAGAAGAAGGAAGATGCCAAGGCAAGTGGTGTGTTTGGTCAATTTAGTGTGTTCTAAATTGCTACATTAATTTTTCAATCCCGGATTCATAAGCTGACGAAGTGTGGCACACTATATGTGCAAGATAACCTATATCTTACTTTTTGTCGTTTTTGATTTTTTTATTTTGATTTTTATTTTATCTTGGTTGGTTTCCTAATGTGAGATGGAAATTCTAAAAGACAAGTATGGATATAAATGTTCAAGGCAATGATGTCCTTTATAATGATTTCCCAAACTTTAAACTTCAAAAAGATTTTGAAACATACAATGACAAAATTAGTTCCTAAAAGGAAATGAAAATGTGCCACTATTCTAGTTAAACAAATAGTGAACTATTGATCATGAAAACCATTACCCTTGCTGCTGTCTAAACACAAAAAGAAACTGTACTCAAAGAAAAGATTGCAAGTAAAGTAAAACTAAAATCAAATTACATCAACTCATATTCTGACCCCTCACCATTAGTATTGCTATGGATTTCGGAAGTAATCATAAACAACTAGAGCAATCTGATATCTAATTTGCAGAAAAATAAACTAATGTCAAATTACACACTCATACTTCAATCCCTCACCATTAGTCTCGCTATGGCTTTCAGAGGTAACTGATAATGACATGAGAAATTTAATATCTAACTTGCAGAAAAATAAACTAATATCAAACTACACACTCATACTTGAATCCCTCACCATTAGTCTCCCTATGGCTTTCAGAGGTAACTGATAATGACATTAGAAATTTAATATCTAACTTGCAGAAAAATAAACTAATATCAAACCACACACTCATACTTCAATCCCTCACCATTAGTCTCGCTATGGCTTTCGGAGGTAACTGATAATGACATAAGAAGCTTAATATCTAATCTAACTAGTAAAGAAAATGTTCAAAACTGAAATGAATAAAACAGTGCTGGAATTAAAACTAAGAAAAATAAATCAGCAGAAGGACAAAATTAATTCCATGTCATTAGTCATTACAAAAACTATGTGCAAATGCCCGAGCTGTCTATTGTAAGCTGGAACAGAAACACTGATCAGTTGACAACAATATAAAGCATGAAGGATTATGAACAGAAGTAAAATGTAAAGCATGAAATATTATGAACAAAGATGAAACGTAAATACCATGAAAGATGTAATGTATATATACATGTGAGTGACTATGGCACAATGAACATAAGAAAAAAATGAAGCATGAAACTATACAGTAATACAAAAAACCTTGGCGTGTGCAGGGGCCCTTTGCACAATCCTCGGGAAGCAGCTATCAAATATGAATTACGCTTATGAACAGAGTCTTCTCATATATTTAAAATGCGGTCATAACAGAGAAATAATGTCACAACACAATGGCGACGCAATTACATTACAGAGCTAACTATTATGCGTATGAGAATGCATTATTTATAACAGAGGGTAACATAACTAATTCCCTAAAGTCTGTGCTGATAGAAGACACGTGAACCACCACGTCCAGAGATCTAGCATTATGGCCGCCGTGAGGATTAAATCTATGGAGAGTGGCTATTGGATTCGGCTTATGGAGCCGTTTACAGGTGTTGATGTGTCTCTCGTGATTTAGAAATGGCCACGCAAATCTTCACGTGATGAGAAACAGAGTTCTGTCATCGTGGGACTCTTCGGTTGACCACCACTTGGCTACCTTTGACCACAACCTTCTTAGGTGAATTCAAATGAGCCAATAGGACACGATCCATGTCCATGTCATTTCTAACTTGCCCATGTGGCTCGATTTGCCTGAAGACACCTGCAATATAGACTTTAACAAAATGGCTGCGAAAAGTGACAAGATTCCGCAGCTTAATGAGAAAAAATCTAATTCAAACAACAGACACAAAACATAGTTAAAAACCATTTTAAATGCTCTTTTTACAATTAATATGCAATGATATTGATGATTTAGAAGGTCCAGGTGAATGAAAAAGGTCTAGAAAGATGTATAGGAAAGATGCAGATTTGGGACTCAACATGGTGTATGGAAGTAGTTGACTGATGAAGAATATGAGAGGGAGAAGGCTAAGATAACAGTTCACCTTGAGTTATTGATGGAATTGTTGCAGAGGAATAAAGACCAGAGACATGGTTGGACCATGAGGAAGAAAGTGAAATGGCAGAGACTACAAGTAAAGAGGGATCAACAGGTAAACATACAGTTAATAGAAGAGTTGAGGAAGCTTGAGTAGATGATGAGTGTGCAAATGAGATGTGAAGAACTCAGAGAAACTGAGTTGGAAATGGAAGTTTCCATTTTTGGACCAGAATAGGGTGAAATTCTAGGTGAAGAGATTAATGAGAAAGATATCATGAACTATTGGAATAGTTCAGAACAATTTGAAGATATGCTGACAAGAGAAGCAGATGAGGCTATGAAGCCTTGTATTTTTAAATTTCATAGTTTGTGTATGTTTGTAGGATGTGCAGAAGATGGTGGAAAGTCTTGTGAAAATGTCACAAAGATGAATAAAGCCCTTGAGGTGAAGTATGATGGAGAATGCCTTTTAGAGGAGGAAGGTACTGATTTCTTACAGCAGAAATAATTCATAGATGAATTCCTGTTTGGTGTAAGATATCCAGTTGAAGTTGTTATGGAGCAAAAGCATAATGAAAATGCCAAAGTGATATTTCAAAGAGGTAAACAAATGAATTTGTTTAATGAAATTGATGAAATAATTTTGCAATGTGATGATACAGACAATAGGATACCTCAGGAGGATTGCTAGAAGAAGAATGAAACTAAGAATGAAGGTTGTGATTAAATGTTGGAAAGATTTCACATGAAAATAGATTCCTTGGAACGATGGCTCAAGGAACCTGAAGGAGAGATGAAGCTTGCAGAACCTGATAAAGAAGAGATTGCAGTTGTGGTGCATGATAAGGAGGAAATGTTTCTAAATTTCATAGAGTTAAATGTGTTGGAAATATTGTCATTGATGGCAAAGAAGCACAAAGGAGCAGCACTTGAACTAGCAATAAGGAAAAGGAGATGACAAAGGAGGAGCACTTGAAACATTAGCCAAGGAGCAGAGAAAGCATAAGAAGAAGTAGTAAGGCAGCAAAAGAAGCAAGAGAGATAAGGAATTGAGGCAGCAGACAAAGCAAAGACAGTGAATAGAAGCAGAGGCAACGTAATGTACAAAAGAGTTGAACTTAAGAAATGTAGTGCAAAGAAGGCAGCAGATGCAGAGATAGGCAAAGAACAGAGGTACATCAAAGGCAGAGGCAGAGGTTGAGTAGCAGAAGCAACAAAAAGAAGAAAAAGGAGGCAGTGCTGAATCACAGACAGGCAAAGGAGGCAGCGCTGAAACAAAGACAGAAAAAGGAAGCAGTGAATACAATGGAGGTAGCAAATGAAGGCAGAGGAAGCGAATATAACAGAGGCAGAGTCGTTATCACTGCAGCAGAGGCAGAGGCAGAGGCAAAGCGACAGGAGCAGCAGAGACAGAGGCAGAGGTAGAGCTGTTATAATTCTGAGAATTTCCCAACCCGGAGGACAGATATATAATTCTGAGAATCATACCCCAAGCCGGGCGTTATGCATATAATGCAAAACCAAATTCTGGGAATCGCACACTCCAACCGGCGTTATATATTTAACATAATTCATAAACATTATTCCGGGAATCGCCTAACCCGCTGGTGGACACACATATATATATATATATATATATATATATATATATATATATATATATAATATCCATCACAATACATATAAATGCTTACCATTACATATGTTCCAATGGTCCAAGGCATATACATTGATATATTAAAGTGGAGCGTGTTATGATCAATGGAAAGGAAGTAATATAAAGTGGGACCCTCATCCAATCGCAATCGGAGATCGCAAGGGCAATGGAACATTGCAACAAAAAGTTGTGATTGCGATTGAAATGCCGGACCCGATCGAGTTATGCACCACAGTTAATTGCTAATCGCATCCGAGTTCCAATCGCACGACTTTGTAAAATTTGAGCATAAAATGGCGACCCAATTTAGCAAACGCTAATACAAGCTAATTTCTAATCGCATCCGAAATCTCAATCGCAATCGGAACTCTACGATTGATCGCACGACTTTGTAAAACACTGCAATTGAAATGGCGGACCCGATCGTGTTATAAGCGGGAGTTGATATATGCAAATCACATCCGGAATCTCAATCGCAATCGGAACTCTACGATTGATCGCACGACTTTGTAAAACGCTGCGATTGAAATGGCGGACCCGACCGTGTTATATGCGGGAGTTGATATATGCAAATCGCATCCGGAATCTCAATCATAATCGGAACTCTCCGATTGATCGCACGACTTTGTAAAACGTTGCGATTGAAGCCCGAACCCGATGGGATTATTAACTATGATTAACAAGTGTTTTGAGTTCCAGTTCTAATCGCAAACGGAAATTTGTGAAGGTGCTGTTATATATAAATATATATATATATATATATATATATATATATATATATATATATATATATATATATATATATATATATATATAAAGTTTTTGCGATTGTATTGAAAAGTGTCGCGTGGTCTGTGGACCCACGGGCCTCGGCTTAAGGTGGAGGGCGATTGTTTATATAAAATAATTGTTGTGAGATATATAAAACATGGTTGCGGTTGTATTAAAACATGCCGCATGGTTTGTAGACCCACGGGCCTCAGTTTAACGGGAGGGTGATTATTAATGTAATAAAATTGTAATATATGTATGTTCCGGCCTGCGGAACTTGCCACATCAACAAGACACTTGTTGCGTGTAAAGGATTGAATTACAGTCAACGGATTCATTTATATATAAAGCGCTGGTATAAAAATAAAATAAAATGCAGTTCATAAATTCAGGAGTTACGCAGCAGCCATAAATAGAAAGGCATACAAAGAAGAGAAAGGGACAAAGAGACAGTTAGAGAAAAGACAAATGCACAGCAAGCCAAGAGACAAAATGAGTGAGCTGGAATTCACATTGTAATTCGAATGTAAATGTTTTAATTGTTTTTATTGTTTGTGAGATGTACCAAAAGCTTTCTAGAGAAAATGGCACCCCCACCCAATGTTAAAATTAACACCTGCTGTGCTTATAATTTTTATAAAGCGATAAAAGGAGTGAGAAGTTAAGAGTAAAGAGAGACAAGTGACTTTCCATTTCAATTCCAAGGCAAAGGCATTGACAAAAATGCCTGCCAATAGAAATCTATAAATAATATCATCTTGATATTCAAAAAAAAAAAAAAAAGGAGTAAATCGAGAGAAGGCGAATATAGAAGAATAAGACAGAGAAGATTAGAACCTACCTAAGGAGAAGCTATGTATTAGGCCGATATCTCAGAGAGGGGAATCAAATAAACTTTGGGCCTTTGATAAATTGAGGAAGTTGGAGCTTCCCTATCAAGTTGTAGCTTGATATATGTTAGTTGTAGCTGACTGAGGTTGGAGCCTCCTGTAGGTTGGTGCCTGCAGAAAATTGAAGGGAGTTGGTGCTTCCTTGCAAGTTGTAGCTTGCAGAATTGAGGTAGGAGCCTCCTGTAGGTTGGTGCCTGCAGAAAAACAGTGGTGAGAGGGAGTTGGAGTTTGCCTTTGCATCACAACAATAATAAGATGTGGTTTTCTCCCTTTATGGGTTTCCACTTATATCTGGTGTCTCTGTGCATGATATTTATGTATTGATCTGATATGTATCATTTGCTTAATACCTGCTGCTCTCAAATTAAGTCTACTTCTCTATTAAACTAATACTTTCATATTACATTCTAAGATTACTCTCACATCAAATAGAGTTTGAAATGAAGGTGTAAATAAGTTTATTGAAAAGTTTAAAAGATCAGGAATGTATTAAACTGATTCACCCCCCCCCTCTCAGTTTAATTAGAGATTCAACAAAATGAATGCTTTGACTCTTCAAATAATAACGTGGTTGTAGGTACAAAAGGAAACATAAATAAATATGATGTTAAAATCAGAGAAATTGAGAAGAACATCTTTGAAGATGAGATGAAAGATCAAGAACAACAAGAAAATTATGTCCTTAGAGACATAAAGGAAACAAAAGTATTAATCCAGCAGGATAAAGATGAAAGCAGCCAACAATTCAAAAGAGGATTTACTGAAATCCAGAAGGTCTATGATGGGAGATTGGTGCTTGAAGCATCAAAAGAGGCCAAAAGGTCTTATCTTTTTAAAACTAATAATTTGTTGATGAATGCAGGTACAACACCGGATGAGAAAGTTGTTACTATAGAGGCAATCAATGACTATAGTTGTGGTCAAGGAGAAGTTCTTGATTATTCTTCATTTCAGAAAGTTGAGTGTTCAACGCAATTGGAGATGGTAGCATCAAACAAAGCGGAATTACTCTGAGAAATTGATGAAAGAAATTGTTGGAGAGGATGAAGGAATTTGGTTGATAGAACGTGTGATGCTGATGTAAAACCAGTTCGAGATTCGTTCAAAGTTTGGAGACCAGAAGAATGGGTATCAGTGATTCTACACAAGTCTGTAATTTTCTAAATAAAGATGATGTGGTATGGAAAAGCGAGAGTTACATTCAATAGTATTCTGAAAATTCTGTGCAAAATTAAAAAATGGAGTTGATACTTTAAAAGACCAGCAGAAAAACAGAGTTTGGAATCCTGGAGGGAGCAAGTCATTGAGACTTGTGGCTGTCACATTATTACAGAAAAGTGACAGACCTCATATACAAGAGTCTATGGAAACTTCTCCACATGGGGAGTCTGATGCAGGAGCATCCTGCTTAATTTTCATTTTGTATTTGGATGATTTAGGGGGTGATGTTTTTTTTAATTATTTTATAAATTATGCACATTTTAAATAAATTAAGAAAAAAATCTGAGTGTGAGGTTTATTGTAAATATTCTCTTAATAAATTGAGGATATGTGTGGAGTTGGGTTGGATAGATATTTTAGGGATTAGGAACTCCTTAAATGGAACTTAGTTGAGTCAAAGGAGGGATAAAGATATTTTAGGATTTGGTTGAGATATTTGTGGAGGAAATCATGGATTCAAATTAGTCCATAACTATGTATAAATATGAAGCTTTGTATGAGGATGGAGAGAGGCAAAAAGAATGGAATAGGATATAGAAAAATGTAGAGAAGGATAGTGTGCGGTGTGAAGAATGGTGAGGGCCAAGAAGGAAACAAATGTATATTCGGCCAAAGAAGGGTTTGAATTTGTAATTTCTTGTTGTATTTGATGCAAGTATTTTGTTTATTGTTCGACTCTCTCTTATTATATATTTTGAATTGATTCTAAATGGTTTTTTTTAATAAGGATTTTGTAAATAAATAGGATACACACTCTATTATGGGCAAGTATATGATTTTATTGCAGATTTTCTGCATCACATGCATTAAGCTCATGAAGGTTGCAGGTGCATTGGTTAACCCGAAAGGTAATACCACAAATTCATAATGCACGTAACTTTTATGAAATGTTGTTTTCGATATATCTTATTCCTTAATCTGGATTTGGTGATACCCCAATCTCAAATCAATCTTTGAAAATATTGTTGCCCCCTTCACTCGGTCAAATAGGTCATCTATGCGTGGCAATGGATACTTATTTTTGACCGTCAATTTATTAAGTTGCTGGTAGTCCATGAACATGCGCATAGTCCCATCCTTCTTCTTAACAAACAACACTGGTGCTCCCCAAGGGGATACACTTAGTCGAATATAACCTTTATCCATTAATTCTTGTAACTGCATTTTTAATCCTGTCAACTCCGGTATACTCATTCTGTAAGGTGCCCTTGACACAAGTGCAACTCCGGGTACTAATTCTATTGTGAAATCAATATCCCCTCTTGGTGGTAATCTTGGAATACTTTCAGGGAACACATATATGAATTCTTGTATAACAAGAATATTTTCCAACATGAGGGTTTTATCCTTGGAATCGAAGAAGACCGCTTGAATTGCATAGAGTTGGAACCCTTTTCTAATGCATTTATTTTGCTGTGATGCAGGAATGGGACGTAATCAAAGGGGTTTCTTGATTCCCTGCAACTCTTTCTATGTGCCATCTTCAGATTTAAAACAAATAATTTTATCTTTACGATCCACTAATGACCAATGCTTTTCCAATGAGTCCATACCCAACAAAATATCATAGGAACCCAAAGGTAATATGTTCAATTCTACAGTTATGTGCTGATATCCTATTTCCAGTTCACAATTTGGGATTTTGGCATTGACCCTTCTTTTGGCCCCCGTAGTCAATTGAACCAGCCATGGGTTCTTAAATTTATGATGTTGCAATTTACAATTTTCAACTATGCAGGGGTTTATATAACTTAGACTGGCTCCAGGGTCAACAAAAATGGAAACAACTTGGGTTTGAAGCTTACCTTCTAGTTCAATCATGGTTGGTTAAAAATACGCTTGTCTATCCTCCAGAGTAGCATTGATTCTAGGTATGTTGCGTGCCACATCTCCCACTGTGGATGCCTCTTGTAGGTTGGTTTCCACTTCATTTCTCCCTCGATGAGGACAATTCTTGAAATAATGTGCTTCGCCACATCCCTAGCATTGCAGCAGATTTTTTTGTGTGTTTATCCAAGGTCAGGCCTACTAGAAGCCTCTGTATGATGCTCCTAAGCTACCCATCTGTGTTTTTTCTGATTTCCTCCAAATTGCTTACTTGCTGGAGTTTTCACAGTACTCTTATAATTTCCTGATTTGCTGTTTTTAAACCCAGAGGGGCCTTTCTGCCCTTTCTTAGGTGGCCAACTCCTACCCATTTCTCCCTTAGCTTTGGACTACTGATAGCACATTCTAGCCTTTCTTATCACTACATCCATATTTTTTGGGTTCACAAACTCGATTCTTTCTTTCATGTGAGCAAGTAAACTGCTCAAGAACCTTTGTACCTTCACCTTTTCATCTCTTAGATATGGTACATATCTTAACAGAGAGGTGAATTTTGTAACAAATTCATCCATAGACGTTTGTCCTAACTTCAAGTCATGGAATTCCCAATATTTTTGATAATAAAATCTTTCAGTTAAGTACTTATCTTTAAAATAATGCTGGAATTCATCCCATGTCACATTCTGATCTTCGATTCCACACACATTTTTAACCTCCTCCCACCATAACATAGACTTTTCCCGTAATGGATAGATAGCTAAGCGAGCTTTAAGTTTTCTATTGTATTCATAAAATAGGAAATACTTATTCATATCTATTATCCAAGCTTCCCACATCTCCTCAACTTCTCCATCAAATGTAGGAGGTTTGATTTTTCGAAATTTCCCTTCAAATTCCACTTTCTTTTTCTTCAGTTCTTGCTGATCTAAAATATTCCCAGATTCAACTTCATTATATGTTCTACTCTTGCTACTCCGTTGAGTATGAATCCCTTCTGGATGATCATGCACTTGCTATTGTTGTTCACCTTCTCCATGGGTATCCAGACTAGGGTGTATAGGGTGATGGTTCTGCTTATTCGAGAGACTCTTCAATATCTTTTCTTGCTCTCTTATTAACTTCTCATTATCACTTCTGACTCGAGTCATCTCTATCTGAAGTTGCTATACCATATCCAATAATTTATTTGTCTGGCGTTGATGCTCCTCCAATATTCTACTAGTTTGTTGGTGCTGGTCTATGCTTAATTTTACCCACATTTCTAGGTTAACTTCAGGATTGGGCAAGGGTTGGTTTTCTCCTATATTTCTGGGCATTTGATGACTGGCCTCTCTCCTCATAGAAACTCCTTGTTTTCCTTCTTGTCACTGTGCACAATTTTCAACACAAGAGAAAATGAAATCATCCATGTTATTGCGTTGGCCCATCTGGCCTCAGCATGTAACCATGCTTTGATACCACTTGTCACAACCAATGACATGAAAAAAAATTCCACCATAAAAAAAAATTGACTTACATTAACTTAACACACCACTTTGATGATATAATTCTTATAATATCAAAAGGTTATGAAGTTACCATATGTTATCGAGATATCAGTTCATAATTCATTTCACATTTTCTAATCTTTTGTTTTTCCAAGGTTTAGACCTTCCTACTTAGGATATAACCAAAAAGAATATTATATATTACAAATTCCCAAAGGCTTAGTATTGGCATGCATCATAGAGTACTTGTCATTATAATATTTATGGTTATCGTATCAATTTTCAATCTTGTAATCTCCCAGATTTGGGTTGTACCACGATGTATCCATCGTGTCACAATGCGACAGGCTAGGAATGAATACTCTGACAGACCTTTACGGTATTGGATTTCTATACAATACAAATTCGACGATATTTTAATCAAATTTAATATTTTCAATTCTGATTTGATTCAGGTTTGTTATCAAACATTAGACACCTGGCTCATTAAATTACCGAGGCATTACAGCTGTTTGGAGAGGCTTGATCAAGATCGTTGATCGATCAAACCTAGATTTGACGGTGCTATGGAAATCCAGGGTGGTTAGGGTAACCACCCCACCCTTGCTCAACCATTCGCCTCATTCTGACGTCGCTTTCTGCTTTCGGTGGCTCTACAACCTTCTTGGTTCTAATTATGTATTCCTCTGTGGGTTTCATGCTATTCCTGTTGATGAAGTGTGACAGAACCCTCCTTTGCGATGCGGCACTCACGATCACACTGTACAGGAAACTCTTGCTTCTCTTTTTCCATTATTTTCCTTTGGGTCTGCGCTTAACTTGTTGAACAACATTTGATGGTGTATGATTTCTCACAGTTTAGTTTACCGTCTAAGTTTCATAAGAAGCTGGATTTTTCTCGAATTATTTCCTCTGTATTTTAATGTGTAAGGGTTAATTCCCTCTTGTGAGTATTCTCGAACCCAATCTTTCTGAAGATGCGAATGCGTCCTGAGGTGATGAGAGGGTTTATGGATTTGTTCACTTCGCAACTTGAGGATGGCACAAAATCCCTACTTGTTCGATTCTCAGGTTTTTTTCTACGCATTTAATCATTTATTTTATTACAGTTCCTTGTTGTTTATACAGTATTTTGTTTGGGCTATGATGTTTAATTTCTTTGTCGGTATTGTTTACATTGCAGGTGTCGGTTGACCTTCGAACGAATGATTTACTCAGATTTATTGCAAGCCCTCCCGTGAATCACTGGTAAGTTCAATCCGCTTACCGAGTGATGTTTGTTGTGCATTGATAAAATTGTCTAAAGTCTGAGGGTGAAACCCCCATGTGTACAAGGAGCTTACTATTCTGGCAGAGCCTGCATGCAAGTTAAATAATGTCTCGGGCCCTTCAGTTGCATGATTTTTGCTTTTGAATGTTAATGCTCCTTCCTTCATGCGAAGGCTTACTTTTCGAGTTTGAAGTTGAAAGGTTTACCAGTATTAAGACTCATAGTTTCTTAATTTGGATTATATTTATTTTGGATTGTAATTTCTCTATTTATGTACTGTTTCCTATTGTACATTTGTGGATTCACGGTACTTGTCAAGAAAAACCCCTTCATGGGTATTTTGCGTTTTGCACAAATGATTCGGTACAAGTCTTAGTTCTGAGTTCACACAGATTTTTCTATTGTATGTATCATTTCTTCCAATGGGAATTTTGATACGTTTTTATATGGTTGTCTTAGTTAAGTTTCTGCAGATTTTACTGTTTCCTTCAAGAAGGAGTTTCACAGTGTTTTTACGACTTTTAATTCTATGAAGACTATAATGAATCTTTATTTAATAATTCTATAAGTGATCTCCGGTACTATCTTTTGTTTTTGCAAATTCATCGTTATAAGGTATTATAGGGAATTATTATGGCCCAGGGACTGTGACCCTTGCCCTGTCCCTTCAGGGCTCGGCTCTAAACCCTGGTGTCAACATATGTATAGATAATACTCGCACATGATTGAGTATACTGCAAAAATATTCTTCTGAGTTTACATTCTTTCTTTTATGCAAAACATATAGTTTCCATGATAAATTTTCTTTCACAAATCTAATAAAACACTTAATACTATTCTTCTCATAAAAGGTAATTTTCTCAAGCAATATCAACATCATTCAATAGACAAAAACTCTAGTTTCTAATCATGTCTCTTTATCAGTCTGCATTGCAAAATAAAACATAACTAGGTAATTATATATATATATATATATATAAAGAATCTAAATTTCTAGATATATTTCCTTTCCAGTCTGTCCTACATAGTAAAACATAATTCCTGATATTCATTTATACTTATCTTATTTTTATTTCTCTTAATTGATGGACTACCCAAAAATAAGTGAGGCGATTACGTCGCCAACTTCCCTCGTGCTCCTCTCCAGAGCCTTAAACAATAGACAATCATTTTTTATAGGGAAGATAAGACTCAGGATTTTCTGATCCAGTCTATACTTCTTCGGGTCTAGAGCTCCACTGGCCTCTTACCAAATCTGGACAACTCTCCATCAACTTGCAATTCATTGCAGCTGTTATCCTTCATCCCTTTCTGAACAGAACCCCTTCCCCACATCAGGATTTTTCCTATATCCTTTTCTGGGAAGTAACTGTCAGAACTGTCTCTATTTACTTTTACTCTGGAATCTTGGAAACATTCACCATTCAGTTAATTTCTTTTCATTTAAGATAATTATCCATTTTCCTTTTATTATAAATAAATTCATTTTCTACTAACAAATACCACATTCATTAGTCAGTTATATTAGAGAAAAACATTAATGTATCATAAAGTCTATTTACCATAGTTAATCATAAATGAGTTGTTACATATATAGAAAAACTTGTTGCGCTATATATTCTTAACTTTATAACATTACTTCAAATTATTTACATGCCTCCAATATTGAAAAAAAATTAAAAACAAGTCAAAGAGTGCCAATAGACCTAGACCTATGCACAATAACATGTTTATAAAATATGCACAAACCCTCTTAAACTAGACCTATGCACAATAACATGCTTATAAAATGTGCATAAACCCTCTTATCAGTTAAGGTCACCCTCTTAACCTAGACCTATTCACAATAACATGCTTATAGGATATGCACAAACCGTCTTATCTATTAAGGTCTATTGTTCTGTCATATGTCTATCCCAAAGTAACATAAAAACAAGCAAAAGAAAAATGATAAACGATGTTGACATCATCATGGCAACATCCATGATAAATTTGAATGTTGTAGGTTCAAATTCGCTATCACTTAAAGAATGCATCCCACACATCATTAAATTAATTTATGAGATTAAGATTCCCAACCTCCCTTCATGTTTGAATTCCAATACTAGATTGAATGAGATAATAGCTTAATTTGATATGAAAACTTTTCCATTCAAGTGTTGGATCAAAGGATCACAATTTCTCCGTGTCATCACTAATATGGTGGAAATAAAAATACATCACACTAAATATGGTGAAGCACCTTGGCATGCCTAGCATGGAGCATTCTCATCCCTACTTTTGTGATTGGTTCCAAAGGAAAGGAGATTAATTATATAAATTGATACAAAGGAAACGTATGTAAGAAATTTCATCTGCTAGTTGGAAAGTGATTTAAAACTTACCTTTTACGTAACAAATGATGTCTAGTATACATCAAATATGTAGGTGCACAATAACGAAATATAGTATACATTAAAGTCAATATGCTCAGCGAGATTTGAATAGTACCTGTATTCAAAGTAAGTTTTCCAAATTTCCAAACTTAGATCTATTGTAGGTGGCAAATTAAATTATGATATTTATTATAATAATATTAAAATTGTATAAAGAGTAATTATATAATATATTATATATATAGTAATGATATGCTTTGTTTTTCCCAATTTAATATATATATATATATATTTTTTTTTTTTTGATTTATTAAATACTAATTTTTTTTATTAAAAAGAAAATTAAGGTTTTTAATGTAAAAATAAAATATTATAATAATCCATATATATTTATTTTAATTTCAAAGTTAGTAAATATTTAAAGAAATCAAATATTTGTAGATGCAAATTTATTTATTATTATTTTTTATTGTAAATTTTTTGGAAAGTTGTATACATGAAGAAACTTAATTTTTGTAATCACTTGGTAGATTTCTGTAATTTCTTATTTATCACATCATTTTAATACTACAATATTTTTGTCACCTTTTTCTAGACTATGGAAAGAAAAGTGTCATAAACATTTTAATATGAGGGCGAGCGTTGGAGTGTAGAGAAATATTAGGAAAACCATTTTATGTTTTATGTAATATCTCCCTAAATTATGTTTTATCTAATATCTTCTCTTGCTTTGACTCTTATATTAGGTATGGAGGTTCATGGGAGAAATGTTTGTCACCTTTTCTACACTAAGGAAAGAAAAGTGTCATAAACATTTTAATATGAGGGTGAGGGTTGGAGCACAAAGAAATATTAGGCACACCATTTTATGTTTTATGTAATAGCTCCCCACTTATGTTTTATATAATATCTTCTCTTACTTCGACTCTTATATTAGGTATGGAGGCTTAGGGGAGAAATTAAGTGGAGCACGAGAAGGCATTAGATAACACATATTAGGGGTATGATGGTAGGGATGGCTGGAGATATTAAGTACCTAATATATTCCCTTCCTTGACCCTCATATCCCCATTCCCATATCCACCTTGATATTGTTATTACCTAATATCTTAACCCAACCACCACTCTCATATTAAGTAAAGAATATTAGTCTTGGGAGAAACTGTAAAATATAATATCTTTTACCTTATATATTCCCTCACCACATCCTTCTGTTTTACATAATATCTTCCCCCACCCTCATATTAGGTAAAACATAATATATTTTACCTAATATCACCCTCATCCTCCACCCCAACTCCACAATAGGTAAAATATATAAGGTAAAGAGAGATATTAGGTAAAGCATATCATGGTTCATCTAATATATCCCCACTTTTAATAGTATTTTATAATATATTTCCCCACATAAAATATGGGATTGGGGTGTGTGTAAATATTAGGTAAAACATAACATGTAATATTTTTTACCTAATATGAGGGTGGGAGGAGATATTAGGTAAAACATAAAATGTTTTATCTAAGTTGAGGGTGGGGGAAGACATTTGATAAAATATATTAGGTACCTAATATGACGGTGTGGTCAAGGAGACATGAGATACAATATATTATTTTTTTACCTAATATCAGATGCCTAATTCGAGGGTGGGGGTTGGGGAGGATAATAGGTACAAAATAATATGCTTTATCTAATACAAGGGTGTTGGAACCTAAATTTATGTTGGTTCAATGTAAATTTGTAGCATCTAGAGATATTTAGTCGAATGGTTGACTAATATCATATAGTCAGTCGAGTGGTTGACTATTAGAGCAGTCAACTATCTAGTCAACTATGTGGTCGACTAGTTAGTCAATTAGTTGAACACAAGAGAAATTGACTAAGTGGTTGAAGGATTCAAATAGACAATTGAGTCGATTTGAGTAGTTTAGTAGCTAATGAGAATTAGATTCACTTGTACAATTGACTATTTGACAAAGCAATACAGATTTCACAAAAAGGATTAAAAACATTGATGCTTGTTTATGGATCAAACCTTCCACAATTCAAGGAAGTTGTTTGGATTCAAACAATGTAAATAAAGGACCTTATGAGTCAAATAACAATAATGAAGAATACTGATTAATATGAAAATCATGCATTGTGATGTTTTTATTACATTCTGTTGTGCTTAAGTGTTGTAAAGTGCTTTTAGACACCACCTTTCCTGATTTATAAACTATCATGGATATTTCACTAGATAATTTATCACAATAGATATGATAAAAGAAAATAGACTGAAATCTAAAATCTATACTAAGAGGTAAATGATTTTCCTTATATTTCATGATTTATGATTTTTTTGATTTCTTTACTTATGCATGCAATAAATAAAACATGGAAAATAGAGAAAAATGAAAAAGAACACACTAGTCACAATAAACATCAGATATGACTTAGGAAATTGTTTCGAGGGAAAATCTAGCTGGAAGGTGAAGTCACTTTTCTCTCTCTTTCTCTGAATGGAAATGGAGAAAATACAAAGGAGTGATAATTATGGCATATAAGCTACTACATGAAAAAACCATCTATGTTCTACCCTATCTCCATCCACTCTCAACTACTTTGATCTACCATGGGAAAAAATGTGAATATAATATAACTCCTTTTCCTCCTATTAGCTCAGTTATAACAAGGGGTTAAATTTCGACCATTCAACCCTCAACATAAGTTAAAACCCAACATTTATGGAGTATTTATCATCGTCCTCATTTGGAGAGCCCCCTTTCCTTGAGTTATGGGGGACAACATGGCATAATCTCGAATTGGGTGATTAAACATAACAAGTCAACTTCTGTGAGGCATAAATTTTGCATATGAAATCCAGTTGAGGTGATTCATACATTATCAGAAGGGTATTCAAGTGCATAATTGTGAAAATGGGTGTGGTTCTTAAGCGTAAAAATTTTTACCCCTCAAAAACATCATTTAAGTCTTCAAATTAGGCCCAAAATGTTTCTAACCTTAACTCGTCAAATTGGGCCCCACCACTAAAATTTATTTTGTAATTCTATTTCTTTGATTTTTCTACCCTAAAAACATCAACATAGATGAAAAATAATATAATTATCCAATATAGGCCATACCACCTCATTTTTTAAGGGTATTGGTATCGAAATTTTTTTACTAAATGATGTGAGGAAAAGTTTCCTCTAAGTTCCCCATAGAGTACCATTTAGCCTTTCTTGGAAGTTATACTTTCAACCCAATATACCAAAGGTCATGCTACTCCTATACTATAGTTTTGGATGTCTTTTGAAAAATTGTTTCCTCTGTCAACTCTACTTAAGCATATGGTGCTAAATCCTTTATAAAAGGAGTGATCCAACATGGAAGGCTCATAGAGCTTCAAATTTTCAACATTTACTATTGAGTAAATACACATGCATGGGGCTATACTGAGTCTATGGTATTTTCCAATATATTATAAGGACCATATTGTAGATTTTTGGGAAATTCAATTGCTTAAATTATTTACCATTAAATTATCGATTCGAGTAATCGTAGACTTGTGAGATGCATACACATATGTACAAGATGAGGGTACTTAAAATCACTTGTCAGGAATTTGAGAGAAACACTTCTAGGAGTCAAGATTGGTCCTTTGAGATTGATAGTTAGTTAGTTTACCCTATGTACCAAACAACCCTTCTATTCATTCTAATCTCTAGCTACAAAAGTAATCATGTCTAGAGAATCTAGGTGACTGATCAGGTGCTAAAATTATGCTAAAAAATGAAATTTTTCATAATGATGTGGAACTTGAACGATCACGTAGATCTCGTCGTTCTAAATCTGACACAACTCGTTTCGCGGAAAACGAACACCCTATGCTCCCAGAAACACGTTCTGTCCACTTTGTCAAACATGCAATTTTTTTTTAAATGCAGGACAACCCAATCAACAGTCTACAAAATTCACTAGGCATGCCTATGTGGCAGGGTGACTGTACAAGTTGACTTGGTTAATGATTTTCATCGAAGAATGGGATCATGCCAAGTGACACTTTTTTATGGGTTTGTAATGATGCATTTTGATTGGTGGTTTATGTGGCCAATCATAGGATGCCATATGGCTCAGCCAGGGGATCCCATGTCATAGCTCGAGGGCCACCAAAATTTTATGTTGAATCTGAGCAGAGTGGGCGGGGGTTGAACCCTCGACCTCCAAGTACCAAGCACAAGTCTTCACCATTGCGCCCTGCGCTTTATTCATTACCATACCATGTATTCCATTTGGTTTTAATATAATGTATATTTCACAATGGGGGGAGGGAGCCAGGGTCTATCCCCAGCCCTGGTCACCGCCGGAGGCGGGACCATGGGCGGGAGGTTATCCTTGTGCCCCCCCCAATGGTCATAAACCATAACACTGACCGTTAGCGGATAACTCGTCGACAACATATTTCGGCCATTATATGTTAAGACCGACGATTAGAGGAAAAAACACCAATTTTTATTTTTTATTTTTTATTTTTATTTATTTATTTTTAATAAAACATATCCGATATGGTTTGAAATCCAATCTTTAAGTGTTATTGGGAAAATTAGCGTGATGACAATTTCACCTAATTTTTGGGCAAATTAGTGCTCATTTAGCTAAATTCTGGGTGGATTTGTAGGATGGTGCCAGATTTTGGGGAAAATGTGGAGCAAATAGTGAAAAAACTTGGGGAATTTATAACTAAGTCAGTTTTTGACCAAATTCGAGGTAGAAAGAGGCTAAACATGAATTTTTGGGCATTCTGGAGCTGATGGAATAGGTTTCAATTTTTTTTTAGCATTGTAAACATATGTAATCAAACTTTTTAGCATAATAGAAGAGGGCCAAGCCATTGGAACTTGGACCAAGGAGATGTAGCTCAGGTGGGGTAAACTCCTTCATCATGTTCTGTTGTGTTATTTTTTATGGTGATGTTCATGTATGTTAGATGTTATTGTTCAATGTTTTTTTTATGTTAATTTACTCATGAAATTCACATAAAAACACATAAAAACACGTAAAAAATCATGTTAAACTTGCAATTAGCCTCATAATCTTCAAGCACTTTGTTTATATTCTGAATTGGATCTTAGCACAAAAAACACCAATATTCTCATTCAGATCAAGTTGGTATTAGAGCACTAGGTTTACTTTTGCAAGGAGGATTTTATTGTTTTAAGTGCTTAAATCCTTACAAGGTTGAAGCTCAAGAGAGGACAAGGCAAGCTTGTGGGTGCAGGTTCTCTAGTTGGAGCAAGGAGAAGGAGGGCATAGTTGCCACAATCTCCGCCACAACATTCAACTCCAATTGAAGTCGAAGCTCTAGTAAGCATGTATCATGAAGGAGGAAATGATAACATGTCAAAGGATGAGAATTATTTTAGGAAGGATTTCCTTGACACGATAGAGATGGTGAAGGTCCTCTATGAAGAGAGGAACATAAGGTTGCAGGGTGAAAGCTCCAGACCTCCAAGAGGAGAGGGTTCTCTAGGAGGAGGAGGTAATGGAAATGGTGATAATATACCATCTACTCCAACATCATCCTCACCACCATCTTCACCTTCATCTTCATCCTCTTCCACTACTACAATCCTTACTCATACTTATCAACCTACCTCAAAACGAATTGGTAAACAACCCTTGTTAAAACTTGATATTAAATTTGAGCTACCTATCTATAATGGTGAAGTGAATTCAGAGATTCTTGACAATTGGGTTCGTCAGTTGGAGGTCTATTGCAGAATTCAAAACCTTCAAGATGATGATACACAGATTCATATAGCTTCCATGTGAATGGAGGGTGAAACACTAGTATGGTGGCAAGCCAAGACACAAGATGAGATAAAAAAAACGGTAAGATATAACTCTCTTGGTTTAATTTCATTGTTGTAATTAAAATACAATTTTACCCTCTAACATATATGTAAAAATCCATCATGAATTGGTAGAACTTTAGACAACTTAAAGGTCAAAGTGTGCAATATTACACCCAAGAATTCAGAAGAAGAGCTCTTATGTTAGGTGTTTATTTTCATTCACAAGATGCATTGCTGAATTATATAGGGGGTTTACATAGCTACCTAAGGCATATTATCCTTATGTTCAGTCCCACTAGTCTATATGAGGTTTGTGTGCAAGCCACTCACCATGAGGCAAGAGGGAAAAATATTCTAGAAGAGGGTAAAAAGAAGTCATTTAAGGGTGGAAAGAAAGGAAAGCGTTTCAAGGGAAAGGGAAAGAAAAATGCATCCATTAAACATGAAGGAGAGAAAATTACATGAAAACATTGTTACAAAGAGGGTCATGATGAAGACCAACGTTGGAATCTTCATCCAGAGATGAGGCCCAAGAAATTCAACAAGGGAAAGAAAAAAATAGCCGCAATCACTCAACAGGATTTAGGATCGGACTCGTTTGATGAAACTAAAATTAGAGCCATGGGTATGAAGGGAAAAGAATCCATTGCTAGCACTAGTTCATAAAAATTTCACATTAGTACTCCAAATGAAGAAACAAGGATTGAATTATTCCATGTGAGTGTTATTTCAAAACATACAAAAATAGACACACTATTTGATAGTGGGTCTCAAGCCAATTTGATATCTGAAGACTTAGTCAAGAAAATTAATATTGAAACCATTCCTCTTCACAAACCATATCCATTGGTTTGGATATGCAAGAACACAAATTTTCAGGTTACAATAAAGTGTATTCGTCGGTTTACAATCACAACAAACTTCATTGACAAAGTTGAACTAGATGTTGTACCGCTTGATATTTTAGGAATTGTATTGGGTATTACTTACCACTTGTTCAAAAATGGCGTGGAGTATATTGTGAGAGCTCATCGAAAGAAACTAAATATGTCATTAGTTAATGCAGGGAAAATGAAAAGAATAGTGAATTTAAGCAAGAATTTTTTGCTTCTTATGATTAAACCAAAGAATGATGTTGATTATGAATCATTTCAAGTTCATGATGCAAATTTGATATCTGATTTGATTGAAGTGGTTAATCAAAATAATGATATGTTTCAGGAGCCAAAGGGGTTACCTCCCAACGCCCTCCCAATAGGGGAATCCAACATGAAATGCAGTTGCAACAAGATTGTCCTCTTCCTAACATTAGAATGTATAAGATGTTGGTGATGGAGAGTGATGAAATCAAAAAACAAATTCAAGAGTTGTTGGATAAAGGGATCATCTTACCAAGTACTTTGCCATGTAGGTCACCTACCGTGTTGGTGCCAAAGAGGGATGGAACATGGCACATGTGTAGATTTCCGTGCATTGAACAAAATTATGGTAAATAATCATTATGCAGTCCCTATAATAGATGATTTACTTGATCAATTGAAAGATGAAAAGTATTTTAATAAGTTGGAATTAAGGAGTGGTTACAATCAAATTGGAATTGTTTAAGGTGACATTTGGAAGACAACATTCAAGACAAAGCAAGGTTTGTTTGAATGAGTTGTTATGCCTTTTGGTTTATGTAATGCTCAACTAACTTCATGCGTGTGATGAATGATGTGTTGAGGCCATTTCTTGATGAGTATTTTATCATCTACTTAGATGGTATCTTAATTTTCAGTATATCACTTGATGAACATATCATGCATGTAAGAAAATCAATTGATGTCTTAAGGAAAGAACAATTGTTTTTGAAGATGTTAAAATGTGAGTTTGGTAAAAATTATTTGGTGTACTTGGGGCGTATTGTTGGAGGAGGTGAGTTGATGATAGACCTCTCTAAGGTTGAGGTAATTGTGAATTGGCCAACACCCAAGGCAGTCATTGAGGTAAGAAGATTTTTGGGAGTAGCCCAATATTGGAGGAAGTTTATTGCTAACTTCTCTTCTATCACAACTCCATTGCATGCATTAACTAGTGTGAAAATGGTCTTCCAGTGGAGGGGCAAGCAGAAAAAAGGATTCGATTCTTTGAAAGAGAAGATCAGTTCAACCCTAGTACTTGCACTACTGGACTTGAGACAACCCTTTGAGATTCAAATTGATGCAAACAACTATGCCATGGGCACAGTCCTTACGCAACATGGTAAGCCCATTTCATTTCATTCAGAAAATTTCAATGGTGCAGTGATTGACTATCCTACTTATGACAATAAGCTTTATTCGTTGGTTCAAAGTGTGAAAACGTGGAAACACTGCTTGATGGGAAAGGAAACTATCATACACACCGACCACCAACCATTGCAATACTTGGAATCACAAACTAAGTTGCAACAATCAAGGCACTTTCGAGGGATGGGTTTCCTACAACAATTCCACTTAGTCATTAGGTATAAGAAAGGTATTTAAACCAAGGTTGATGATATGATTTCTAGGCCTATTATTAGTGCAACTAATTTACTCAAGCATAATTATGTTTTGCATGGAATTTATGTTGAGAAATATGCAATTGAATAACTTTCGAGATGTTTATGCAAAATTGAGTCAAGGAAACCAAGTAGAGGAATTGGATTACCATGTACATAATAACTTGTTGTATCATTTGGGCAAGCTTTATATTACATAGGGGGAGAGAGTGAATGCCATAAGGGAAACACACACTTCTCTTATTGATGGAAATTTCGCTGTTAGAAAAACAATGGCGCATATTCAGAGGTAATGTTATTGGCCTCGTATGCTTGAAAGTGTGTCATGTTTTGTTAAAGTTTGTTCATTATGTGCAATCAGTAAGCCTAGAAATATGAAGTTAGGATTATACACACCACTTCCTGTACCTTCACGTCCATGTGAGAGTGTTTCTATGGATTTAGTAGGAGGTCTTTCATTTTAAAAAATAAGTCATGATTATTTGTATGTATTTGTGGATAGGCTTAGAAATATGTGTACATTAATGCCATGTAAAAATAAAATCATAGCTGAAAAAAAACTCATTCTTTCAGCATGATTGGGTTCATTTTGGTTTTCCAACATCCATTGTTAGTGATCGATATTCTCGATTTGTTGGGAATTTTTGGTCAAGTTTATGGGACTTGATGGATACCAAGTTGAAGAAGAGTACAACATTTCATCCAAAAATAGATGGTCAAACTTAGGTAGTCAATCAAACAGTCATACATCTTCTTCGAGGATATTTCAACAAGTATCCTAAGTTATGGGATGAAAACTTGCACTACATTCAACATGCTTACAACCATGCAAAACAATCCTTTACACAAACATCACCATTTGATGCATGTATTGGATACTTGCCTAGATCGCCGTTGGATTTGATTTTTGGGAAGGATGTTTCTATTGATGGACATAGCGACATAGAAAAAGCCAAGAAGTTCATAGAAAAAATCCAATTGATACATCAAACAACTCAATATTGGCTTGAAAATAGCCAAGTCACGTACAAAGCAAGGCACGACAAGCATCATGTAGATCACAACTTCCAAGTTGGTGGAAAAGTTTGGCTTCACATTAGCAAGGAGAGGCTTCAAGGGGAAGGTAAAAAACTGAAACCAATCCATTATGGTCCTTTTATAATTTTGGAAAATATTGGTGAAAATTCCTTCTAGTTAGATTTACCTTCATACATGCAAATTTACTCTGTTGTTAATGTTGAGAACTTAAGGTTGTATGAGCTTCCATTGATTGAAGATTAACGAGAATAGGTTCAGATTCCTTCCATTGAATATTTTTCTCCAGAATACCTTGATGAGCTTCAGCAAGACACAATTCTTGACAGAAGAACAAGGACATCAAAACGAGGGAGTGTAGACTACCTTCATGTGGTGCTTGAAGGCAAAAACCCAAGCAAGGTTAAATGGACAGAGATTGGAAAGGTAAGGGAAATGTACCCTCATTTGCTGAAAAAATGAAAGTGACCTTTTGGGGTCCAAAAGCTTCCAGTGGGGAGGAGGATCAGGTGCTCAAAATTATGCTAAAAAATGAAAGTTGTTAGAATGGTGTGGAACCTAAACTACTGCGTAGATCTCATTGTTATGAATCTAGTTAAACTCGTTTTGCGAAAACTGACACCGTATGCTCCCAAAAATGAGTTTTTTCCACTTTGTCAAATAAGAAATTAAAAAAAAAAATGCAGGACAACCCAGTCAATAGTCTATTCAACTAACTAGGCATGCCTACGTGGTAGGGTGTCTATGGAGTTTGACTTTGTTAATGGTTTTCATTAGCGAATAGGATCATGCCAAGTGGCACTATGTTATTGGTTTGTAATGATGTGTTTTGACTGGTGATTTGGGTGGCCAATCACAGGCTGCCATGTGGCTTAGCTAGGGGCCACCACGTGGCAGCTCGATTGACACCAAAATTTTGGGCTGAGTCCTTGTGGAGCAGGCAGGGGTCGAACCTGCGACCTCCAAGTACTAAGCACAAGTCTTTACCATTTCACTCCACACTTTGTTCCTTACCATATCATGTATTCTAGTTGGTTTTAATATAATGTATATTGCGTAATGGGGGGAGGGTGTTGAGGTCTAGCCCCAACCCTGGTCACCGCTGGAGGCGAGAAAATGGGTGGGAAGCTAGCCCTGTTTCCCCCCATAATGGTCATAAACCATAACACTAACCATTAATAGATAAATAGCTTGTAGAAATTTTACAAACAATATGCATACCAATGGATTCACTCCAATAATGCAATATTATAGAGCAAGATAATGAATCTTTCTACATTTAATTTGCGGAAATTAAACACGATCGCACAATCACACCAAGTAAGAGAACGAAGAAAATAAATCATACAACACATACATTTTTCTTGGGGAAAGCTTGCTTCTCAAAACCCCTCTATTTTTATTGTATAATCAACTAAGGAATCATGAAAAAATACAATGCAATATTCTCACAAGAGTCTGCTGCACTCTACCAATTGTCTCACACTGATCCAGACAAAATCGATCAACACTTAGAAAATTTCCTGCCTCTACTCAGACTACCTTGCATGCGCAATTATAATAAAAATTGATCCCTATTAATTAGGAAATTCAACCTTCCAAAACCGCGCAATACATCATGGGCAATCCTATGGTTGTCTAATTGCGCACTGACAATTTACTAATAATAAAACTGATAGATAACATCCCTTTAACCTTTGTCTCAACTAGGTCTTCATTAGAAATGACATGCATGAAACTATTAATAGTAAATCATCAGTCACTTGACAAGTCACTGCATGTGAATTAAATTTGATTTAATTCACTTCACCTCTCACTAGTGTAACAATCAGTTACAACTAGTTAGACTGAATTTAACTCACTTAATTGAGTTAATTGATTTATCATGCATTAAACTAATACACAAACTACAACTTGGACTCTAAAACAAATAGAATCACTCTACATGCCTCAACAACCACCCTCAACTCAAATTTCATGAGATAACTGAGTCTATCAAAGTCATTTAACTATTACAAGTGATTATGAGATAAGATTACAATTTACTGTCCAATTTAATTAAGAAAAAATTAAATTAGACACACATTTCTTGTTGACTTTTCAACACACCCTCTCAACAAGAAAGGGATTATCAGCTACCCCAATCCTGCCTCTGTGGTATTCGGATTTTCTCTTGGCGAAAGCCTTCATCAGAATATCTACATCCCGATCCTCCGTGGGAATGTACTAAAGTAACATAATGCATCTTTGAACACAATCTCTAAGATGGTGGTACCAAATGTCAATATGCTATTAAATGTCATGGAATAATGTATTAACTGAGAGTTTTATTCAACTTTGGTTATTACAATGTATCACCTTCAGATCCATCTGATGACCAAACAAACTAGAAAGTATCTTCCTCATCTAGATGGTCTCACATGTCGCCTGAATGGCTGCCATGTACTCCGCCTCAGCTGAACTAAGTGAAACTGATCTCTGCTTCTTGTTGTACCAAGAAAATACTGTCGATCCTATGCTGAAGATCCCTCCCGATGTGCTCTTCCTATCTGATGGATTGCCTGCCCAATCGACATCGGTGAAGCCTTGAAGCTTCACTCCCTCTATCTATTTGTACCATAATCCATACTCTATAGTGCACATGAGATATCTCAAGACATGCTTTCTCGCCTTCCAAAAGAGCTTGGTAAGCTTAACCATAGCTTGACTAAGCTAGTTAACTGCATAGCATATGTCTGGTCGTATGTTCACCAAGTACATGAGTGAACCCACAAGCTGCCTGTAAACATTAGCGTCCACTACCTCACCTGAAGTAGAATCCTCCTTCCTCCGGTTTCCTGCAAGAGGAGTCTCCATGGGTTTACATCTCTCCATGTGGAACTTCCTCAGAATATCTTTGGCATACTTTCCTTAAGAAACAAATATCTCCCCATCCCTCTACGATATCTCCAAACCAAGGAAATAGTGAAGGAGTCCCATGTCCTTCATCTGAAACTCTCTTGCAAGATATTCTTTGCAAGAAGTTATGAGTTTCTCATCACCTGTCAGAATAAGATAATCAACATAAAGTACGATAACCAAAATCTTACCATCAACCAAAATATGCTATAGGTTCGCAAGGGTTATAGTCCTCGGATAGATATTTCTAATGAGGTATTGAGCACGTCAAAAGAGATCGTATGCCAAAGTTATGTCCCCGGGACGATTGATGTACCAATTTAGCCAAACGAGGCCCATAGTTTTGGTGCTTCATCTCCTAGGGTCAGGTCTTTGGATGTTTATGGTTTTCCATTGTTTCTCAACAATAAATAGGCCTCCGAGCCTCATTGTAACACATCTTAGAGGCCTGTAGACACCACATCTCTTCTTAGAGATAAGCTACCAACACCCTAGCTAGTTTATTTCCATTCTATCTGTAAACAAATTTTAGTTCTTTGATATTAATGAAATGAAGTGTTATTTCCGTTGCACCTTTGTATTTATGGTTATATGTGTATTCTGTTAGCATAGGCATAATGACGATACTATAAGTGGATATGGGCCTGAAACCACATGAAGGGAAGCTACGGGATATGGCCCTGGAATGGGTTCTCTACCAGGATCTAGGTTGAGTTGCTCTAGGAACTTACTTTTATTTGTCAATCCTAGACTTCACTAGCTTGGCAATAGATAAAGACAAGGGTTCAGGCATCTCGATTGATGAAGGTTGGGATTGGCTCCATTATATTCTTATAGTAACAGCGTGCCCGACTAGCCCCCACTGACTTGGTAACTGCGATAAGCGTTGACAGCGTGAGGGAGCCAACCCACTAGCCCATCGATTTACTAAATACTTTGGGATAAAGAGGTCGCTGGTGACTACGCCAGGAAGAGAGTGGGTAACTGAGCCTTACTTCCGGTTAGGATTCTCAGGTGATGAGTGAAAGCTTAAACTAACGGACGAGCTCTTTTTGTTTTTTGAAGTTCCCGGGTTTTTCGCCTCACTCAAATGATGGCAGCCCCTCGGGGATTGGGGTGGGTGGGTAAATAGTGGTCGAGCCTTAAAGCGCATCCTCACCATATGAATAGTGAGTGTCAGCTCCAATCCAACTAGTAACAGGAGAGAAAGATAGATCAAATTGGGTGGGCAGAGTTGGCTATTCCTACATAAATTCTAATCAGTGGAATCAGAGCGGTATGATTTTTCTCGATCCTTCTTTTCATGTCCCCAACAAGGTCGGGGTATAAGGAGTTAGGGCTCGATCTGGTTGAACCTTTGCAAGATTAGCCTCGCAAACCCCGACGACTGCCCATGGGGGGAAAAAAATAATTATGAGGGAGTGGGAGATCCTATCAAACTATTTCTCGAGGAGGCCCTCAAAAAACAAAAGAACGCGATGATGGATAGCTTTTCCCGAATCCTTCAATGACTAACCATCGATGGCGCATTTTCATCCAACAGCCACTTTGGAGGCGCGAATCCCTTTAAGGTACAAGAAAAATTTGAAATTCCAATATTTGAGGTCCAAATAGATGCAGATGTCGTAGATATATGGTTGAATCTATTAGAACGATATTTCTTGGTTCATGACTTTTCCGACCGAGAGAAGATTATTTTTTCACTCCTCAAAGCTACCCCCCATGTCAAGGACTGGTGGGAAACCTATTGTGAGAAAAAGAACGAGACAAAACCCTCTCTATTCTCAGCCTTACCTAATTGGAATTATTTCTCAGACACCATCAAGGAACAATACTATCCCGTGGGGAGCTACGAGGACAAGTACATATAAAGGACCACATTGCAATAGCAAAGGGATCAAGATGTGCATGAGCTGATGAATATGTTCCATACCTACGCACAAAGTTTGGTATCAAAGATTCAAAGAAACATTTGGTGCTAAAGTATCGCAATTGTCTGCAAAGATATATTTAGGAGGAAATGGAGTTCCTCAACGTCTCCTCGCTTGGTATGACATACCAGTATGTTGCCAAGATTGAGCAGAAATTCAAACAAAAGAAGCGAGACTTTGGATCTGCGAATAAAAAGAAAGGGAAAGGTGCCCCCAAACCACATAAAAAAGGACAAAGCCAAGGCATGGCAGCCTAAGACAACCTGCCAAAGCTGCAAGAAAAGAAAAACACTGCAAAGACAAAGAAGGACACGTGAAAGTGGTGTGAGTTCCATAAGAGCACCACTCACAACACAAGTGAGTGTCGGGCCAAGTAGTTGTTGGTGGTTGACATGAGGGCTTCTGAATCAGATGCATAATCCAACTCTGAATCAGAACCCAACAAGGGGAATGATAAAGGGAAGCAGATTATTGATGCGAAGCCCAATGCCACTCTTGCCATTGTGAAGATCCAAAAGGAGGAACCGAAAGATCCAGAGGAGGAGGAGAATCTCTTCCACTCCGAGATGTGGGTAAAGGGTTCCCCTCTAAAGTTCATTATCGACAGTGGGAGCCAAAAGAACCTCATTTCAGTAGAGGTCATGAAGTGGTTGGGCTTGTCGACCACAACACACCCACAAACATACACCATCGGGTGGCTTCACCAAGGACAAGATCTTAGTGTCAACTAGTAGTGCCTCCTTCCCTACAACATCAAGCCCTTCATTGATGAGGTATTATGTGACATTTCTCCTCTTGATGTTTGTGGTGTATTATTAGGCCAACCATACTGTGGAAGTGACATGTTGTGTATGAGTCTTGGCCTCATGTTGTTATTGTTAGTTTGGGTAATAATTTGTACAGGATACCAGAGGTACCACCGTCTGCCACTATCTCAGTTACTGCAAAACAATGTAGTAAGCTCATTTCCAAAACCAAGAATTTTTTTTCCTGATGATCCGACCCTAGGGCAAGAAGAAAATTGTGGTCACGAATTCCAGACAGGGCTCCTAAACATGACAACAAAAAATGGACAAGGTCATGGAGGAGTACGTGGACATCTTCACCTCACCCACAGGCATGTCTCTACACTGTCAAGTCAAGCATCCCATTGATCTAACCCCAGGTGCGTCACTACCCAATGGACCAATCTATCGACACTTTGTTATGGAAAATGATGAAATCAAGAGGAAAATTTAGGAGCTGCTACAGAAAGGTCACATTCAGCCAAGTTCATTGCCCTATGGGAGCTCGATCTTGTTGGTACAGAATAAGGATGGGACATGGAGACTCTGTATTGACTATCCACTGCTGAACAAGATCATTGTCTAGAATAGGTACCCGATCCCATAGATTGATTTTTTAACCAACTCAAAGGGGGGAAATATTTCAGCAAGATTGACTTGAAGTCTAGTTATCACTAGGTACCAATCGAACCCTCCGATGTGTGGAAGACTTCCTTCAAATCCAAGAAGGGCCTTTTCGAATGGTTGGTCATGCCTTTCGTGTTGAAGAATCCTCCCACAACCTTCATGAGGTTGATGGACAACATCTTGTGGCCATTCAAAAACTCACTTGTAGTGGTGTACTTGGATGACATTTTGATCTTCAGCCAGACTTGGGAAGAGAACCTCCACCACATCCAACAGGTCCTCCAAACACTGCGACAACTCAAGTTGTGTGCCAATTTGAAGAAGTACACTTTTGGCATGACCTAGGTTCAGTATTTGGGATACATTATTGATGAAAAGGGGGTGCATGTGGATCTAACCAAGAGCCAAGTCATTTGGGATTGACCAACCCAAAACACTCTAACAGAGCTTCGCAACTTTCTGGGTCTTGCCAATTTCTACTGCAGGTTCGTGTTGGGATTCTCTCATATCACTTGGCCCTTGAGTCAAGTCACCAAGGGAGGAGCGAAAGAAAAATTCTTTTGGTTAGAGTCTCAACAGAAGGCATTCGTAGAATTGAAACGTCGCCTCCGTTCCTCCCTAGTGCTCACATTACCAAATTTGAAACAACCATTTGAGATCGAGATAGATGCCTATGACTATGCTATTGGGGCAGTTCTTACTCAACAGGGGCATCCAGTGGCATATCACAGTGAGACATTGTCTGACACAGTTCGAAAGTATCCCACTTATGTCAAAGAAATATATTCCATTGTGCAGGTTTGCCAACAATGGAAGCATTACATTTTGGGGAAGGAAAAAATCATCCACACATACCACCAACCCCTGCAGTTCATACAGACACAAGGGAAGTTGCAGAACGATCGCCATTAAAAGTGGTCCACATATTTGCAAAAGTTTCTTTTGAACATCAAGTACAAGAAGGGTAGCACCAATAATGTTGTAGAGTGCCTTAGACGACCACCGATCATGGCACTAACCACCGTTCTCAACTCTTGTGGGCACGATACTTCTGATTGGATGCTACTCTACAAGAACGATCCAAAATTCGGCCACACATACAAGACATTCTTGGAGGGTATGCAAGTTCCAAATTTTCACCTCCAAGATGCACTTCTTTGTCACCTGGGGCACCTTTGTGTTCCTTCAAGAGAGCGTGCCAAGATGATTTGGGAAGCACACTACAGTTTATTCGCTGGGAATTTCAGGGTTGAGAAAATAGTGGCAGTACTACAGAAGTATTTATTTAGCCGAACCTTCGACACGATGTCGGGAAGTACATTAGATCTTGCATTTCTTGCGCCATTTCCAAACCGACCATTAAGAAGCAAGGCCTCTATACTCTGCTACCTACCCCTAGTCGACCTTTGGAATCCATATCCATGGATTACATGTCAGGCCTTCCTTCTACTAAGCATGGAAACGACTCTGTTTTCGTGGTCGTCGACAGGTTCTCAAGGATGGACATTATGGCGGCCTGTAAGAAGAATATCACAACATAAGCCACTGCTAAAATATTCTTTGAACGAGTGTGGGTGAAATTTGGGATCCCATAGCACATCATCTCATATCGACACAATAGGTTCCTCAACACAATTTTCTCCAGCCTATGGTTAATGCTAGACACCAAGCTCGCCAAGTCCACAACTTTCCATCCCCAAACTGATGGCCAGACAGAGGTCATCAAAAGGATGATTGTACACATCCTGCGCATGTACAATTCAAAGCATCCACACACATGGGATGAGATCCTACCCAATGTAAAACATAGTTATAACTGGGCTCTCCACAACTCAACTGACCATATACCCTTTCAGGTGGGCTTGGGATTCGAGGCACTATGTCCCATTGACGTAGCCATGCCATTTGCGGCTACTCAGGCTGATTCGTCTCATGTAAAGTCTGAAGTTAACAAAGCGAACAAATTCATCGAGCACATTCAACATATCCTCCAACATGTTCATGACATATTGAACAAAGAAAATGCTAAGTACAAGAAATGACATGATCAACATCGGGTGCCACACAATTTCCAGGTGGGCAACAAAGTGTAGCTACATTTTCAGAAGGAGCACCTCACTAGACCCCACCGTCAAATTTTCCCACTCTTATATGGGTCATACACCATCACTAAGGCTGTAGGGAAAAATTACTTCAAGCTCAATATTCCACCACTCCTTGGTCTGCACCCAGTATTCAATGTGGACTACCTTTGGCCCTGCTTCTGACCTCTACGGCATACCTCTGACATTGTAGAACAAATCACACCAACAAAGTTAAACCCAGATTGCATGGAATAGGACATCACAGATTGTATCATGGACATGAAAATCAAGAACACTCACCAGCAGAAGATCCAATTGTATCGGGTTGTCAAAGTTGGCCAACTCCTTCACCAAGGCAAGTGGTTCACTAGGGACCAAGTTCAGCAGACGTTTCCTCATATCATGG
The DNA here is from genome assembly GCA_034641835.2 of Pinus albicaulis. Classification (NCBI taxonomy): domain Eukaryota; kingdom Viridiplantae; phylum Streptophyta; class Pinopsida; order Pinales; family Pinaceae; genus Pinus; species Pinus albicaulis. The sequence continues at coordinate 604,291,242 of CM076574.1, forward strand.
AGGAACTCAATGCAATGGGGAAAATTGCTTCCTAAGGGGGGAGGAATGATCCAGGTGGATATTGGTGGCCATCCACCTATTCCACTTGGGGCCCCACCATTGTCTCTTTCATTTTTTCAATTTCCTTAATTATAGCACAACTTACTATTTTTAGCAGATTTTTGGGTCCTGAACTTCCGGAGCTATTTTGAGGCCCTAAAAGACGGTTTTTTGGGAATATCGATATATGTTTCTCACTCGAAAGTTATATTCCTTGGATATATCTTTCTAAAAAGGTATTGAGGGCATCAGACGGAGATCGTATGCCAAACTTACGTCCCCGGGATGATTGATGTACCAATTTACCCAAACGAGGCCCATAGTTTTGGCACTTCATCTCCTAGGGTTAGTTTTTTGGATGTTTAGGGTTTTCCATTGTTTCTCAACAATAAATATGACTTTGAGACTCAATGTAACATAGTTCAAAGGTCTATAGGAACCACATTTCTTCTCAGAGATAAGCTACCAGTGCCCTAGCTAGTTTATTTCCATCTAGTCTGTAAGCAAATTTTAGTTCTTTGATATTAATGAAATGAAGTTTTATTTCCGATGCATATTTGTATTTATGGTTATATGTGTATTTTTTTGCATTCCTACATAAATTCGGATCATCATGCCAAGTATCTGATGAGGACTACGGTTTTTCACAAATACCGCTGTGTTGCATGCCTATGACCACAAATGCAACGGTAGGCCCTGATCATGTAACATAGCTCGTGTCATACCCAAAATTTTTATGTTATTTCTTTTTGCAACCCAAATCTATTGTGGGTTATGAGGTTCAATCAAATCTCTCTGAATTCCTTCTTTGGCACAAAAGTTATTGAATTCATCGGATATGTACTCACCACCATTGTCACTCCTCAAAGCATTCACCTACTTTGTTGTATCTTTCTTCACCAATGCTTTGAACTCACAAAATTTTGAGAACGTTTGATAATTCTTCTACATGAAGTAGATCCAACACTTCCTAGAAAAATCATAAAAAAAATATGATAATACCCGTGCTTTGTTGTAGAAGCTGTAGAGAATGGTCCGCACACATGTGATTGATCTCTCTCAAGGATTTCCGCTTCTCGGTTCTCCTTCTTGTGAAAAGTGGCCTTTGTATACTTCCCCATGGTACATCCCTTTCATGTGTCTATCTGCGCAAGAGTACCCTTTGTAAGCCCCGTTGAAATACGCTGCATGACCTTCAAAGTATTGTGGTGTTGAAGTACCAATCTCTTGTGCCATAACTCACCCTCATACCGGCTCACCACTATGTTTTCTTTACTCATCAATGTTGCGCAACCATCTACATCATGTTTGTAGAGGTTCTTCACACGAACCCCAATATTCTTAACCTATCCTATGGCTTTGTGATGAAGGAATGCTTTCCCTTCACTGAAAACGACATCATATCCTCTATCCTCCAACATAGCAACTAAAACTAAATTCTTTTTCAAGCCTTGTACATGCATGACATATTTTAATAAGAAAGGTTTACCTTACTATCTCTGGAAAGTAATAGTACCAATCCCTATAGCGCTATACCTCCCGTCATCACCCATCTTGATGTGCATCTGAAGATCCTTCTCCTCCAAGATACTAAAGAGTTCTTTGTCTCCCGTCATGTGCAAAGATGCACCACTATCCAAGTACCACACTGATCCCATCGCACTAGACACCATGCATGCAATGAGTGAGAAATCCAACTCAAATTGTGAAGCGAAAACACCACCTGCTGTAGATCCTAAAGCCTTCTTGTTGTTCTTATTATTCTGTGGACAATTAGTGGCATAGTGTCCATGCTCTTGATAGTGAAAAAATTTCAATCTAGACATGTCACACTTCTTGCCTTCTATGCCGGTCTCAGATTTGGAATAGGATTTCTTTCCCTTCCCCCTATTTGCCTTACCATACAAGGCGCAATTTTCTCATCATCTGTCTTGGATGAGGATCCATCCCTGGTATTCCGCCTGAATTATTATTGTACCAAATCCGACCAAAGTCGCTCCCAATATGATAGCTTCTCCCTCCCATTGACAGATTCTTGATAAAAGGACTAGAAGTGCTAGGCTCACCAAGTCATCATCCGCTACAATAATCCCGACACTGCCAAGCTCATCTTGACATTGGATAAACTTGTCAAGTATTTTAGAAGAGTGTCGCCTTTCTCCATTTTGATTTTCCTGAGCTTTTCCTTCAGTGCCAATTTTCTGTGGTCACTGATGTTCTGAAACAGATCTGTCAAGGACTTCCACATTGCATATGGAGTCACTTTTCCATGGAGACTCAAGACAATGTGATCTTGAATTCCCTTTAATAAGATCTTCCTCGCCTTTGCAACCTTCTTTTACCAAGCATCAAGAAGAGCGATGTCTGCTACTGCGGGCCTTGGAATATCAGTGTCGATAAATTATTTCAACTAGTTGTCCTCCAGAACTACCTCCATTTTGTCTTTCCATGAAATGTAATTAGAACTGACCTTGAGTGCATATTCCATTCTTAATCCATTGAAAGCCATCTTGATTTTCCTTTTGCACCAAAGAATTTTTTTTTCAAATTCGAATGTTGTTCAGAACAAACTCAATTTCTTCTCCACTATAGTGATTTCTGGTGCTTTGATACCATGTAGCAATTATAGAAACAATATGTATACTAATGGATTCAATCCGATAATGAAATATTCTAGAGCAAGATACTGAATCCTTCTACAATTAATTTGCGGAAATTCAACACGTTCGCATTGTTGGAAATATTGTCATTGATGGCAAAGGAGCACAAAGGAGCAACACCAAGACAAGGGAGCAGATTAGAATCAGACAGAATTGTTGCAGAGAAAGAAAGTGAAGTGGCAAAGGCTACAAGAGGTGTTATTTACTGGAGGATAAGACCAAACATTTGTGGGGACAAATGCTGGTGGAACAGATCGAAAGGTTCCTCTTGGGTTTACTGTAGTCGAGTTAACAGATGCAGTGTAAAAGGAGAAGGGTGTACCTGGAATGAAGACCGGAACCATAATTGATGATGCGGAGGAACTACATTAAAAATTGGCTGCGGAACCATGAGCCAACGACAAAAACGGAATAGTGAAAGTGGTTTCGAAAACCACCAGAGGGTTTTCGCACCACTTTTCGAGGATAATTGGTTTTAAGTGAGATGGACGCGATACAGTTAGGAGGGCAATGCGTGGCATACTGAAACCGCATTTTTCACGTAGGTTCAAAAACATTATCCATCGGGCTAGTTGGCACGCAATAACGCGATGAACGTTGGATCATTCTAGGATCAACGACGGAGACTCAAAATTATTTGGCATAACAAAATTGTGAGTTAAGAGAAGGCTAAACCTCGTGCACATCTTATGAGCACGGTTAACGTTGATCTGGGATCAACGGTACCGCGGGGGCACGAACAACCCGATGGTTAACCCAAGGGGATGCCTCTGTAGTTGACCTGCCCATCGGGCATTGACCATAGATCGACGGTTGTCATTCAATGCGGTAGCGCAAGCCCGATGATCATTTCTTACCAAGGAGTGCCTTCGCAGTGCCGTGAACTGGGACCCGCTTTCATAAATCCCAAAAGTACAGTCGTGGATTGGCGCGATCAATGGATGAGAATTAAGGGAGATTGACGGCAGAGATTAAATCGCAATCGGGGCAGGAGGAATATCGCAATCAAGTGGGACCCGATCAAATATCGGACATCACAAGCTCAGGAGAATAAGCACTTGAGAATTGGGTTGAATCGCCGAAGCGCGATAATGAAGTGGCGATGCAAAGATGCGATGCGATGTGGCGATGCGAAGGGACACGTGGCGGCACAACACAATATCACACATCGACGATGTGAAGTTCATCACATATCGTGAAGCGGCGATGTGATGTGATGCGAATATGCGATGCGATGCGCTATGATTGGTCACTGTGTTGTGGGACCCTTTAACCAAAGTTAAGTCCGGGGTTAACTGTTTTATGAAGAAAACCATGGAAGCGGAGATCGACTCGGGTTACAAAGGAAAGACCTGAAAACATGAAAAAGGACCCGAAGCATGTACATAATAGTGTTAAGAGGTTGCGGCCGTTGAGAAAAGAAAATTGTTGAATGCTGCGGGCAAAAGACGGAAGGTGACTAGACATGGTCGGGAAAAAGGAGATATGATGGCACTATTAGAAACACGATAGAATGGGTCAAGTCAGACAAAAAGAGAAGTTATGCAGCAGAGCTAGAATATAATGGCAGAAATTAAAAAGACAGTGACAACAACAAAAAATACAAATATATGACGAACCAAGAGCTGAAAGGGCTGAATTGAAATATTATTGTATCTGTAAATGTAAATGATCTAATTATTTTTATTGTATGTGATGCAAAGGCAAGTCTTCGTAGGCAAATAAAAACTCCAATTTAATTCTGAAATGAGTAGACAGTGTTGTAACCTCTTGAAATGATGAGCGAGAAAATGAGATGGTGGAAGGCAAAGAGTCATGCCTGTTCACTTCATATTCCCTGTAGAATGCAAACAGTCATAAAGATATCTGTATAAAACATGTAATATCGGTATGCATAGTGAGGTTAGAATGTGTAAGAAGAAGAAGAAGGAGCAGAGGGAGGAGTTGTGAAGATCCAGAGATGATATAAAGAAAATTTGAAGGCTGGAAGGATAGCAGTAAGGAAGGAGAAAAATAGAGCTGATATCTAGGTCTATCAGCATATGATTTTATTGTACAGTGAGGAAGTTGGTGCTTCCATATCAAGTTGTAGCTTGATATATGTCCAGTTGTAGCTGGTTGAGATAGGAGCCTCCTGTAGGTTGTAGCCTGCAGAAAATAGATGGGAGTTGGAGCTTCCTTGCAAGTTGTAGCTTGCATAATTGAGGTAGTAGCCTCCTGTAGGTTGGAGCCTATAGAATATCAGTGGTGAGAGGGAGTTGGAGCTTGCCTTTGCATCACAACAATAATAAGATGTGGCTTTCTCCCTTATGGGTTTCCACTTATATCTGTTGTCTATGTGCATGATGATTATATGTTGATATTCCGTATTTAATCTACTTAATACCTATTGCTCACTTATTAATATTGTTGTTCCATTGTATATTAAGTCGATCATGAAATGAAGATGTAAATAAGTGTAAAAGAAAGTTTTACAAGACCATGATTGCATTAAAATGATTTACCCCCCCTCTCAGTTTAACCAAGGGTTCAACAATTGGTATCAAAGCCAGGTTCATTCTGTATCAGTTTAACAACTGGAAGGAGATCCTTGGTCCCCAAGATGGCTAGTCTAGAAGGATTCTCAACAAATAAATCCCCTTTGTTTACTGGCACAAATTATGCCTTCTGGAAAATAAGAATGAGGACGTACAAAATGTCTCTAGGAATAGAAATCTGGGCTACTGTGGATTTGGGATATGCCCCAAAGGAGTCTGACACAGAGAAATAAGCCAAAATTTTTTTTATAGCTAATGCCAAAGCCATGAATGCTCTCTTAAGTGGTCTGTGTGAGGCAGAATTTATCAAAGTAAAGCACAACAAGACTGCCAAAGAAATATGGGATACATTAGAAAGTATCCATGAGGGAGATAAAAAGTTGAAGATGACCAAAATACAAGTCTATCGAGCTCAATTTGAAAATATAAAAATGAATGAAGAATAAGATGTTGCCAGCTTATTCTTAAGGGTTGCAGAAATTGTGAATAACATGAAAGCTCTAGGAGAAACCATTAGAGAATGTGTAATTGTTCAAAATATATTGAGATCTTTACCATTCATTTTTAACCCCAAGGTTTCTTCCATAGAAGAAACAACTGATTGGGAAACATTGAGCATGAACCAATTACTTAGAAACTTAACAGCCTATGAGATGAGACTTCCACAGAGGAAGTCAAATGTGAGAGAGGCGACCTTTAAGGCTGAGAAGAGAAAAGAAGAAAAGGAAGATACACGTTCCTTCTTTGATGAAGAAGAGGCCAAATTTATCAGAAGATTGGATAGAGGCTCAGGTAAGTATAAAGGTAAACTTCCATTTAAATGCTTTAACTGTGGAAGAGTTGGGCACTATGCATCAAAGTGTCCTTACAAGAAAACAAAGAATCAGACTAAAGAGATAGAGAAAACCAAAACTAATAACTGGCAGGAAGGGAAGAGATTCAATAGAAAATCCCTTTATGTTCAGCAAGATAGCTGTGCATCTAAAAAATCAGATGAATCCTCAAAAGAAGAAGGAATGTCTGAATTTGTGTTGATGGCCAAGGAAGAGTTTGAAGGATTCCTTCTAGAAGATGAGGAAGAAGGTGAGGTAGATCTTGAGGGGGAGCTAAGAAGTGCCTTGGAGGAAATAGACAGACTTAAACTCAAGTGTAGAAAACAGAAAGACATTCTCCTCAAATATGTAAAAGAGGTACCAAATTCAGAATACCTCATTCAATTGAAAGTAGAACTTGAAGAAGCTAAGAAGGTGGAAGACATTCTGTTAAAGAAAATTAAAGATAAACATCAGGAGAAAGATAAATTGGAAGAAGAAGTGGTATGTCTGAGAAAGAAACTAGAAAACACCCAAAGGGAATTGTCAATGAACACTCCTCGAATGACAAGCACTGAACAGTTGGACAAGATTCTAAATGCTCAAAGTACTCCTCTCATAAAGGCTGGGATAGGATATGAAGGACAAACCAGTAAGTCCAAGGTAGAAGATAACAAGAATATCATTTTTGTAAAAGCTGTAAAGGATAATGAAGCAGCTCAAAAAGGAACTATAGAAGTAGAAGCCAGCAAGAACTTGATGGGTGATGAAACAAACAGAAACAAGCAGCAACATCAAGAGACAAAGAATGAGAGGAAGAAGTAAGCAGTTGCAAAAAGCTCAATTGTTCCTGAAGATCAATTGAACAAGTTCGGAAGAACTCAAAGGAGATTATTTCATCTTATGAGAAATGTCACTTGTTTTGCCTGCCACAAACTGGGACATATTGCTGCATACTGTCAGACAAAGATAATTGATTTCAACCAGCAAAAGATGCAGAAATTGAAAAGACTAACTCAAGAAAACAAATGGAGAGGACAACCCTTCACCAGGTACACTAATCGTTTCCATGGGTATTGTTTTTGTTGAAAGGGGTTCGGCCATAAAGCCATGGAGTGCAGAACATATTTAAAACCCCAAGGAGATTTATGAACAATGGAGAGTTCACTCATACACATAATCCATTTAAAAATATAATCAAATTCTTTGTATGCCATCAATCGGACACATGTCTTCCAAATTTCCTCTCAAATAATGTGTTCCATATTCTCAGAAAAGGTGCCAAACAAATAGCTACCTGTAGTGGAAAAAGAAGTTGAATAAGTGTGACTTGGCTCTAATAGCTCAAGATCAGAAAAGCCAGTGGCATATGGAAAGTGGATGCTCAAAGCATATGATTGGAGATCGAAGCAAGTTTGTAACCTTTGATGAAAAGAAATCAGGAAATGTAACATTCGGAAATGATAAAGCAGGGAAAATCAAAGGAAAAAGGCTCAGTGAGTCTGAATAATGGAAGAGGAAAGGATTAATATGTACTATTTGTGGATGGGCTGAAAGTCAATATGCTAAGCGTCAGTCAAATGTGTGATAAAGGCTGTGAGGTCCTTTTCAGAGCCCAAGATTGTGAGGTAAGATCGAGCACCATAGGAAAGACCTTGATCAAAGGTGTTAAAAAAGAAAGTAATGTATATATAGTGAAAGAAGAGAATGAAGCATGCCACATAAGAAAACTTGATGAATCATGGTTATGGCATAGAAGATTGGGACACCTAAACTTTGACCACATCATCAGTATGAGCAAGAAGAATGCAGTCAGAGATATGCCTGCAATAAAGAATCCTCCAAATACCATATGTAAATCCTACCAACAGGGCAAGCAGACCCGCACATCTTTCAAGACCAAAGAGAAGCTATCTACAAGTAGGCCTCTTCAGATTGTTCACATGGACTTGTGTGGACCTTCAAGAACTAATGCATCAGGTGGAGAATTTTATTTCATGCTAATAATAGACGATTTTACTAGATTGACGTGGGTGGCATTTATCAAATATAAATCTGAAGCAATTGAGAAATTCAAGATATTCAAGGAATTGGCAGAAAATCAAACAGAATGCAAGATAAAATGCATCAGATCAGACAGAGGAGGTGAATTCACAGACTATGATTTTGCAGACCTATGTAATGAACATGGGATAAAACAACAGTTTACAATTGCAGGTACACCTCAACAGAATGGAGTGGCAGAAAGACAAAACAGGTCAGTACAATAGATTGCCAGAGCCATGATGCAAGAAAGTAACATTTCCCAAACCTATTGGGCAGAAGCAGTACACACAGCTATTCATATTCTCAACAACGCTCATCTAAGACCAAATTGTGAACCAACATCAAATAAGCACTTTAGAGTATTTGGAAGCAAGTGTTTCATAAAAAATAATGATGAAAAACTAGGGAAGTTTTATGCAAGCGTTGATGAAGGAATATTTTTAGGATATGCATCCAAGAGTAAGGGTTTCAGGTGTTACAACAAAAGACTGCACAAAATTGTGTAAAGAATTGATGTAAGAGTTGATGAAGATCTACCAAATAGTACAAGAAACACAAGCTGGGCCAATCCTCCTGATGATCATGAAGCTGAAAATCAATATAATGATGAACATAACAAGACGACAAAAGATACTGAATTAAAATCAAAGGGTCCCTCAAGATACACTCAAAAGAACCATCCAGAAGATCAAATCATTAGGGACAAAAGTGTGGGAGTCTAGAAAAGAAGACATCTTGTTGAATAGACAGAAGAAGTATAACTAGCCTTGCTATCTCCAATAGAGCCAAAGAAGTTCAAAGAAGCCAGCAAAGACAAAAACTGGGTAAACGCTATGAATGAAGAACTGGACCAAATTGAGAAGAACAATACCTGGGAATTAATTCCAAGACCCACTGGGATAATGTCATTGGCACAAAATGGATATTCAAGAATAAGATGAATGAACAAGGGAAAGTAATCAAAAATAAAGCCAGACTTGTATGCAAGGGATATTCACAAATTAAAGGACTTGATTATGATGAAACCTTTGCCCCTGTAGCCAAGATGGAAGCAATCAGAATGTTTTTGGCCTTTGCATGCTATCATGATTTCAGGGTATATCAAATGGATGTGAAGTCTGCCTTCCTGAGTGGAGATTTAGAGGAAGAAACCTACATGGAACAACATGAAGGATTCTCATTAACAAAGAAACATGACTATTTGTGCAGATTAAAGAAAGCCTTTTATGGTCTGAAACAAGCTCCTCGTGTATGGTATTCAAGACTGGACAAATACTTGCAAAAACAAGGGTTTAAGAAAGGAGGAGAAGGCAACAATTTGTACATAAAGGATAATGAAGATGAACTCTTAATTGTAATAGTATATGTAGATGACATCATGTTTGGTAGCAACAAAGATGAGTTAGCAAAAGGATTTGCTGAAGAAATGAAATCAGAATTTGAGATGTCAATGATTGGAGATCTCACCTTCTATTTAGGACTTCAGATTCAACAAAAGAACACTGGAATATTCATTTCACAAGAAAAATACTTAAGAGAAATGCTAAAAAGGTTTCAAATGGAAGACTGCAAACCTGTGTCAACTCCCATCATCACTAGATGCAAAATATGTGCTAATGATGGATCAACAGATGTAGATCAAAAAATTTACAGATCCATGATAGGAACTCTGTTATATCTAACTACTTCTAAACCAGACATTACGTTGGCAGTAGGACTTGTGGAAAGATATCAAGTAGCACCAAAACAAAATCACTTACTTGCAATCAAGAGAATATTTAGATATCTAGAAGGAACCTCACATTATGGCCTATGGTATCCAAAAGGAAAAATTTTCACATTGACATCATACATAGATGCAGATTGGGCCAGTTGCATGGATGACAGGAAAAGCACAAGTGGAGGTGCATTTTATTTGGGAAAAAGTCTAGTGGCATGGCTAAGCAAGAAGAAAACTTCTATCTCTCTATCTACAACAGAAGCAGAATACATAGAAGTAGCTGCATATTGCACACAAGTAATGTGGATGAAACAAACTCTCTAAGACATGAAGGTAAGCATTGATGAACCCATTTCTATCAAATGTGACAATGCAAGTGCAATAAGTATATCAAAAAATCTTGTACTTCATTCAAAAATAAAGCACACCCCAATAAAGTAACACTTCCTCAGAGAACAAGTAGCACATAAATTAGTAAAGTTGGAATATGTACCAACCAAGGAAAAAACAACATACATATTCACAAAACCTCTTGCTAAAGAACCATTTGAATATCTAAGAGAAAAACTAGGGGTAGTGTCTGCAGATGTTACTCTCTAACATGATCAGAAATAAAAAAAAAATAAAAAAGAAAAAAAGAAAAAGGGGTGCATACAAGAAACAGGATCAGTGCAGAAGACAAGTGATAGTCAATATCAGACAATAAATCATCATTCCAGGGGGAGAGCAGTCAATAAATTGTCATCAAAGAGCTAGAGCAATGGAGCAGTGTATGGAATAGGTCCTCAATATCAGAGGAAATGAAAAGATAGAAACTACATTGGGAAATGTACAACCCTTTGTCATTAATGTCAAAGGGGGAGGAAAAGCAAGAAAAAGAAGAAAGGGTCTTCTGAAAAGCAAGCAGAGGAAGTCTTGGAGGAAGCATTGGAGTATTTCCATCAATGCCAAAGGGGGAGACTGTTGGAAATATTTTCATTCATGGCGAAGGAGCAAAAAGGAGTAGCACCAAGACAAGGGAGCAGATTAGAATCAGATGGAATTGTTGCAGAGAAAGAAAGTGGAGTGGCAGAGGCTACAAGAGGTGTTATTTGCTGGAGGATAAGACCAGACATTTATGGGGATGAATGCTGGTGGAACAGATTGGAAGGTTCTACTTTGGTTTACTGTAGTCGAGTTAACAGATGCAGTGTAAAAGGAGAAGGGTGTAACTAGAATGAAGACCAGAACCATAATTGATGATGCGAAGGAACTACATTAAAAATTGGATGTGGAACCATGAGACAACGGCGAAAACGGAACAGTGAAAGTGGTTTCGAAACCACCAGAGGGTTTCGCACCGCTTTTGGAGGATAAGTGGTTTAAAGTGAGATGGACGCGATACAGTTAGGAGGGCGACGTGTGGCATACTGAAACCACCTTTTTTGCATAGGGTCAAAAACATTATCCATCGAGCTAGTTGGCACACAATAATGCAATGACCATTGGATCATTCTAGGATCAACGGTGGAGATTCAACATTCTTTGGCATAAAAAAATTGTGAGTTAAGAGAAGGCTAAACCTCATGCACATCTTATGAGCATGGTTAACGTTGATCTGGGATCAATGGTACTGCGGGGGCACAAAAAACCTGATGGTTAACCCAAGGGGGTGCCTCTGCAGTTAACCCACCCATTGGGCATAGACCACAGATCAACGGTTGTCATTCACTGAGCTAGTACAAGCCCGATGATCATTCCGAACCAAGGAGTGCCTTTGCAGTGCCGTGAACTGGGACCCACTTTCCTAAAGCCCAAAAGTACAGTTGTGGACCAGCACAATCAACAGATGAGAATTAAGGGAGATTGATGGTAGAGATTAAATCGCAATCGGGGCAGGAGGAATATCACAATCAAGTGGGACCCAATCGCATATCAGACATTGCAAGCTCAGGAGAATAAGCGCTTGAGAATCGGGTTAAATCGTCGAAGCGCGAAGTGCGATAATGAAGTGGCAATGCAAAGTTGTGATGCGATGTGGCAATGTGAAGGGACACATGGTGGCACAACGCAATATCACACATCGGCGATGCGAAGTTCATCGCATACCGTGAAGTGGCGATGCTATGTGATGCGAAGATGTGATGCGATGCGATGTGATTGGTCACTGCATTGTGGGACCCTTCAACCAAAGTTAAGTCTGGGGTTAACTATTTTATGAAGAAAACCATGGAAGTGAAGATCGACTCGGGTTACAAAGGAAAGACCTGAAAACATGAAAAAGGACCCGGAGCATGTACAAAATAATGTTAAGAGGTTGTGGCCATTGAGAAAAGAAAATTGTTGAATGATGTCGGCAAAAGAAGGAAGGTGACTAGACATGGTCGGGAAAAAGGAGATATGATGGAACTGTTAGAAACATAATAGAATGGGTCAAGTCGGACAAAAAGAGAAGTTAAGAAGCAGAGCTAGAATATAACGACACAAACTAAAAAGACAGTGACAGCAGTAGAAAAGACAAATATATGACGAACCAAGAGTTGAAAGGGCTGAATTGAAATATTATTGTATCTGTAAATGTAAATGATTTAATTATTTTTATTGTATGCGATGCGAAGGCAAGTCTCCGTAGGCAAAGCAAAACTCCAATTTAATTCTGAAATGAGTAGACAGTGTTGTAACCTCTTGAAATGATGAGCGAGAAAATGAGATGGTATTAGGCAAAGAGTCGTGCCTGTTCACTTCATATTCCCTATAGAATGAAAACAGTCATGAAGCGATCTGTATAAAACATGTAATATTGGTATGCATAATGAGGTTAGAATGTGTAAGAAGAAGAAGGAGTAGAGAGAGGAGTTGTGAAGATCCAGAGATGATATAAAGCAAATTTGAAGGCTGGAAGGACAACAGTAAAGAAGGAGAAAAACATATCTGATATCCAAGTAAATCGACATATGATTTTATTGTACAGTGAGGAAGTTGGTGCTTCCATATCAAGTTGTAGCTTGATAGATGTCCAATTGTAGCTAGCTGAGGTAGGAGCCTCCTATAGGTTGTAGCCTGCAGAAAATATATGGGAGTTGGAGCTTCCTTGCAAGTTGTAGCTTGTAGAATTGAGGTAGTAGCCTCCTGTAGGTTGGAGCCTACAGAAAATCAGTGGTGAGAGGGAGTTGGAGCTTGCCTTTGCATCACAACAATAATAAGATGTGGTTTTCTCCCTTATGGGTTTCCACTTATATCTGTTGTCTATGTGCATGATAATTATGTGTTGATATTCTGTATTTAATCTGCTTAATACCTGCTGTTCACTTATTAAGATTGTTGTTCCATTGTATATTAAGTTGATCATGAAATGAAGATGTAAATAAGTGTAAAAGAAATTTTTACAAGACCATGAATGCATTAAACTGATTCACCCCCCCTCTTAGTTTAACCAAGGGTTCGACACACAAAATCACACCAAGTAAGAGAAAGAAGCAAATCAATCCCACAACACAAATATTTTTCCTGGGGAAAGCTTGCTGCTCAAAACCCCTCTATCTTTATTGTATAATCAACCAAGGAATCATGAAACAATATAACACACTCTTCTCACAAGAGTGTGATGAAATCTACTAATTGTATCACACTAATCTAGAAAAAATCAACAAACACTTAGCCAATTTCCTGCCTCTGCTCAGCCTGCCTTTCTTGCGCAATTATAAGATCAATTGATCCCTATTAATTAGGGAATTCAGCCTTCCAAAACTGCGCAATACAACATACAAAATCCTATGGTTGTCTAATTGTGTGCTGGAAATTTACTAATAATACAACTGATAGATAACATCCCTTTAACCTTTGTCTCAACTAGGTCTTCATCAGAAATGGCATGCATGCAACTATTAATAGTAAATCATCAGTCACTTGACAGATCACTGCATGTGAATTAAATCTGATTTAATTCACTTGACCTCTCACTAGTGCAACAATCAGTTACAACTAGTTAGGCTGACTTTAAATCACTTAATTGAGTTAATTGATTTCTCATGCATCAAGCTAATACACTAACTACATCTTAGACTCTAAAACAAATACAATCACTCTACATGCCTCACCAACCACCCTCAACTCGAATTTCATGATCTAACTGAGTCTATCACACTCAGCTAACTATTACAAGTGATTATGAGATAAAATTACAATTTATTGTCCAATTTAATTAAGGGAAAATTAAATTAGACACACATTTCTTGTTGACTTTGCAACACCGCTGATGACATGTTTCTGCCATTAAATGTTAAGACCGACGGTTAGCGGAAAAACCACCAAATTTTATTTAATTTTTTTTTATAAATAATTTCTGATATGGTTTGAAATTTGATCTTTAAACATTACTGGTAAAATTAGCGTGGAAACAATTTTGCCCGATTTTTGGGAAAATTAGCGCTTATTTAGCTGAAATCCGAGCATATTTGTAGGATCGTGCCGAATTTTGGGGAAAATGTGGAGCGGATAGTGTAGAAAGTTGGGGAAGTCATATCTAAGTCAGTTTGTGACCAAATTCAAGGTAGAAAGAGGATACACAAGAATTTTTGGGCATTTTGGAGCTAATGGAATAGGTTCCAGAGCTATTTGAGCTTTGTAAAGACATGTAATCACACTTTTGAGCATAATAGAAGAGGGCCAAGCCATTGGAAGCTAGACCAAGGAGAAATAGCCTAGGGGGGATGAACTCCTTCATCATGTGCTATTGTGTTACTATTTATGGTGATGTTCATGTCTGTTATGTGCTATTGTTCATTGTTTTTTTTATGTTAAGTTTCTCATGAAATTCACATAAAACACAGTAAAACTCATGTTAAACTTACAATTGACTTCATAATCCTTAGGCACTTTGTTTATATTCTGAATTGGATCTTAGCACAAAAAACACTAATATTTACATTCAGACCAGTGATCAAAATAAAAATTTAGATCTCTCTTGATTCTTGAGTCATATGTCATCTACGCCTCTTGGTAAGACAAACATAGTATACTCAATGAATTGCATGATATTTAAAGCATGGATTAGATACAACTAAAATTTGAAAATAATGGTGACTTAATCCATAATATAGTAAAATAATGCGTACAAATATTTGAACTAAGTAATCCCACAGTGAATTCCCAAGCCAGGGAGTGCTCCTAGTTGAGAATGCATTGTTCAATAAAGCACAATGCTTTAAATCACAATCAGAATAATATTGAAAAGTTAGCCGTGATTATATTTTTATAAGAGATCAATAGAAATAAAATGACACAATAATATAGTCTGATCAACCGAGAGTATATTTAATCTCTTTTTATGATTGAGAGTTATACATCTCCTCTCCTTCTCTTTACTATTACCTCTCTCCCCCCTTTCTACTCTTCTCTATTCTAAGTACATCTATATATATATATACATTCTATTTATAATGTTGTTGATAATATTTGTCACTCAATACAAAGAATATATCGATAACTACTCTTTCCTATTTCCAAGGATCTCATAATATTTCATGCTAAAGAATATAATAGGAGAACTGACTTAGTGCCATGGAGGGAGAGCTGTTTTAGAGGAAGTTCAAGAATTTAAGAGAATTTGGATTCCAAAAGTTCATGTATGAAAAATAGTTTATCCTTCTTTTGACCATGATCTTGGAGTTTTTTGTATGCTTCTTGATATGGTTGGATAACATTGTATGATCCTAATGCCAAGCTTATCAAAACCTAAATGCTAGATTCCAACCTATAGTGAACAAAATATGCTATCCATGGAAGCACTACGAAAATTAGGAATTCCAGTAGAAACTATTCTTTTGTAATAGATTTCTTTAATATGTCATACACACAAACGTTAGATAGGAAAATTTCTAAACAAATAACTCATAAAAAAATTGGCAAAGAACTATGTGTCCAATGGGTCACTCAATGGAAATTCCAAGGTTATTCTTCAAAAATGTAGTTACAAAGATTAAAAGTTGGATAATAGGGTAGTTGACAAGGTAAAAATAAATATACAGTAATGAAAAATCATGAAAAACTATGATCTAAACATCCCCCATGCTTGAGAATTTTCATGTCCTCATGAAACATGCTTTGTAACATAAAAATAGATGTTTGTTAAAATTTGGCAATATCATCTATCAACCCTCCTCATTATGCATGCTATGCTCCCTGAATTAAGAGATCAATATTGGAGGTGGAGGCTACATGAGCCTGTTGGTTCCTATGCTTGTCTTGTAGAACATTAATTTTGTAGTCTCCTATTTTTGCTTCCAATTTGTTTTCACTATTGATACTATTTTTTCTTTTTCTTGAAGATACACTTGGAGGCCCATGGCTTATTTTTATTGATTAAGTAAGAACTTATTTCCTTCATAATTTCATTTTCACGTTTGATATGTTTTTTTAATATTTCAAGTCACTAATAACTCCTTTCAAATTCTGGATGTCCTTGTTATTTTTATTTAACTTGTATGGGCTAATGGCAGATGTAGGGTCTCGATGTTCATATATATATATATATATATATATATCAGTAAAAAAGATTGATTTTTTATTTAATTATGTATTTTAAAAATAGAGGCTCACCATGAGCAACCATATTGATCATGTCAATCTCAAGCTCCTAATTTATTTACTTATTGGCTATAGTTTGGTTGTCTTTTGTTTTGGATTTTTTTTGGGGTATATTTTCGGTCAAATTTGTTTGAAATTTAAAATACATTTTAATTAACAAAAAATTAAAAAAAAATTGAAAATTAATTTCACTAAATTCCCAATGAAAATATTCAAAACCTAAAATAATTAGAGAATAACTTTTTACCATTCAAAATAAAAAAATATTCATGATAAACATGATATCAAATTTTGAGTAAGAAAAAAATTTATAACCCAAATTATAGTTTTTTTGGTAGTTTCGAAGTGTTTTGTTGGTGGTTTTGTGGGTTTATAGGTTGTTTTGGCAGTTTTCTAGGGTTGTTTTATAGTTTTCTAAGTTGTCTTTTGTTGTTTTGAAGGGTTTTTTTGGGTGGTTTTCTGTGGTTTTCATGGTTTTTGTATGGTAAGTTTTTTTTTTTCAAATTAATTTATTTAATTTTGCAAGAAAAATTAAATAGAAAAGATAAAAAGGATAGGAAACCTACCTTGGCTTGAGCCTTTGGGACATTGGCATGGTTGTTAGCAAGGTTGGTTGGGTTGCTCCATTGTCTAATTGCTTGATCGAGCTCCAATACCTCGATCAAGTTCTTGTTTATCCCTCAGTCTATGCAAACAACATGCATAGACCATGAGTATGGGTTTTAAAAGAAAATAAGAGCTCAATTGAGTGTTAGAGCTCGATCGAGCCTTAACGCTCGATCGATCCGTAACACTTGATCGAGGGTTTGTTTTAAACCCTCGATCAAGCTATTTTTTTTTGCGGTCGAGGAGCTCGATCGATCCTTAACACTCGATCGAGGTTATTTTTTAAACCCTCGATCAAGTTATTTTTTTAGAGCTCGAGGAGCTCAATTGAGCCCTCTTTTTTTCACGTAAACGCACTTGCCCTTGCCAAAAAGTGTAACCCAGCTCCATGCTTTGATCCATATGATGGCTTGGTCAATACAAGAAGTAGTATATAACGTGATCTCTTGAACAATAAAAGGCACAACATACATGGTACCAGGCATATTAGACTCAAGAACACCAAAGAGTGTTAGGATTCAGAGATGGAGGAAAATTAGGATATGAAGGCTAAACTCATAGAATTATAGGGCTCGGGGAGAAGCCGGTGAAAGGAAGTCTTTTGAGGAGTGCCATGTTCAAGGTGCTACTGCCAAATCATCCTTCAAAGTATAAAGAGTGAGTCTCTACCTTGTCTAAAAATTTTCCCCATCTGATTAGGTTTAATGAGTCGAGAAGGGTCAAATCGGTGATATTTTCATGTTTAGGGAGTCTGAAAGAGATCATAAAAGACAAATCCAAGGGGGTACCTTTGTCATGGTTGATGATCGGTGCAAAAAAGGGGTAATATTATGCCTGACACAGTTCCTTTTCTGTAAGTTAGTCCATTGAGACCGAATAAAGTGATAAACTCATGTTCAATGGACGTCTACCTCATTTTATTATGAGTACGAGGAGACGAAGTAAACTAAATATTCTTCGTGAAGTTTTAACGAGTCAGACGAAGAAAAACTTGATTCTCTTCATGAAATTTTAACGAGTCCAAAGAAGAACAACTTGGTGTCTTTTTGAATCTCTTAAAGAGCTTAGAAAAATATGGAAAATAATGGCTCATACTCTTCTTCATGGAAGTTTAACGAGCCCAAAGAAGGAAACTTGGGGGTTTTTTCAGTTTTACGAGCTAGAAAAATTCCCTAAAAAACAAGGCTCGATTTGGGTCAAGCGTGGTCAATTCTACAGAAAAATACTAGCAATTCATCAGAGCATAGATAAAATTGACAAAATAATGAAGCAGTTGCATTAAAACATAACGAAAATTTATAGAGCACGAATTCCAATAACTAGTTGAGTGATTCGTACCTCCAGAATGTCTATAAGAAGGAGAGGAGACCTTCATTTTCACTGTTTTTATTTCATGAAAGAGCTCCGGAGTGTGAAAGAGGGAAAAATTTTTGCGCTTGATTGTGGATGATCCGAGCAACTGTTTTTGATTCCGTCTGTTCCAGGTAGGAGCTTAGACCCTTATCCTAATTTTCATTTGTGTTTTATGATGTTTTCTGGTAAAATTTTGGATTTTGGGAAAGCCCTAGATTTGTTAGGCAGATAACGCGGTCACCCAATAGATGAGATGCACTAAAACCTCTACTTGTTAAGTGATAGTAAGTTAGCACGCCTTGTTCAACACATGGGGTCGCGTTAGCTGGCCCAAACCAAATTTAAACAATGATTCTTTGTGTTCCAAATGATTTAGTTAGATTCTAATCCATTGAAAACTTGTACTATGCAGGTAATAAGCTGCCACCATGAGTATATAGTGTGAAAGAGAGCAAAAGGGAGAGGAACAAGAAATGATTGCTGATCTCGCATGCTTGTTAGTTCTATAGAGATGCAGATTACTAAAGTATGCCAAGCTTGAGCTGATGAAAGGGCAGGAGGACCTTTTGAGCTGGATCAACCAGCATTGGGATGAGCATCATAATGTGTTATATATAGGGGTTCATGAGCTCTCCATAGAGAAAGAGGATATCTATTTTATTACCGGCCTATCATGTAGAGGGCCAAGGCCCAACCTGATAGGATCTAGAGTTGATGCCAGTACCACCATAGGACTGATTCAGGCTCACTACATAAATAACACCACACCAGTGAGAAATAGGATACCTATTGAGAATATAGACTCTAAACTAATGAGGTCCTTGATTTGGATGATTGTACTCTTGGCAGGAGCCAAGAGTCAGAATGTGGACACTAAGGCTCAGTGGCTGGATTTTCAGTAGCCGTAAGTATTTGACTAGTGTAAAGGTGTTTTCTACCGTGTTAGAGAGGAGATGAAAACTTGCAAGACCTGGGATGAAAGAGAATTTGGGTATGGCACCCTCATCGTTTCATTCACACTAGAGATATTTCCCTTGATGAGGCCTCTAATTCTCATGGACATTGATGGACCTAGGGAGCCTAGAAAGGGTCGATGGTCCGCCCTAATGCCTCGGACTGGAAAGGGTATGATCTAACACTTCTTTGATGATGAATTTTTTGAGTGGCTTAGCGGCCATATTCTGATGATCGAGGATTATCCCTATGCTGGGATGAACCTTAAAAGAGATCTGGTGCTGAGATTGCCACTTGACACTTAGTGGGGGCCAATAGGTAAGATGATAAATCAGTGCACAAGTATTTTTTTGTCTTTTGAATTTTTATGTCATTTTTTGTTTAATGGGTGAAAAATTGTTGACATGAAGCACTTTATTAACATAGATGTGGCACTTGTACAACCATCTGGTTCCCCTCGCTATGCAAGGCGAGGTATGAAGCTACTTGGGGTTGGAGCAACAACAGAGGCTACGACAGTTGTCGAAGAGGGAGATGACACTGTGAGTTTGTGCGAGGTTGCTAGAAACCTCGAAGATTTGAGCATAGGTGGGCTGCCTCTTCCCATGAGGGAGATCCTAGTCCATCTACAATTACATACAGTGGGTGTTTCATAGATATTTTTGGTGCCTCTTAGGAGGTTAGCTAGGGCAGTTATCTTCTATCATGAGAAAAATGCTCAATAGGAGTAGGCATAGATGTGTAGATGTCATAGCGAAGCTTAGCAGAGCCATTTTTTTAATAAAACACCCATGTTTTGAGGCATTTTTTGATGTAAACAACTGGAAATGATCTATATATATACAGACATATTTTGGTGATTTGATAATGACAAATTTTTTAATTGTTATGTATTTTTTTATGATGAAAAAAAGTACACTCATGCGTGACTCTTTCTATAGTAAATGCGATAGATGCCAATCCAATACATATTTTTCTCATGAATCAACTAATGCATTAGATTCTCTAGGAATGCGTTTAAAAGCAATAAATTCAAATTGATGTTCTAGAAGTTGTACCCTTAATAAATAATGTAATAAGATAGGATTTCAGATGCGATAATGATTGTTCAAATGCATAAAAATTAGCTGGGAATCTAACTGGACCACCAGATTGGATATGTCACAAGACACAACTTTAGTGAGGAGTTGAATAAACGACATAAAATTAGGAATATTGTTGGTGGAATCTCCAAGGAATATTCCCCCGAAACCAAGTAGTTCTAATTAAGGTGTATAGAGGAACCAAGCAACGGATGCAATGTGACATGTGTGACGACTGGAACCATCCGCATATCCAACATATGGTAAGGGTGATGAAGACATCTATTCAAAAGAATATTTTTGTATGAGAAATAATACTCAAAAAACCAAAGTATTCCATACACATCAAAAAAAGACAAAAATTATATACATAAAATTTCAAAGAAAATGCTCAGTAAAGTACTAGGAGAAATACTTCTTCAGATAGAGCCTGTTATGAGGCTCAGCGAGCAGGATTCCATTACAGTCCTAAAGTTCATAGGATCCTTTAGAAGGAACCTTGGTGACAACGTATGGACCAATCCATAATGGTTGAAGTGTTCCTATCCCAAAGAGGTCATGTTTCTGATCATAAATTAGAACGAGATCACCCTCTTGGAAAGAACGAGGCTTGACAATTTCTTCGTATTGAGCTTTGACTCGATGCTTGTGGGCTTTAAGGGCCAGTGTGGAATCTCAATGAGTTTCGTCCAACTGATTGAGTGAGAGCAAGTGCTCTTCTTCGACAATAGTGCTAGGTAGGAGTTCAACGACCAAATTAAGTGATGGAATCTCACACTCGATTGGGAGAACTGCTTCCAGACCATATGCTAACTGGAATGGCATGAAGACTGTAGAAGTTTTCATTGATGTTCGGTGTTCCCATAATTTTGAGTATAATTTTCAATGCCACGTGGTTTTGTGATTGCTAACTAACTGTCGAATCATGGTCTTGAGGATAAAATTAACGACTTTGACTTGACCATTAGCTTGTTCATAGTAGGACGAAGAATGACCTTGTTGAAAACCTAGAAAGGAAGTTAACTCCATCATCATGTGGTTCTGAAAGTGAGAAACATGATATGTGACAATCGAGTGAGGTACACCAAACCCGCAGATAACCTAATTAAACAGAAAAAGAGCAGTGGTTTCTCCATTGGCCCAAAAAGTGGGAATGGCTTTAGCTCATTTCGTGAAATAGTCGACTACAAATACAATGTAGTTTTTTCCATCAACGGAAGTGGGATTACATGTTACAAAGTATATTCCCCATTTGGCGAACAGATTGACGGAGATAAGCGGATGTAAAGGGGTGGGATGGGCATGCATCTTCTTAGTAAATATTTGACATGGATGACACTTCTAGATGGAAGTAACACAATATTTAAACAAATTGGGCCAATAGTATCCTGCACACAAGATTTTCTGAGCAATAGCTATTCCTGAAATATGACCGCCACATGACCCAACATGGATTTCATTTAAAATGTGTTCTTCCTCAGTAAGGGTGAGATAATTTCAAATAAATGTATCGACACTATGAAAATATAGAGTATCATTAAGCACTAGATAGTGTCTAGCTTGATGATGGTCATTTGATGTTAGATTCAAGTGGAACCTTTGAGTTTAGAGGTAGAAAATAATTTCTCCATACCAAGGATCATTTGAGTTAACTAGATAGACTGATTCATCAGTGAATGGATCATGAGCTACTTCTATTAGGTCAACTTTGGGAAGATCCAATAGTAATTCGGAAAATACAAGATATTTATTAGCTTTGGCAGCAACGAAAACCAAGTCAAATTGTTGGAGGATTACAATCCATTTGGAATATTTTCCTCCAATGATTGGGTGAGAGAGGATGTGTCTCATGCGATTCTACAAAGCAATGAAAGTAGTCTGTCGCAACAGTATGTAATCTCAAAGGCGGTTGACAACAAAGACAACCACTAAAGATAGTTTCTTCACATGTGAATATCATAATTAAGGCCTAACAAGGCCTTTTGACAGATAATATATTACATGCTCACTATCGCCATCATGCACTTGAACTAGAACCATTCCAAGGGAGGATGGTGAGGCTTCTAGGTAGAGGAGAAAGTCGTGCAAATATTTGGGGGA
Source organism: Pinus albicaulis (assembly GCA_034641835.2). NCBI lineage: Eukaryota > Viridiplantae > Streptophyta > Pinopsida > Pinales > Pinaceae > Pinus > Pinus albicaulis. The sequence continues at coordinate 604,313,715 of CM076574.1, forward strand.
ACTAAGAAGTGGGGTGCAAACGAGGGCCTATTTCAAGGCATCAAACAATAATTGAGCTTGATCATCCCTCAGATACAGTACCCCTTTCTTAAGTAATTTCATAAATCCTTTCGTTAACTCGACATAGTTTACGATGAAGTGACCTAAGAAGTTTTCCTTCCTTTGCAAATGTTGGAGTTGTAATATGGATTATGGTGTGGGTAATTCAATCATTTCCCTTACCTTATCAGGATCAACCCTAATCCCATGCTAGGAGACAATGAACCCAATAATTCATCTAGACTTGATAAAAAATATGCATTTATGCAGATTTAGATTGATGTTGTAGAACCTATACCTATCGTAGATTGCTCAAAGATGAATGAGGTGTTGAGCTCAGTTCTTGGAATGAGAAGGAAGATCATCCAAGTAAGCTTGAATAATGTGTATGATATCATGAAATTCATTGTCCATAACCCTTTGAAATGTGCCTCCAGCATTCTTGAGACTGAATGGGAGTTTTTGATACACAAAGATTCCCTAAGGCCAAATGAAGGCGGTTTTATGCTAGTCATCCTTTTTAATAGCGATCTCGTTATAACCGTAGAAGCCATCATAAAGGAGAAATATTTGTATTCGAAATAGTCATCGATAATATGATCTATAAACAGAATTAGATAATTGTCTTTTATACATGCGACATTCATATCATGGTAATCGACACAGACCCAGATGGTGCCTTGTTTCTTATCTATGGGAAACATATTGGATACCCATTTTTTTAAAGGAACGTGATAGATGAAACTAACATGTAAGAGTTTTTAACTTCCATCTTGATGGTTGTTGCTTTGCGAGGGTCGATAGGTCGGAGCATTTTCCGAATAGCCTTGGCATTGTCATAAATCTTGATCTCATTCTCGACTATAGAAGGATATATGCTAGGCATTTCTTCATAAGACCAAGCAAGAAAATCGTGGAATTCCTTAAAAAGGGATGTGAAGCGTGAAATTTCCCTAGGAATCAAATCTACTCCAATCCATATATTTTCCATGATATCTATTTTGATCGAGATGTCTATGACCATAGTCTTAGAAATATTTCCCATGTTACGTTGATGGAACAATTTCAGGTGGGTCGAAAGGTAGGATTTGCATAGTGGCGCTTCTGAATCAGACATCGAAGCGCGATGGTGAAACTCATCACAAGGTCGCTCTTCTAAAGACATGATCTCTCAAATAGCTTTGTCCGAAGGTAGGACTTCATTGAGGAGATCTTTAGAAGGAACTGTGTTGGGCGAGAGGGTGGTACCATTGGTTGAAACCAAAGCAGTGGAGGGTTCAGATGCTAATTGGATGGCTCGATAAGCCAACTCAGCTGGTGAAAGTGACATCTATTCTCCGTAGGAATAAATTTCTGAAGGGGGAAATGGGATTAAGGGGCAATAAAGCCATCCAAGATGGTGGATATCATTGAAACTGTGTGTGGAACCTCAGGCTGCGGGAGAGTAAATCAACCCATAAGGGAAGACACCTTCAAAATACCGGTACTAATATTTACGTAAGAATCATGGATTCCTCCTACTATGGGTACAGTGCTACTAGATAACGCAGAATAATTTGGAGTGCAGAAGGATAACCCGTCCACTTTAACTATCTTCCCATCAATAGGAAAGAGGATTAGTCGGAAAACCGAAGAAACAATGGCGGTCATGGCATAAGACCAACTGCAGTCCAAATGGAGATTACAGTCGAGATGATGATATATGACTTTAATGTCCACTATTATAGTATTCCTACTAAGAGTAATGGGGTAGCTATCAAGGTAGCATTTTGGGATGAAGGTGTGACCGTCAAGCGCTTTGATGGAATTCGACGGTTGAGACATAGTAGGAGAACCCAAAGTGAACCAGCATGCAACTGACATTACGAAGGTAGAGGCACCTTTGCCAATGACAATTCGATGGATGGGCCTGCCTTTCGACACAACTTGAAATTGGAAGGAAATTTCATGGGAAAGGCGAGGTTTTTATTTTTCCAAGTCAAAAATGGCTAGAATAGAATCTTGAGGGTAAATTCCACCAATGGCCGAAAGTAGAGCTTTCCTTTGTGCTAGGAAGGTTTGCAACACTTCGAGAGAAGACATAGCTGACAGTTCTTGCATCAAGTATTGTACAATGTTGTAGTTTTTGACAAAACGTGCAGAGGTGTTATGAGTCATGTGACGAAGGGTCCCTTTGGGGGGACAAATTATAGGGTCAACAACAGACCTTTCGATATGAAGATCGTTGGATGGCGGTGGATTTGAAATCGAAGTAGGATATTGAGCATAAGTGGCTAGATTTCCATAGATTTTGGCTAGAGTTTAGAGTTAAATTATCTCCATGCCATAAATGGTGGATGGCCCTTCACCAGAAGGATGAAAAACACCATTGCTCCCTTGCATGGGTTTTCATGGGTTTGCAACAAGATGTTGCTATTGTTGTTGATTAGGAAAAGGGTTATGTAGGATAGCAGGCGTCCTCCCAGTATCCTTTTTCATAATAAAGTCTGTGCATTCCTGAAGGTGAGTATTTTTATATGTCAAGTGTTCCTCCACATAGGTTTGGCAAGGGAATCCAGTAGTTTTGTCTTTCCCTTTGATAGTTTTAGCAACATTTCTCTAATTTGGATTATTCTGATTGTTCGGCTGCTCCTCAGAAGGAGTGGTATTTTTATTATTCTCCTTTTTCTTACTGCTGGGTTTTTGTGTATATTTCATAGAGTTTACCTTAGTGGTTGGAAGAGGAGCCGATTGGGTAGCGGCGGTGGAAACTGGAGATGGCTGGGAAGCATGCTCACTAAGATGTTTTACAACAACACTGGAGGTTGTGCCAACGAGGCCATTGGCATGTGCTCTGGGTTGGTGAGTAGCAGGATAATTGGAGTTTCCAGGGGCATGGAGGAGTAAATAATACATCATGTCATATTGTGAATAGATTAGATTTAGATGTTGTGCACAACAAATGGATTTATCTTCTATGATCGCACCTGCTGAGGCAATGTCCGTAGAAATGGGAGGAAGGAGTGACTTGCATAACCAATATGCTAATAGATGGTTTGAAATTGGGGCTTTGACAAGCCTTTTCCTACATCTCCATTCATGGATGTGATTAGAGATGTGGGTGGCAGTGTCTTCGCGCAACGCGGTTATAAGTTCCAGTCCGTTTTCGTAGTGAATAGGGAGCTAAAAGTGTTTGATAAATTCCATTTCTAAGGCACAAAATGTGTTAACTATAGCTCATGGTAACTCAATGTACCATTTGTCAATGTAGCCTGTGAGGGTGTGGGGAAAGAGCCTGAGACAGATACTATCATCGACCATTGAATTAGAAACAAACCATAGATGATAGGTGGTGACATGTGTGGCTGGGTCATCCCCTTGTTTCCCTTTGAACTTAGGGATATCTGAAGGAATATTATGCAGTATAGGAGGCTAAATAGGGCTATGATTGATGGGATCATTGGTCAATTTATATTGATAAGGGATGTATAAGTTTTCCCAAAATGAAAATTGCATTGTTTCCCTAAAGCTTGACCAAGGAGGTATTGGTTAACCAATCTGACTGTAGCATCTTCCCATCAAAGTGTTCCCAATGGGATATGCAGGACTCGTCTGATAATAGTTTCCAGGTAGTGGCAGTGTAATGATGTAAGATGGTTGTCAATAAGGGTTATTAAACTACTAGACAAAAGGCCGGTTGCCTCTAGGGTAATAATTCCCCCCTTCTCCCAATTGAGTTTGGGGAAGGGCTACCCACATAGACGTGAAAAATTTTGCTGGTGGCATACTGTTGGCTGCATAATTTACATTTGGTATAGACCATACACCAAAAGGTTTACCACTAAGAGGATTTGGATTAACTATGGACGGAATTGATTTTCCAATGGATTGGAGGGGTACCGAATTCCCCCATGACACATATGTGTTGGTAACACTACCCCCTGGCATGGAGGCCAAGGGGTTTGAACTCAACAAGGGATTCCAACTGAAAGGGTTTTTGAAAGGAACCGTGCTATCCACGTTAGTAGAAGCGATAGATGGAAGTCCAAGAGGAAACACGAAAGGAGTGGAGACCGGAAGGATTGTAATTCCACTCATAGATGTTGTGACCAAGTTGTTGGGACTAGACATATTCTCACTATTAGGGTTTCCAGTCAGTTGTGAATAACTAAAAACTGGTGGGGAAGGTGGTGGTGGAACCAAGTTGGCCACTTGTGCCAATTACCCATTGGTCACCGATTGTGCATTAGATATGTGTGTAGCTGAAGATATTGCAAGTACTGATGCTACTTGGATCATCACAGGCCCAAATGGGTTAGTGAGAGGAGGATTATAAGGAGGCACAAATTATTCCATGAAAGGATCCTTAAGCAACACAGTATTTTGGGAAGCAATGTATGAAACAGGGGTTAACACTGGACACTATTCTTTCGAAGAAGACTATGGGTCACCGAGACTCGAAAAATCCGCCAAGTTCAATGGGGAACACCTCTTTTCCATCTATATAGAAGACAAGGGTCGAAGAATGCCACAATGACCAATAAATTTTATCAATATTTTAATGTGATATATTATTAAGTCTCAGTGATAGTCAAACCAACACCTAAAAAATAAAATAACTCTAAAAGTAAATCAATCAAGCAGCCAGAGGGGAAAGTCCCTATCTAAGAACTACCGTTTGCTGGAGATGAAACCTAATATCATAATAAAAAATAGAGAGATATGGTCATATTTACAGTTATGGTTACTCTTGAGCTTCACTCGAACCTCAAATAATGGAGCCAAGTACTCTCATGAAGACGAGCACCCTCCCAAAAACCAAAGACATAGTAGGTACATCTATGTCAGGTACTAGGGAAGCCCGACCCAGTCACCTTGTGTTCATCCCTAGAGTATGGAAACTATGTATACCTAAAAACACAGACACTACTAGGGGGGTCACCGTTGTAGACAACACACTGTATGGGAAGAACACCTGAATCCCCGATCCAGTTTTGACATCCTTGAGGGGAACCCCAATACACAGAATGCCCACTAGATATGTGATCGAAGGCAGGCTACCTTCTCACAAATAAAAAAATTGTCTTGCACTTACTCCTTTTTGAGGGGAGCAGTCTTGATAGTATGAGTGCAATAGGATTTGCACTATTTAATGACACTAGTCTCAAGTTTGGCGATCTTGGGCAGTTTTATCACTCTGCCTATCCCAAGATCCTAGCTTGAAATAATATTTGTGTAATATCAGAAAAGAGTTATTGATTGACTTTATTAAGCGCTTAATTTTAGTGTACTACATTTAAGTCTCCGGAGGGGGATTGTATGTGTGAAATTTATGCGACTCTGACACAAACCATGCAAAAAATGATTTTTAGTTTAGTTCGATGAAAGAGTTACTTGTACAAGGAGAAATTATTCATACATCCATGAAACAGTACATATCCAATAATGCAGTTCAACCAATGAAAGATACAGATACCAATGATCTCTAATCAACTATATTAGAATCCAATCCGGTGGAATTCATGAATGTTTTTTTTATGGCCGCATGATCCAGGATGGATTGTGGTAAATACTGGTTTCTATTGATGAGGGTGAGGTGATTTAGCTTCGTGATGCCCTGGTTGGTTCTTATGGTTTGAGTTTCACATTAATTCTTGGAATATGGCATAGGGGTGAATGGTTGAAGAGATATTTGGCTCAATAAATATATGGTCAGGTGGAACGTGGTAGTCCCCTTCCAAGTTGGCTTTTGCATTCTTTAATAAGAGATTCTTTCCTTGACATATTATGTGTAAATGTACTAGTTTATATGTGAAGTCTATGGCTGATGTATCCTTGAAAATTTTGTTGTTATTATGTTGGTTATAAGTATGTATTATGACAGTGATGGTGTATGGTTCTCCCCATGTTTTTATTTTTAAATGAATGAAAAATTTATCTATGACCTAATAGATCATAATGCAATTAATGATATAAGGGAATATTTATTCTTAGTGATTCTCAGATAAGTATGAGACCCCTATGTTCATATTTTTTGTTTAAACATGTAGATTACGTATTTGAGACATCTTTGAAGAAATTTCTGTCATGGCTCATAGGGGTCCCATCTAGACCTTCTCAATGTTTTTGCAAACGTATCATTGTTTTGTTGTTATAATTCATTTATGAACCTGCCATTGTGTTTTTGGAAGTGAAATGGTCTCTAGGCCTGAAAGAGTGGCTCAAATATTGGGGATGTTGACATAGTTCCGAGGAAAAATTTCCCCAAACACATGCATATCCATGTCATGGGAGTGTCTTGAGCCTCCCAGGTGCAACCTTTCCCAGATCAAGGGATCATCCAGGGGTTTAATAGTCTAAAAACACAGTGGTGCCCATGGGCTAGTTACCTGAGTGGTTGGGATGGCTCCTAGGAGTTTTGTTGTCGATGTGGAAGGTCTGTTTCATGTGTTTCCATCGATTGCACTTCATTAAGGTCACCTAGGAGGTTGAATCATATCATAGTAGCCTCTCATCACATGTTTACCCTAGTTGGCTGGTTACTTGGATAGATATGGGAGGACGGTTTTATAGAGTGATATCATATCATGTTGCACTCTCTTTGGGTCATATCGCATACCATAGAGTGGTATCAGAGAAATTTGTGCTATCTTTGGGTCATATCTAATACCACAAAGCATGGTTCACCCCTTGGACTAGATGGGAGAAATGTGTTTGTCGTGCATACATGTCAGTTGCATATGTGTTTTGTATGTTTGTGGACTATGTGCATGTTGTGTATGCATGGTGGTGGTCATTGTTACAGTTGTGTCACCATGTGGAAGTTGATGGTCTTTTTGTTGGATGTGATAGTCATGAGTGCATGTTAGTTATTTATGTCAATGTATATATGTTGTTATGCATGCATTGTCATGGTTATAGTTGTTGTCCATGAGGTCATTGTAGGAATTTTAGGTCATCATGATGTTGTTGATATGTTATGATGTTGATGTGTTGGTTGAGATAGAGCAGAAGATGTAGATCATCAAAGTGAAGTTGCAACACTAGACTTTGGGGTAAGAGTAGATCGTCATACATGTTAGTTAATGGATTGTTATTTAATGTATTTTTATATGCATGTTTGTCATTTTATTTTTGTTGTGGTTACATTCATGGTAGATGTTAGTGAATCAGTGTGGTCATATGTATGTGTGTCGAATAGTCATGAATGATAGTAATGCGTATTTATATGCATTGTTGTTGTTGTTTTACGTTAGTTAACTTGATGATTATGTTATACATTGTAGATGAGTATGTTATTTGTTAACTTCTTGTTGTTATATGTTAGTTAACTTGATGATTAGGGTTATTGCATTAATATATTGATGTTATATGTATCATGTTAATCTCGATTGAACTATGCAAATGGTTATGGTTACGATATTCAAGTATGAGCCAACATATTTGTGATACATTAAGGTACGAGTTTTATTATGTCGTTTATTTGGTGCTTGAATGTTTGATTATGTCATATATTTGGTGTTTGAGTGTTTGGTGTCTATTATGTCGTCTATTTGGTGATTGAATGTTTGATTAATTTCATGATATGAGCATGTGTCTATAAGATTGCATGAAGTAATGATATTGTTTTAAGATGGTTGTAATAGCACACTATGTGTTGAGATAGATAATGTGTACTTGAGTATAAGTAGGTGGTAGTTGTGGTATTATGATTTTGACTATTAGTTGATTATGACATGTTTTTTAGTATTGGTAGAGGTTGATTTTAGTTTATAGACATGATGTCTTGATATTTGGAACATGTGATTGACATGTGTGAACAATTGCAGGGAAACATGTTTGGTATTAGCATGAAAAGGTAATAGTTTATGTGTTTATATAAATAACAGATGGGTGATGTGACAAAACATAGTAGTACTCAATTTCAACAAGGAAAAATAAAGGAATAGGGTAATAATTCCTTTGGAAATGTTTGGGAATGATAATTCCAAATGAATGAGCACTTTTCATGGAAACATGAAGTCTTATTAACCCTAATCTTGTCTCATATGATGTTGACATGTGCTATATTTATGAACTTGTATTTGACAGGTATAAAAATTGGTTTCTAGTTATGGCTGGATTTGTCAAGGGATTGGAGTCCCTTGAGAGATGATATATGTACGTGTTGAGATACAATGTGCCTAGTATAGCAAGGTAAGGTAACTGGTGTATTGTATGTTTATATTATACGCTGAAAATTATGTGTTTATGGTGATATGATGCATGGGATTACATGGAAAAAGAGGTTGCCATGAAATTTTGAAGAAGGATCGGGTTGATATTTCCCTTGGAAACATTGGGAACCCATGGGATTGAGTCGTGGCATTTGTTGCTAGTTTTATGCTTTCGGTATTTGTGATATTTTTGTGCTTGATTTGCAGTTTTGTTTTTGTTTGGTGCATGATCATGCCACTTTCTTGTTGTGTCGTATGGATTTTTTTTTTCATGGTCTTCTTCTTGCTTGATCTTGTTGTTTCCTTTTATGTTTTGAGAGTCTTGGGAATTGGTTGGGAAAGAGGAAAATTAATGGAGCTCAGAGAGAATTGTGTGCTACCCAGCAGGTAATTTAAATCGTGAATGAATCTCTGTGCATGAGTAAAGGGCATCAGAAGGTAAGAATATGATAACTAATTGGAATGGTGGGGTTCATTGGGATAAATGGACAATGGAAGAGTAGTATGAGAAAGGTAATCAGGTAAGGTTAAGTAAAAGGATTTGAGGCGTTATATTCCTTGGCTATGTTGGGAACTATGGTTCTCAACGTGGTGCATGCCGTGTTCAAATAAAGGAAGTTCTATTAACCTTGACCTTATGATATCTTGTAATTATGTTTTTATTATGATTATGGTAATGTATATATATGCATGTATGTATGTCTTTTTATAACGCTATCATGAGTGATTTATGTTGATGTTTATAAATATATATACATATGTATGTATGAAGTTGTCTAACAAGGTCCTTAAAGATCATGATTGTTTTATGATAATGTTTATATGTATATATATGTATGTATGCATGTCGTTGTATGACATGGTCATCGAGAATCATTCTTTGGGAGGATTCATTCCTTATGCAGGTGAATGACATGATGAGGTTCTTAGCTTATGTGGAATCAAGTGGGAAGAATAACCTTGAAATACCTAGAAGGTCAATATCATGTGGGTATGAATTTATATTTTGTAATTATAATATGTATCTGTTTATGTTATGGTAGGTAATGTTGAGGGGTACATCAGTGGAATGAAAACAATGTGATCTGCTGCATGCTAGGATAAGCATGGATAGTGGAAAGACACTAGAAACAAGGTTTCTTTGTGGAGTTAGTGTGGGGTCTCTGGATGTGTAGTACTATTTTTGTATATATGTTGTACATGTTGCACATGTGATGTTGCGTGCATACAATGTTGTGCATATATGTTTTTGTGTGTATATTGTATATACAGTGCCAGGTATAGATGGTGCTACATACATATTGGATATACGGTGTCATGTACATATCGTATCATGCGCATGTCGGATATGTGGCATTGTGTACATATCATATCCTACGCATGTCGGATATGCGGTGTTGTGTGAATTTTGTGTGGTCCTCATGTTGGATATAAGGTGCTATGTACATATAGTGCTATGTACATGTTGTTTATGTAGTGCTATGCACATATGTTGTTTTGTGCCTGTTATACATGTGGTACTGTGTACATATGGTGTTGTGTGCATGATTTTACATGTGGTGTTGTGTAAATGTTGTACATGTGGTGTTGTGTGTAGGTGGTGTTGTGTACACGTTGTCCATGTGATGTTGTGTACATGTGGCGTCATTTACATGTAGTGCATGTGGTGCTGTGTACATGTGGTGTTGCGTACACGTTATACAAGTGGTGTGGTGTACATGTGGCATTGTGTACACTTTGTGCAAATGGTGCCATGTACATGTGATGTTGTGCAGGTGGTGCTATGTACATGTGGTATTGTGTACATGTTGTACATATGGTACTTGTCTACATGTGGTATTGTGTGCATGTCATACATGTTGTGTTGCGGGCATGCAATACTATGTATGTGCATTGTGTATTCATGGTATCATGACATGGGAATTCGTTGTGTTTATGCCTAGTTTAGGTGTATGTATGTGTTTTCTTGTACACTGGGTGTAGTTCTATGTGTTGTGTTGTATACCAGGTTTAGATTTATGTATTGTGTGGTGTTTTATGCCATGTGTGGATGTATGTGGTGTGATGTACAATGTGTGTATGTGTATGTGATTGAAGAGAAGCAAGGGAATTGGGTGCTTGTCGAGTGTGGAAAATGATCCGGTGTGTGTACAAAAGAAAAAAGGTAGAAGTAAGCACTGATGAAGGATAAGTATCATTATTTTATTTCAGTTTTATTATGCATATGATCTATGATTCTAACTTATGATGGTTACATGTGATTTATGATTATGGTTTATGGTGATTTCATGTGATTCATGATTTTAATTTATGATGGTTGTGATTTTAGCTAACCATATGTGATATGTTTATACATGATGATTTGATCAAATAGCTAGTTTGACTTGTTGTGATAGGAAGTGAACAAAATTGAAAGTGTATCTTATTAAAAAGCTACCAATGAGGTATGATGTGAATTTATTTCAATTTATTTTGAATCTAATGGTAGTTATGTGCTTGGTACATGAAGCACTAAAATCCCCGGATGGGTGGTTGAAACTGATTGCAAGAAGTAGCAGCAATAACAAAAAGTAATTGAAACAAGAAATAGTATGTTGGTAAAGCACTTAAGGAGCATGGACATTATGGGACACTATTACCCAATAGAGTCCATTTATTTCCATGAGAATGTTATGACCGGTATGATAGTTTTGAGGTAGGTATATGCCTTGGTTATTTGAACTTCTGATGTAAGGAAGCTTTTCCTAGGGATGGATCACCCGAGATAGGGGATGTCGGGGAACTTGGAAGGTGAGTAACTACAGGAAAGGGGATGGCCGGATTTCCTGAGGGAATGCTTATCAGAGAAGGGAAGGTCGGGGATAGATTTTTTTTTGGTCATTAGCATTACCAGATGGAATGAGATACACATTAGGAGTGTTCCTTAGAATAATGAGCCGATAATTGTGCACTGAGAGGACAAGTGGCACATGATTGTAGTAGTGGACATTAGATGCAACTTTGGCTCTAATAGTGAATTTTGGAATTCTTGGGAAGGAAGTGAATCCTAGTACTATTTTTAGGGTGGAGGTGTGAGCCTTTGGATTCCCTTGCTGCGGATGCAGGCATCGTATCCTTTTATTTTTTTTTTGGGAAAATGCGCATATGTGTATATTATTTTAAATACTATATTGAGATAGATTTATAAATCTCCGTGAAAAATATGGTTATTTGCTGGTTGATAAAATGTGGTTGTCATGGAAACTACTGTAATGAGTCATGTTATAAAGCTCCAGTAAATTGTATGATTTTCATGTTTTTAGTTGGTTGATCATTGTAAGCATTGCAATGAGCCGTGTTATAAAGATCCATGGGAAGTATCTTTTTCTTTTAGAAGTCTTGTTGGTTGTAGGTGTTATTGAACACCTAGGATGGTGTTACCCCAAGGGGGAGGTTTCTGTAACAGGCCCGATGAAAACTCCATCTAATAAAATTTAATAAAGGAAAAATAATAACCATGGTTTATGGGACACTTATTCCAAGCTGAATGTTGGGAAAAACATCCTAGTGAGGGTGTTCATTGATTTATTGTGGCTAAAAAAACTGGAAAAGCTAATGGAAAAGGTTTTGGAAAGTTTATTTATGAAAATAATGCAAAATAGGGGAAATGGAAGGCATAAGGTCACAAATTTCATGTGAGGAGGAAAATGATGGAAAAAATGGAAAATGAAGAAAATAGAGGCCTAATTGATAAAAAGGATTTTGAGGATTAGTTGGTACCTTTTGTAAGTGTAACCTTTTGTTATTTTAGTTTTGGAGATCTCTCATTCTTCTCTCTCTCTCTCACTCTTGGACACAGAGTTTTCTTGGAGCACTTTGGCATTGAATCACGAAAGGAAAAGAAGGTAAGATAAAGGAAGGAACAAGCAAGGGAGAGAAGGATGAAGTAGCTACAACATGATTCTTTGCAGGTATCAAATTACATGTGTGATTTCCTTGCTATATTTGGCATGCATTTTATTTCATGTGGTTATTTGATGTCATGGCATGGGTTTTTCTAGGTGTGACAATGTTTCTAGCCTAGCCTTTCCATTTCTGGATAGACATGGTGTGATGGGGTTCTCATGTTTTAGTTGAGATGGATTTCCAGATGGATTCGAAGCTGAGTGAGGTGGATCTATGACAGGAAGAACACATGGCCTAGTGATCCTTGAAAGAGAATGTGGATTACGGTTAAGCCACTAGCCTAGTGACCCGTGAACTAGACTGTGGGTTGCGGTAAAGCCAAGTATAGTGTGCCTAGGTGGGCCTAGGAATACTTGACTGATGAATGGCAGGATATACGATAAATCCTAGAGGTGGTTTCACTTGATTAGGCCTAGGAATCATTGCAAGTGAATGGCGTGATATACGATAAATCCTAGAGGGGATTATTGTTGAATATTGAAATAAGAAATAGTGAAGGAGGCATCATGAAACATCATCCTTGATCCTAGTTGGAAAATAATCACCTAAACTAGGTGGGGCCCACACAGGCTATTTTTAGGTGTAAGTCTATTTTTAGACTATATCTATTTTTAGACATGGTGTGCATATTATATATGTAGCAGGATGCTATTTGCAGATGGTTGGTCAAATGTGAAAAATAGATGAGATTCTATTTTTAGAATATTGGGCGAAGTCTATTTATAGATCGTCAATCTAAAAATAGATGCATGTCGATTATTATTAGCTCTTAATAATAATCAGACTCTAAATAGCAACTTATTCTCTTGGAGCACTTTATTTCAGTGAAAAGATTTGTAAAATCAGTGGGATGAAGGAATTATGCAATTCCTAAGGGTTTACTGGAGTTCATGCATGGAAGACTCAGTTAGAACTCAAGTGGCAGAGTTATGACATAGTTGGAAGAAGTAGTTATGGAGTTGTATTCAGTTTAACTCAGTTAGACTCAGTTGAGCTAGTTGTATCTAGTCTAATTGAATGATACACTAGTGAGAGTGGAGTGAATTAATTAGTTAATTAATTCACAAATAATAACTCATTAATCAACCGAACAATACAACAGTTAACTACAGTGCATGTCAGTTTCAATGAAGACCTAGTGGAGAGGTAGGTGAAAGGGAAATATGGACTATCTGTTGTGACTATAGTGATGCATTGATTGCATCACACACTCAGTGGAGATGCCAATGAGGATTGCACAGTCAATCCAAGATTAATTTGAATTCATTCAGAGATATTCTTCATCAAGGATTGCGCAATGGAGGTAGGCTAGCAGGTGGCAAAGATCGGTGCATGGATTTGCAAGATTGGGCCTGATTAGTGTATGATGATTGTACTGTACTGAGAGCTTGTGATAAGCTTTGTATATTTGTATGAGATTGTCATATGATCTCCATGTTACATAATATATAGTTGGGGTTTTCAGCTTTAGGCTTTCCTAGTTAAAAACTGTGTTATGTGCGATTGAATATTTTTGTTTATGCTTCACATGTGTGTGAAATTAATTTTTCTGCAAAAGATTAACAAGTGGAATAGATTTCGTATCTTGCATCAAGTTAAATAGTGTGAGATCAGGTGGATCTAGGACATATGCATGCTTAGTGCATATAATTTCTACATGGTATTAGAGCATTTTTTATTGAAGATTGCAATTGTGAAGTGAGTTTGTGCTGGTGGACAGTTCGAATTTGCTACAGAAGATTCTTGGTGCAAAAATCGAGTATACATTGAAATGTCTTTCAATGGGTTGAGATTGGAGTATGCCCTTGATGGGAGCTCTAATTACATAGCATGGAAGGACAGGATGGAGGCGGTGCTGGAGGATAATGGGCTAAAGAAGTTCATCAATAGCGATGTTCCTAAGCCAGGATCTAGTGATGCTGCATGGAAAAAGAAGACTGCAAAGACGAGGAGGATTCTGTTGGAAGCTGTGAAGGACCACATTGTGTCTAGCCTTCATGGGAAAGCCACTCCATTCTTAATGTGGAAGGATTTGACAGATTTTTTCCAAAGCAGAAGTGACCAGAGGAAGTTGGCGCTTAAAGACAAGCTTAGAAAAATAAAAATGGAGAAAGGTGACAGTATTCCAAAATACCTCACGAAGTTTGTCCACTACAAGGATGAACTGGGAAGTGTGGGGGTTAATGTTGATGAAGAAGACTTGGTGAGCTTGGCTCTCCTTGGGCTTTCGAAGAGTTGGCATAGCTACGAAGACTTTGTCAATGGACGGGAGAAACTGCCAGGATGGGAGCGACTTTGGTCGGATCTTGTGCAGGAGGAGATAAGGTGGGGTACCAGGGATGGATCTTCATCGAAGAATGAAGATGAAGAGAATTTTTCTTTGGCTGCCATAGCAAGGAAAGGGAAGGGGAAGAAAAATCCTTCTAAATTTGGTGCGAAAGGCAAGAAGCAGGATTTGTCCAAAGTGAAGTTTTTTCACTGTCACAAGCATGGACATTTCGCCACTAACTGTCCATATAAGAAGAAGAATAAGAAGGCTGCTGGATTTGCAGCTGGAGAGGCCTTAGCCTCGCAATTTGAGCTGGATTTTTCTTTGATCGCATGCTTGGTTTAAGGCTACATGGGATCGGTGTGGTATCTCGACATTGGTGCGTCTTTCCATATGACATGAGACAAAGAGTTGTTTAGTGACTTGGAGGAGAAGGACCTCCAAATGCATATAGAGATGGGCGACGATGGTCGGTATAGTGCGACAGGATTTGGGACCATTACCTTTGAGAGGGAGTCCGATAATCCATTCTTGTTGAAGAATGTCATGCATGTTCCAGGTCTGAAGAAGAACTTGGTCTCAGTCACAATGCTGGAAGACAGGGGTTATGATGTTTTTTTCAGTGAGGGAAAAGCCTTCCTTCGACATAAAACAACGGGTCAAACCAAGAAGATATGGGTTCGAATTAAGAACCTCTACAAGATGGAGGTAGATGTCTGCCCTGCAATGGTGGGCAAAGCAGAAGGAGTGGTGAGCCGGGATGAGGGCGAGTTATGCCACAGGAGATTGGGCCATCTTCACCATGGCGCTTTGAAGATTTTGCAGCAAATTTCTACTGGACTTCCCAAGGGTACTCTTGCGCAGTCAGATCAGTGCAAAGGATGTACTATGGGTAAGTTTGTGAAGACCACCTTTCATGAGAAGGAGAACCGTGCTTCGGTGATCCTGGAGAGAATTCACACAGACGTGTGTGGACCATTATCGGTTGCTTCTAACAACTAAACACGAATTATTATGTGATATTTGTTGATTTATGAGGTCGTAAAATCAGGATCTTCTTCGTGCGGAAAAGAAGGTGAAACGTTCTCAAATTTACGTGAGTTCAAGAAGCATTTGGTGGAGAAGGAGTCACGGAAGTAGGTGGCGGCTCTCGGGGAGCAATAGTAATTGTGGTGAATACATCTCGGGCGAATTCAAAGAATTCTGTAGCAAAGAAGGAATTCGAAGAGAACTTATAGCGCCTCATAACCCACAGCAGAATGGGGTCGCGGAGAGAAAGAACAGAACGATCGTGGGTGCTGCATGAGCGATGCTGCATGACCAAGGCCTACCGATGCACTTGTGGGCAGAAGCGTGCAACACTATGATTTATGTGCAAAACCGTTGTCCTCATAGAGTACTTGGCATGAGTACACCCGAGGAAGCTTTTACTGGTAAGAAGCCTGATATTTCTCATTTGAAGATTTTTGGCTCACTTGTTTACATTCATGTGACGAAGGATGCCAGGAAGAAGTTGGAGCCGACTGCAGAAGTTGGGATATTTGTGGGGTACACAGAAACACCCCATAACTATCGTGTGTATTTTCCAAACAGTCGGATGACTGTTATGTGACGGGATATAAAATTCAGCAAGGTGTCTTAAAATTGAAGCTTGGAGAGGAGCGGGATTTGCATGCATGTGGAAGTGAGCTCGGGATGTGGAGTAGCCACAAGATGAGGATCATGGAGTGGGAGAAACCACTCATGCAGATAAATTTCGTGCCAGATGGGCAGAGGGAATGCATGCAACTATACCACCAAGTGAGAGGTGGGGCAACATGCATGAGTAATCCCACGAGGAGATTTCTGGGAAGGATTCATTGAGATGGTATGGATCTCATGAATTGAACCTGGCTACGAGGTGCCCATAGAGCAACGTGGCATGATCATTGGATTGATGCGGTGAGATCAAAGTGACAGTGAGATCAAAGTGACAGTGTCGGATACTAGAGCGCGGTTCAGAGTTGATAGCAAGTGTAGAGTGCATGGGTGCAGAGTTCAACAGCGCAGTGGTTCCTGAAGACATATGCAGTTGGTACTAGCAGAAGTCGAAGAATTTGATGATAGATGCATCAGATTGATTGGTTAGTTTGGGGCCTATTCAGTTTCAGAAGAGTTGCAGAGTAGATGCATGGAGTTGCATGGTGCTTACAAAGGTTGCAGGGTGAATGCATGGAGTTGCATGTCGCATGCAAAGACAGTCCTTTCTTGTTGAGAGGGAGTGTTGAAGATTGCAACAAGAAACAGTGAAGGAGGCCTCCTAAAACATCATTCCTGATCCTAGTTGGAAAATAATCACCTAAACTAAGTGGGGCCCGCAGGCTATTTTTACGTGTATGTCTATTTTTAGACATGGTGAGCATATTCTATAAGTTGCAGGATGCTATTTATAGATGGTTGGTCAAATGTGGAAAATAGATGAAATTCTATTTTTAGAATATTGGGTGAAGTCTATTTATAGATCGTTGATCTAAAAATAGATGCATGTCGATTATTATTAGCTCTTAATAATAATCAGACACTAAAAAACAACTTATTCTCTTGGAGCACTTCAGTTCAGTGCACAGATGTGGCACATCAGTGGACTGAGGGAATTACGCAATTCCCAAGGGTTTACTGGAGCTAATGCATGGAGGACTCAGTTAGAACTCAAGTGGCAGAGTTATGACACAATTGGAAGAAGTAGTTATGGAGTTGTATTTAGTTTAACTCAGTTAGACTCAATTGAGCTAGTTGTATCTAGTCTAACTGAATGATACACTAGTGAGAGTGGAGTGAATTAATTAGTTAATTAATTCACAAATAATAAATCATTAATCAACTGAACAATACAATAGTTAACTACAGTGCATGGCAGTTTCAGTGGAGACCAGTGGAGAGATAGGTGAAAGGGCAAGATAAACTATCTGTTGTGACTATAGTGATGCATTGATTGAATCCAACACTCAGTGGAGATGCCAATGAGGTTGCACAGTCAAATTTGAGCTATTCTTCATCAGATATTGCGCAGTGGAGGCAGGGTAGTGGGTGGCAAAGATCGGTGCATGGATTTTCAATATTGGGCCTGATTAGTGTATGACGATTGTACTGTACTGAGAGCTTCTGATAAGCTTTGTATGTTTGTATGAGATTGTCATATGATCTCCATGTTACATAATATATAGTTGGGGTTTTCAGCTTCAGGCTTTCCTAGTTAAAAACTGTGTTATGTGCAATTGAATATTTTTGTTTATGCTTCACATGTGTGTGCAATTAATTTTTCCGCAAAAGATTAACAAGTGGAATAGATTCAGTATCTTGCATAAATTTAAATAGTGTGAGATTGGGTGGATTTAGGACATATGCATGCTTAGTGCATATAATTTCTACAATTATCAGTTTAGGGCCTAGTGATCTGGTGTCAATTGTGGTAAATCCTGAGAGACTAGGAGACATGAAAATTCCTCACTGTGTAGGTGGAGAAATCTGGTGGCATTAATGCCTGTTTTATGGCCTAGTGAAACATGATGGATTACAGTAAAGTCTAGTTTCTATTAATGAGGATGAGGTGGTTTAGCCTCGTAATGCACTAGTTGGTTCTTTTGGTTTGAGTTTCACATCCATTCTTGGAATATGGCACAAGGTGATTGGATGAAGATATATTTGGATCAGAAAATATATGGTTGGGTGGAACGTGGTAGTCCCATTCTAGGTTGGATTTTGAATTCATTAATAAAAGGTTCTTTCTTTGACATATTATGTGTACATGTATTTTTTTATATGTGGAGTCTATGGTTGATGTATCCTTGAAAATTTTGCTGTTATTATGTTGGTTATAAGCATGTATTATGGCAATGATGATGTATGGCTCTCCTCATGTTTTAATTTGTAAATGAATGAAAAAGGTATCTATGACCTAATATATGATAATGAAACTAATGATATAAAGGAAAAATGCTTCTTAGTGATTCTCAGATAAGTATGAGACCCCTATGCTCATATTTGTTGTTTAAACCTACAGATTACATATTTGTGACATGTTTGACGAAATTCCTGTCATGGCTAGTAGGGGTCCAATCTAGACCTTGTCATTGTTTTTTCAAACGTATCATTGTTCTATTTTTATAATTCATTTATGAACATGTCATTGAGTTACGGGCATTGAACTGGGCTATGGGCCTTAAAAATTAGCTCAAATCCCAGGGACGTTGGCACAGGTATGAGGAAAAATTTCCCTAGACGCATGTATACCCATGTCATGGGAGAGTCCAGATCCTTGCAGATGCACCCTTGCCCATATGAAGGGAGTGTCCAAGGGTTTAATGGTTGAAAAACCCAGTGGAACCTAGGGGTTGTTTACCTAAGTGGTTGGGATGTTTCCTTCGAGTTTTTTTGCTGATGTGGAAGGTTTTTTTGATGTGTTTCTGTCGATTCCACTTCCTTAAGGTCACCTTGGAGGTTGAATCAATTCATAGTAGCATATCATCACATGTTTACCCTAGTTGGATGGTTACTTGGGTAGATATGGGGGAGGGTCTTACACTAGATTTGATACAAAATATTTTCATGAAGAAGAAATAACCAAATAGGAATCTTGTATCCAATAAAAAAATCTATCTTGAGGATTAAGAGAAGTAACTTGAAAACCTTGAAAATATTTCAAAAGAGACTTCACATACGGTGACACAATACTAAGAATATAATTATGTGAGACAACTATAATATGACCTAGTTTAGATATCTCATCAATATCGCGAGAACCTAAAATAACCATAAACAAGAGTTGAAGTGCCTCAAATCCCTAAGAAGTCCCAAAAATTTCAAATTTTTAATAATTATATTTTGAGAGCTGAGTCATATTGTGAATTGTATATGGACAACTAATATCAATAATTTCAACAAAATAACTATTATCTAGATGGAAACCATCTACGTAATTGGGTTGATTAGATTTTTCAACCTTAAGAAATAGATTACTCAAGTCATAAGGTTCTTCTAATTGCGTATATGAGGATGTATAGATCAGAGAAATTTCATGAGAAACTTGGACTAAAGAATTATCCTGATGCAATATTGGTAATTTCAAGGCATGGAAGGGATACTCAATAATTTCATTATTTCCTTCCTCATCATGTGTAACCTTACCACCTTGTGTCAATTCAAATTCTTCTAATCGAAATGTGAATTTGAAGAGCATGGAATATTTTCATTGTGAGCGATGGGACATAAGGGATAGTGAGATGAAGAAGTTCCCATAAGAAAATATTCTTTGACGATATCAGATTCTTGTTTTAAACCTTGTAAATCGAAGTATTCTTGAGAAATGAAAAGATAGGTGAATGTACCTGGGAATTAATCACCATATATATGTCGGTGGATTCATTTTAATTAGAATTATGGTTGTCCAAGTTTTTAGTTGGATTACACATATTGATTTAGTTTGACTGATTTCCCGGATCTCAAAATTATAGCTCAACCAAGATTGAAGGAACAATATCTTGACATAGAGTACTTTGAAAGAGGTAATATAAATTAAAATTGTCTTCAACCTTCAGCTCCTCTACCTATGGAATGTGACCACCTTGTACCTAATCACCATTTTGACCAACAAATTGAGAATCAAGATTATCTAGAGAAATGGCTAGTGGAGTGGATTGATCAAGTGAATTAAGGCACAAAGAGCCATGAGACGTAGATGATAGAGGATGAAAAGTATCCCTTGAATAAATTGTTGGAAATACTGAGAGGGGGGTGAATTTTTATTCTAATCAATTACTAACTTATTAATATTTTTAGAGCATTAATTAATAGCAACATCAAATTAGATCATAAACAAACAATATACATTAGAAACCATATTTTTTAGGTGGAAACCCCTCGAGAACAAAAACCATAGAACACTTTTATAATAATTCTGTGAGTACATCAAATGCTTCAGCTCCAACTTAAGAAGGGAAGGCCAAAATTTCCCTAGTACCACCCTACCACCCTGAAGTGTTCTCAGGATCCAACCTTAAGGTGAATGCAACCACCTTCCTTGCACCACCCAAACACCTTGAAAATTAAAAGATTTTGAAAATTATTGTGGGCTTCCATACTAGTGATAATGACCCACTTACAATGAGTATACCTCTACAAAATATTTGTGGGCTCCCATACTTGGGAAAATGACTCAGTTACAATGAATATTGATAGAAAAATGACATCCCAATAATGAAACCCTTACATAAACCCTTACTCTAGAAACCCTATTGTAATATAACAAGATTGTTGAAATGATAGTGAGGAACAACCGAAAAATGACAAAAACCCTTACTGCAAACCAATGGAACCCTTAGCCAAACTGATCAAAACTCAAAATTATTATTTCTATTATATAAAAATATGAAAAATAGAAACAATGATGCACATGTAGATATGCATAAATGAAACCCTAATTGTTTCTCAAGGTGATACCACAGATTATGAAATTATGTTGTATGTTGAGAGACACCTTCTCAAATTGTTGCAATAGTGAAATGACTATGAAAGAAACAAGAGACAAGGACACTAGTAAATATAACTGTTTTGGATAATAAGAGCCCTTTAAAAATATCAAAACATCAGAAATAACCATATATTGTACCAACCTTTGTCATTATTAGAAAGAGATTTATGCTCAGAACTGTGTCATAGTACCAATAAATTCAATATTATTAATAGTGACTTTGACTACAAAACCAAATAGCAGCATACTTCTTCAATCTTCTTGCAAATACCGTAGAAAATTGAAAAAGGCATATAACTTTCATGTCCAGCATCATGCATGATATGTCATATAGGCTATGAAACAAGAAAGTCCCACTGGTGAAATTACAAAGGTTTGAAATCTTCAGAAGTAATGAGCTTCTTTCATGTCAAGTATATCCAATAAGCCTTCTATTTGGACTAACGTGCTTTGAATTTGATTGTTAGAATTATGTTTTAAGTGACCAAATTCATACAACTATAATCAACATATAGTAGTAAATGTTTCAAAATTACCTTAAATAGTGGAACAAATAGTCCTAAATTTGTTCTAACAAACAAAAAACTTGTTTAGATATTAGGATGCACAAAAGTTTCACTTGCATTATAATTTTGGAACATGGAAATTGTTTTATGCATGATTCCCTTGCTTCATTTCTCAACATAGACAATATTTAGAACCCTTGGGCACAAATGTATGAATTTACTCACTCTTCTTCAAGATGGATCTAGGCCAGAAGATAATAGAATTATGAAGCCACAAAGGTATTTCAAAATGGAAGATGTTCATTAGTAATTCTATGTTTCAATGTATAGTGATAGATGGGTGTTTTTTGGATGCCTATCCCATTAATCCTAACCTAAATAATAGATTCTTTTGGTTCCCAAGTGGGATTACTAAATTTGTGTTAGATTAAGGTTGATTTTATAGGCTTAGCATGGGTTCATGAACCAAGAATTTTAATTTAGTGGTGTGTAGTTGTGTACAAGTTTATATGTTATACAAATCTACATTCAAGTATTGTGAAAGGAAATTAAAGATAATGAACTGCATAGAAATAGTGAAGATAATGTTGTAAATGAATAGTAATCAAACATTAAGTATAATCAAGTCACTACCCAACTTATGAGGGATTCATGAAAAGAAAAATAGGTAAAAAATGGGCAAAAAGGACGCTCAAATGGGTAGAAAAAAAATCAATAGGGAATATGAGATTTGATATGGTATTCTACAACCAAAATTATGCCAAGGTTATAAAGAGGAAATATTGGTTCAAAGCTATAGATTGAATTCAAAAAGATCTATCATAAAAGGGGATCCAAAGAGTAATTAAGGAGAGAATAATAGAAATAAAAATAGGAATGTTATTAAACTCAATTTATAATGGAGAAGCAAGTGATTAGATTTGCTAAAATGTGGTTACAAAGGTTTATCTAGCCTACTACAACAAACTACCAATTCAACGCTTAAAAACCCAACTTGGTCGAGAAGTACTAGAATCCCTCAATGGTTTTTTTACTTCCTCCTAATTTTTAAAGGATGAAATGATAAATTCTTGTGAACCTATTACTGACAAGAAGAATATCAAAGCCTACAATAGATACACGGCCGAAAAAAATAAAAAATACTGGAAAATTTTGGAAATTTTGACAAATGTAGGAAATTGTAAGGAAGTGCATTGAACAATGCAGAAAACATGCTAATAAATGTATTTATTAATGTAGGAACATGGCCAAAATTATGTTGATTAGTGCAATAAATAGGTAAAAAAATGTGTTGACTTCCTAAGGCCTATGTCTTTCTAGGTCTTCTTTAGATCTTCCATTTGGTGTTTTTTTGAGGCCGGTGACCTAAAAAGCGCCGAACAAAAGTAAAAAAGCACCATTTTTTTTTCCAAAAATCACCAAAAGTGAGAACACGTTAAAAGAGGAAAGAGGTTCAATTCTTACACAAAACTAGGACCTAAAGTACTCAAATCCATAGCAAAGTCACCATCTATCGAATGTCTTCCTGCACGAAGGTTCACAAAAGACCTATTTTATAAGTTGTAAGTATTCCAACAAGAAATTATAAGGATCGATGTTTAAACCCTAAAAATTATAGAAGTTCATAGAGCTATTCAGAAATCTATATAAAATGAGAAAAAATAACAAAAAAAGAAAGAAAGAAAATGTGAAACCATATAACGTATGCAATACTCTAATAAACCTAATATAAGACTTCGTTAATTTGTCATCCAGTAAGAAGCTCCACTTGAATGTGGTTCAAAGGACCTCATCCTTGAAAAAGGTTTGTAGACAAACCTTGTTGCAACATTTGATTCCATGTCTCTAAAGGGTAGAACAATCTAGAAAGAAAAAGAGAGAAAAATGGTAGAGAAATTTTAGAGGAGAAGACTCGAAAGCCATAGGATTGCAAGTTTGGTGATGAAAATGGATCATGAAAAATTAGGAGAAAAACCTCTCTATTTGCAATAAAATCCTAGTTATATTAGATGAGATAAAATATAATAAAACATTTTCAAGATATAACTAATTTGGAATTAAATTTTTATTTGTGAGAGGAAATGGTTATAAGTCACGGTAAATGACCTTTATTTAGCTAACTAATAAAAAGTAATGATTTAATGAGTTAATTGATGAGGATTTAGTAAAAAAATTAGAAATTATTAATAAAAAATGATATTATTAAATTAATTTTATGTGAGACGATATATTAAATTAGAATTAATTCATAAATAATTATTTAATAAATTATTTCTATGAGAATGTTTAAAATATTAAGAAATAATTGACAAATAAATTATTTATTGAGCAATTTCTATGTAAACAAATAATGTGACTAAAAATATATTAAATTATTTTCACCATAATGCATTATATTAGTGAATTTATGGGTTACTATCATGTAAGTGGGTTAATGAATGGAAATGACTTAGGAAAAGTGGTTCCTTTAACTATTTCCTTACATGAAAGTGGGTTTTAATGTGTGAAACCTATATTAATATGACATTTTCTTTTTAAAACTAATGATTTTGGGTAGGTGATCTCTTATTATTTGACAACATTATCCTCGGTTGTGGAAGCTATTGAAAACACTCATAATGTAGAGAAACACTTGGACTAAAAGGGGAAAATTGAGTTTTTTTTCCATAATAGCCAAAATTTGTCAGGAAGGCCATTGAATGTTCTCCAAGGGAGGAAGTTCTAGGCCACCGCCATATGGAAACAAAGTTGTATGAAAAACTATGACAACATGGATTTCAATGACTTCTAGTGGATATTTTCTAGTAACTTAAAGTACTCATGTAACTCTAGGATAAGTGGATGGAGCTGCAAGTAGAGGCAGAGTTTCCATGGGGAGGAGGTAATTTTATAGCACTACAAAAAACCATATCTAGAAGCCACCTAAAATCACTTTTTGGGGATGCAGGGAACCTCACTACTAGCATGACTAGCCCGAGTCACAACTTGGGAACACCCATAAAGAAGGAAAAAAACCAACGGAAAGAGTATGTAGGCATCACTATATCTATGTGACGATTGATAACAACCAATATGAACATAAATACATTATGGTGGAAAGATCGAGTAAGATAAACCATGTAAAAGTTAAAAAAAAAATCATTATGTTGGTACAACTAGTTTCATTTCACCATTTGCATTGGATAAATGTTGGTTGGAAGCATGTGAGCTTGATGAATTTTAAACAAGTTGAGATGGATTCTAGTGTAAAAAATTATAGGACTTGATGTTGATCAATTATTTGTGAACCTCAGAGTGTGTGCAAGTAAGTTTAAGGTATGTGTCACCACCTAAGGAATGTATGATGTAATCATTGATATGGATTAGATAGAAGCTCATTGAGATTTAATGGATATTTTAAAAAGAAAGTGATTTTATTAGATGATGAAGTTAGATCAATTTAGAATTATGTTATCAAGAGGGAATTTCCCCTATGATTCATTTAAATAATTAAGGTAATACATTGTCTTAGGTAGGGATATACATTAAATGTGGTTGAGGCCATGAAGAAGAAGAAGGGACCCACCCTAGACTAGGGCCTACTCCTGTCATAATTCAAGGATATTTTTCCTAAAGAGTTACTAGGGTTACTTTAAAGGGAGATTTATTTCACAATTGAATGAAAACCCCACTCAAAACCAATATCAAAGACACCCTACAGGATAAAGGATGCAGAATTTTACGTGTCCTAGATACAATTAAAGGAGATGTTAGATTTGGGACTTATTAGACCTAATATTTCACCTTAGGGTGAACTAATGAATTTTTTCAAGAAAAAATATGGTTCCATAATATTGTGCATATATTATAGGTACTTTAATCAAGTTATGGTAAATAATAGTTACATGATACAAATATTAGACGATCGCTTTGATAAAATAAAAGGAGCAATAGTTTTCTAAAATATAAATATGCGATACACATATCACTAGTTACGGATAAAGTAAGTTTACATCCAAAAAATAACATTTTGGACATGGTTTTGGAGCTATGAGTTTGTAATAGTGTCGTTTGGCTTGATCAATGTATCAATAGTGTTCATGAGCCTCACAAATGTGCATTCTAGAAGTTTTTATTGTACATGTGTTGTTATTGATGTCAACTACAATGTTATCATTGATGTCAAGAGAGCTTCTAAAATTTTAGAAGTAAATGGATGAGAAGGTTCTTCGATTGAAATTTGGTGCTTATAAAACATGCCCACATAGAACACAAATTGGTGTTTTCATGGCATGTTTACAAGGCATAGAACAAATTTTTTATGGCACACCCCCATAGGAACATAATGAACTTTGGTTCTTCCATGGTGATTTATCTTGATAATATCAATGTATAATATTTTTATTGGGCTTACACATCTATAGAGTTTATAGTGTAATTATGCACCTGATGGATCTTATGGTTGAGAATTCCTTGATCCAATGGTATAGATCTATATCACGCTCACACATGTGTAGTTGTTAAAGTAAGGGTGTCCATGAAATGAAACATTTAGGCTGGCATCTGGTATATGAATCATCGAGGAGGAAAGGATGATGTGTGATGCTGAGGGGCACCAGGTACTAGTCTATGTGACACAAGGGAACTCATTTCTGGTCACTTGGATGGCATACTAGAATATTAACATGTGACAAGTACATTTTAGTAGTCAGAAAAGTGGAAGGAATTGATTTGTCACATTAGAAAACATGGCAGGTGAAGCCATAGGTTCCTTGGAAGATGATGTAGTAATGGTTTTTCCTATTCTAGAGTAATAGAGAATTGAGCACCGAGTGGTATAAAAAAAAATCATTAGGGTGATATATTGTAATATTTGGCAATGGTAATATGTGGTAGAGATTACGTGGCATCATGTGGATGATAGGTGGTAGATTTGATGACTTGAAAATACTGGATAATGACATGTGGTAGTGTTAGAGGGTGAAATGTGACAAATAGAATGGAAGTAGGACCATGTGGTGGAAAGTGATTGGTTCGCGATTATTTGACACGGTAGGCCCAAAGGTCATGGGACTTGTGCTAGGATAATTTTCGGAAAGGTTTTCCAATGTATTTAGTTTTGAAAAAAAAAATGAAAATTATGGTTATAGACCAAAATCACTAAGCCAAGGGCTTAGACCTTATGGGCCCTTTATAGAGGTACCTATATGATCAACATGGTAGAGATCAGCATAATGCAATGTCTTACTATGATGGGGAAGTTGTCATTAGTTGTAGAAATGGTAGAAAATGGGTGAGTGCTATAGTGTTGGATAGAAGGGAGCTATCAATGAAATTCCCAATAGAAGTAATGAGAAAAAAAGCTTGTCACCATTATACATATGAATTTAATTGTTAAATAGTTATATAAGTGGGAGGTTTTTTTTATAGGAGTGTTTTGTTGGTAAGATGTGGATCAGATAACATAGACTGTAGTTGATTGTTGAGAGTGTGTAGGTAAGATGATTAGTGAAAGGATTTTTCTAATCTAGTCAATCCACAATACCATGGACCAATACCCATTGTAAAGGATTCCATAATATATAAATAAATATTTGAACTACTAAAATATATATTGATATTTGTATAAGTAAATGTGAGTGAATACATAAGGTGTGTTGCTAAAAATCGGTGAGACTATTAGAGATGTAATGGAACAAGTCTAGGGGGTTTGTAAATTTGAATAAATAAATATTGAATAGGTTTAACTACAAATTATAGTTTTGTGACAATATATATTGTGTTCAGATAAAGACCAAAATAGATCACAATGAAAACCTAAGTTGTAGTAGAATTGTAGTTTGAGTTACGTAAAAAGATGGGAGTTGAAGAAAGACCAAATCATAAGTGAAATAGGAAGACCTGAGTCATATTTAGTGTACTTTAAGAATAATTTGATTAGATAAACAAATATTCAAATTCAAAATATAAAATAATCAGGGTATTTATGTATCCTTCAGGTTGGTGTCTATAAATTAGGGGATTGGTGTCTCCTTCGGGATGATGCATGTAAATTAGGGGATGGATGTCTCCTTTTGGTTGGTTCCAATAAATTATTGTAGATGTAGGATGTTGCCTACATTCACTTAGAAAGAAGAAAATTTTCCATGGTTTTCTCCCACATGGGTTTCCACTTAAAACTATGAGTCTCCTTATCTATGTGTGTGCATTCTAATTTATGGTGTTTCTATATGTATTTTTAGAAATAGCTTAAATACTTTATAGATTGTTAAAAGTTGTATAATACTGATTCATGCCTCACCCTCTTAGTATTATTTTAGCTTCAAAGATTGGTATGAAATACAATGTTATTTTAGAGATATTATGATAAATGGAATGAATATTCTACAAGAAAATTGCTATCCAAGAAGGTTCGTATTCAAAGAAGCCTTTTCTTTTCAATAGAAATAATTATTTCTTTCGGAAGATCATGATGAATACCTATATAATTTCTCTTGGTACAAATGTTTGGAAAATTTTGGTAGATACTTATCAAACACCTTCAGCTCCCCGAATCGATGAAGATAGAAAAAATAATACTCAGAATAATGAAAAAGCTATGAATGTTATTTTGTGTTGGTGCATCAAGAACATAGGAACTTAGGAACTATGCTAATGTGATAAAAGAAAAAATAACCTTGTAAATAAAGGAAAGGAATGATTTCAAAAGATAGAAAAATATAATAAAATAATCCTTAGAAATATCAATGGAGAAAGTAAGAAGAAAAAGTTGGAACCTCTTCATGCCAAAAAAAAAGGCAAGTCTCAAAGATCAATCCCATCAAGCCTAGATTTTTCACACCAAGGTGCCAAAATATTTTTTATGGCTTCTGTTTTTCATGTCATAACTTTTTTCATAATGCTATATATTGTAGAGCCTACATATATGTAATAAATTTAAACATTATATTTTTTCAGTTCTTAATACCTAGATCTAGAAGTGCACATGTTAATAATGCTAGTTAGAACAATGCATTTTTTTCTCCCTTGGACGAAATTGAATATAATGTATGCAATAAATTTGGAAAGATGGAAAATTAGTGTAGAAGAAATATGATAAAATCTTATAAGAAAGACATGGCAAAATAATTCACAAAGGTATGGAGGAAGAACCTTAAGAATGTAGAGGATTCTGGATTTATTCTATATGCTCAAAATCAAGAAAACCAATGGCACATTGATAGTGTTTTTTCAAAACACATGAGAAGATAAAAGAATTTTTTTATATATTTGAATTAAGATAGAAGTGGTAGTGTTATCTTTGGAAACAATGCACTAGCAAAGAAAATGGTAAAAGGGACATTTGTTTTGGAAAAGGGAAATACAGTAGATAATAATGTATTATATTGTAGATGGTATTAGGAATAATATCTTAAATTTTAGTCACATGTGTGACCAAGGAAATGAAGTTACATATTTAGGTTAAATGGCTGTGAAGTAAAGAATGCATATTTAGGGAAAATAATAATGAAGGAAGTTAGGACTTCATGCAATGACAGTGTGTTGGATTGTGGTAAAGAAAGGTATTATATTGCAAAGGTGGACGAGAGCTAGCCATGGAATAAGAAATTAAGACATATTAGCTTTAAAAATTTAATAAATCTCAACAATAAAGAAGTAGTGAGAAATATTCCCATAATCTCAAAGTTGCATGACGTCATTTGAAAGTCAGGGAAATTCAAAAATCAAACATCAGTGTAATAGAAAATTAGTTTTTTACATCAATGTTATTGGAACTCATTCATATAGATCTATGTGGTCCCACTAGAAAGTATCCTCCATGAGGTGAGAGTTATTTCGTGATATTAATTCATGATTTCACTAGGATTACATGGATTGGACTTCTTAAGGAAAAATATGAAGCAATTGAGAAACTTAAAGTATTAAAGGATCAGGTAGAAAATGAGATGGAATTGAAGATCTAATGTTCAAGATCAAACCAAGTAATATAATTTTCCTCAGATGAATCCAATAATTTTTTGAGGATCATGGAATTAGGAGCTATCTCTTGGTTGCAAAAACTCCATAGGAAAATAGGTTTGTTGAGATAATGAACGAAATAGTCCAAGAAATAGCATGGACAATGCTTGATGAAGCAAAAGTGGCATATACCTTTTACAAAAACATTGTCCAAACAATAATCAACATTCTCACTATGTCTCATATTAGAGAAAAAAAATAATACCACTTATGATATATTGTATGGAATATCAACCTCAATAAAACATTTCAAGATATTTGGGAGAAAAGTTTACATTAAGAGAAATGGAGAAAATACAAGAAACACAAGAGTAGATGAAGGAATATTGCATAGATATTCTTCTAGAAGCAAAGGTTACAAATGATACAATAATAGAGTATGTATTATTGTTGAATGCATTAAAATAAAGATTCATGGGACACCAATACATAAAAAAACACAATAGGACCGAGATGATTCAATCATCTATCATCCTCAATATGAATAAGAGGATGGACAAGGAAATCATGAGGAACATGTATAAGAAGAAAACATAGTTGATCAATTAGATCCTAAAAATCCATCAAGACATGTTCAATAATATCATCCTGAAAGTCAAATTCTAGGAAATAAAGAGGTAGGTGTTTAGACAAGAAGAAAATTTATAGGATTTTTATGCATGTCAAATTTTTTTTTTTTTTTCCAAAATAGAACAAAAACATATAAATCTAATCAATACTACTATTGGATTAAAACAAGGGATGAAGAATTGGAGAAAATTGACAAGAATCAAACTTGGGAATTGGTTCCCAAACCAAAGGACAAGATGTTAAGATTACAACAAGATGATGAGCTTAGTGGAAAGAAGTTGCCCTCACTAAGTGGGCCCGCAGGGTATTTTTGGCGCAAAGTCTATTTTTAGACATATGGATCATGTTCTATGAGTTGCAGGATGCTATTTGTGGATGGTTGGTAAAGTTGGAAAAATAGATGGACTTCTATTTTTAGACATATTGGGCGGAATCTATTTTTAGATTGCCAGTATAAAAATAGATATGTCGAATATTATTAGCTCTTAGTAATATTTGGACTATAAATATTATCTTATTCTCTTGGAGCACTTCAGTTAAGTGCATAGATGTGGCACAGGAGCTGACAGAAGGAATTATGCTATTCCTGAGGGTTAAGTGGAGCTATTGCATGAAGACTTCAGTTAGAACTCATGTGAGAGAGTTTGGTGGAGTTGATTGAGGAAGTTAGTGGAGTTGTATTCAAATTAACTAATCTAAACATAGTTGAGCTAGTTGTATCTAGTCTAACTGATTGATACACTAGTGTGAGTGGTGTGAATTAATTATTAATTAATTCACTAATTATAAACTCATTAATCAACTAAATAATACATTAGTTAACTTTAGTGCATGGACAGTTTTAGTGGAGACCAGTGAAGAGATAGGTGAAAGAGCAGTGTGACTATCAGTTGTGACTATATTGTTGCATGATTTGCAACAACCAGTGATTGGAGATGCCAATGAGGATTGCGCAGTACAAGACAGGTGGTTCGAAGTTATTTATGAGCCATTCTTCAACCTTGATTGTGTAGTAGAGGCAGGCTAACAGGTGGTAGAGATTGGAGCATGTGTTTTGCTAGATCTAGCTTGGTTAGTGTGTAGCAATTGGAGATTGTACTGAGAGCTTGTGAGGATATTTGTATAATGATTGTTACATGATCTCTATGACATATAATATATATATAGTTGGGGGTTTTCAGCTTTAAGCTTTCCCATGAAATACTGTGTTCATATGTGTGAATGTTTATGGTTTTAATGGGCGCATGCGATTGTTTATATTTCCGCAATTAATGATCAATGGTAGAAGAGATTCTGTATTGTGCATGAAGTTAAAATAGTGTGTGATCAGGAGAATCTCGGTGAATAATATATCAGTTATTCAAATTTCTACACAAGAATTTGATTGGAACTAAGTGGATTTTCAAAAATAAACTAAATGAGGTTGGGGAAGCTATCAAAAACAAATAAATACTAGTATGCAAAGGATATTCTCAAGTGAAAGGTGTGGAGTTTGAGGATACTTTGGCTTCACTTGCTAGACATTAGAAAATTAGAATATTTTTGGATCGTTCATGCCATAAAATTTTTACTCTATATCAAATGGATGGAAAATCATCTTGTATCAATGGAGAGCTAAAATATGTATATGTTGAGCAGCCTAAAGGTTACCAATTCATTAAGAAAATAAATCATCTTTGCAAGTTGAAGAAGGAACTTCATGGGTTGAAATAAGCTCTTAGAGCATGGTGTTATAAACTTGATAGGTATCTACAACAAAAAGGTTTTAAAATTGAAATAACTAATAGTAACACTTATATTAAACTAGGTCATGATAAAATGTTGCTTATTATGATGTATGTATATGACTTCATATTTGGGAGTGTTGATGATAAACTCAGCCAACAATTTGTAGTTAATCTGAAACAATGAATTTGAAATTTCCATGATTAGGGAACTATTGTTATTCCTTGTATTTGAAATCCAACAAATGGAGAAAACGATTTTTATTTCTCAAGCTAAATATCTCAAAGTAACATTGAATAAATTTGGAATAGAGGAATGTAAACCTTTTAAGCCTTTTGTGGTTTTCTTTTGTAGATTTAGAGTTCAAATTTTCCACAGTTGTATTTAAATTTTGTCAAAGTTTTGAATCCCAAAGAGGATCCATCATCACCACACTAGGAGATATAAAGAAAAATATGACAAAGGGCACGAGTGATAGAATCTTGGATGGACGGGAGCTATCAATGAAATGCACCATAAAAGTAAAGATAAAATGATCTTGTTAAAATTATATATATGAATTGCATTTCTAAATAGCTATAACAATGAGAGAGTTGTGTACGAGAGGATTGTTGCATTGCTAAGATGTGGATTTGATAACAAAAACTATAGGATATTTTTGAGAGTGGGCAAGTAAGTTGAGTAATAATAAGAGTTGTGTGATCGAGTCAATACACAATACCATGGACTAATATACATGGTAAAGGATGCAATAAACTATAAATAAATTGTTAAAATATTGAAAGTCATGATAATATGATGTATAAGTAAAGGTGAGTGAATACATAAGGTTAATTTCTAAAAAATAGTGAGGCTAAGGGCTATAATATAACAAGTGAATGGGGTGTGGAAATTTAAACAAATAAATCTTTAACATATTGAACTATAGATTAGAGTGTGGTGACATTTCATATTGCGTTGAGATAGAGGCCATAATCGATTAGAATGCATAATTGAGTTGTAGTAGAATGCTAATTTGAGCTATATCAAAAGAAGAGAGCTAAATAGAGACTAAATCAATAGTGAAATGTGAAAACCTTAATTTTATTGAGTGTACTTGAAGCATAAGATGATTGGATGAAAAAATTTTCAAATTCAAAATATAAATAATCAAGAGATTTGTTTCTCCTTCAAGTTGGTGTCTATAATTAGGGGATTGTTGTATCCTTCACGTTGGTGTATATAAACCATTAGTTGGGTATCTCCTTCTAATTGGTGCTATTAAATTAATGTAGGTTTAGGTTGGTGCCTACATTCATATATAAAGAATAAGTTGTTATATGGTTTTCTCCCATATGGGTTTCCATGTAAAGATTTCAATCTCTCAATCTATCTGTGTGCATCTTTATTAATGGTGTTTTTGTATGACTTATTAGACATAACTTGAAGTATTTAAAAATGGTTAAAGTTTTTATAATATTGATTCACTCCCATTTGTATTATTTTCTCTTCAATGGTATTTGGATCACTTCACGAAAGAATTTCTAAATTATATTCTCATGTATTCCAAAAATGAAAAGGGGCATGAAGAGTACTTAAGGATTGTGTTGACGTGCTTAAGGGAAAATATGTTTTATGGTAAATTGTGGAAATTTTCTTTCTTTTATGGTAAATTGTGGAAATTCTCTTTGTTTTATGGTAAATTTTGGAAATTCTCTTTATTTCATAAGGGGATTCATTAACTTGGCTACATGATTTTAGGAGAATGGATTTCGATGGATCGAGAAAAGGTGAAGGCCATAATGGATGGGATAGTGTCGAAAAATTATGGGGTTAGTAGGTTATTATCATAGACTTGTAGAATATTTTTCAAATATTGTGTAACACATCACCATGTTACAACACAAGGGAGTTAGATATGAATGGATATATGAATGCAACACTGCATTTTTTGAGTTGAAGAGATTACTAACTAGTGCTCTGATCCTTTGAGTGCCATACATGGAGAAGGAATTCGTTGTTTTCATTGATGTTTTGAAGCAATGATTATGAGAAATATTAATGCAATAAGGGAGAGTGGAAGTTGAAGAAACAATCAGAGTTGTGTGTTATCCATGACTTATTATTAGCACCAATGATGTTATCTTTGATACTTTGGAGGCATTACCTCATCGATAGAATTTTTGAGCTAAATATTGATCATGAGATCTTGAAGAATATATTCACTCAAAGAGTTTTGAATGTTATACATAGGTGATGGGTTGATTTCGTGAGTGAGGAAAATTTTGGTATTTCATACATAAGGGGAAAGGAGAATGTGGTGGCCGATGCACTAAATAGAACAAAAATATTATCCCTAAAACCCTTGAGGTTAAATTTGAGGGAGCAAGTGATAAAAATAAAACTTGAAGATAGTTAGTGTCTAAATGCTACATCAGTGCTCTAGAATGGGAAGGAGATAAAACCAAAGTTCAAGAGCTATACCCTTAAGAAAAATAAGCTATTAATATTTCAAGGAAGTATGCGAAGAACCATCCTTGAGGAGTCTCACAGAGCACTTTACTATGCACATCATGGCATTAAGAAGATGCATGCTGACATGGAGAATATTTTCTTTTGGGTAGGCATTAAGCGTGACATGGTACAATTTTTTGCAAGGTGTACTAAATGTCGGCAAGTGAAGGTCTACCATCACTTCTCAACTTGAATCTTACAACTACATGAAATCCCTATGTCTAAATGGGAGGTCATCTCTATGTATTTTTTTGTAGGTTTTCCATTCACTTCAAAAACGCATATAACCTTCTTGGTTTTAGTTGATAATTTGACCAAAAAATTTCCATTTCATCCCAGATAGAGACACTTATGATGTCACTAATGTGGAAAATTTTTTATAATTAAATTTATCTGGCTACATGGATTACTCACAAAGATCATTTATGATAGAGAGACTCAATTTATGTTTAGGTTTTTGAGAAGTTTTCAACTAGAAATGGGAATAATTTGAATTAAATCGCTCCCTATCATCCAAAAAGATATGGGAATACTAAAAGAGTAAATCATATTATGGAATACATGCTTAAAATGTATGTTATGGATAACTAGATACAATGGGAGAAATACTCATTGTTAGTAGAGTTCGACTATAATAATAGTTACGACGGTTCAATTGGGATGCCTCCATATCAATATTGGTATAGGATTCCATGAAATACATTGTTGAGTTGGGAAAGGTTGGAGGAAAAAGTAATAGTAGGTCCTAAATTAGTACAAGAAATGGAAGAGCATGTGTTTTTTATTCGACAAAAGTTAAAGGAAACACATGAGAAAAAAATACCTATTTTAATGCACATAGTACTCATTGAAGTTATGAAGTGGGGGACAAGGCTTTTATTCCTACTTGACTGAACAAAAGCACCATTCAATTTGAGAAAGGGGTGAGCCTGTCACCTTGATTTATAAGACCTTTTGAGATCAAAGAGAAAATTGGAATAGTTTGTTAACATCTTGTATTGCCATCCCATTTTCCCAACAATCATGATTTTTTGATGTGTATGTTCTATGACATTATGTTTCTAATGAATCTCACAAAATGAATTGGAGGGAATTGTTGGTATTGAACAAAAGAACCATTATGGTTGAATCATTATGCATATTTGATCATAGGGTTCAACAACTAAGGCATCACTTGGTGGAGTGGGTTAAGGTCTAGTGTAACAAATATAGCCTAGTTCCTGCTACTTGAGAGGATGCAGAGACTTTACGTATAGACTACACCTCAATTTCTGACCAGATATGATGCCACATTTTGACCTAGACAACTACCTATGCTGAGATGTTATTTGTATTTTCATGGTGTATTATTGATGAAGATTGTGTAACATTGTTGCATTTAAAATTGGATAGATGAACTTGTTTATATAAAAAAACTCCATGAACTATGTTTTTTTGATTATATAGTTGAGGTATGGTTTATCTAATGTAGGATTTACTTCCAATATGTTGATTTTAATTAATAATTTTTTTTACATGGATACCGAGTGTGATATATGATGATTATGGTCTTAGACACAAACACACATGTTTTTTTGTATGCTTGGATGAGAAATAACCTATAGGCTAGAAGGAGGCTATGTAATATCTAGAGATCCATGCTAGCAATTGACTGATGCTAGGATATAAGATGAGTAATGGTATGATGTACATTGTTTTAATATATTTTGTATTAATTTATACACATGGTTATGATGTTGGGTAAGGTGCATATTTTAGGAACATGACTGGGTGACTGAATACTTCAATTATAAGCATGTAGAACCACCATCATAGTGTGGTCCATGTTAGCGTGTTAACCCTAGTTATTTGAGGAGAGGTGGAGCCATTTCCCATCATATAACCTCCAAACCTAGAGTTGTGAGAGTTCTGTGATGAACACACTACCCTAGAAATGTGATGATGATTGGAAGTTGCATATTGGGGAAGTTAGGTTGATGTATTCAACACCTCCACCATTTTGGTTATATCAATGTTTAGATTAGTAAAGACGATGCCATAGTATATTGCAGCAGAGGATAGATAGTGTGGGAGCATAAATAGGTTGGGAATGATGGGAGGATTTATGTTAGCTTGAAATCTAGATGGGAGGTGATTTCTTCTTATGCTTTTACTTAGTTTTGGTTACTACACTTTTCTAATTGTTTGATTATGTCTAATTTTCATCTTACTCCTTCGTTGTTGTATCATCTCAACTCCAACTTTGGGATGAATTTTTCTATAGGATGGGTGTATGTAATTCCCACTTTCTTCTCTTCTTGTGCTACATTAGGTTGATAACCTGCCTACTGTGAGATTTATTCATGTGATAGATCATTTTAGTGTTATTGGTATACGTACAAGGCATGGGTATGCTACTTATATACCCACAACTTTCCTGAATACACTAGTATTATATAGCCTACTATGTTAAATGATTAATAAATGGTTGTGACTGATCATTGAATAAACTATGATTAATCTTAAAATTGATTTATAGTGAAGCTTATGATTAGCCATACAATTGATTAATTATTAAGATTTATTAGTGATTAGTAAACACATAATCTTGATTTATAATTAATGAATTATATTTTAATATAATTTATTTAATATTTAAACTAGTAAAATTCTTATGAATCCATAGATTTGAATGACAAATAAAAACATCATTATTTTATTGCATTAATATGAGGGGGTGGCTGGGAAAATTGACCACCCAAACTGTTATTTTAAAGGAAAAAGGGGTAGGTGGAGTGATAGGAAGGTGTGGCTTGAGGATGGTTCCCGGGGAGAAAAGGGGGCTTGGCATGGTGAAGAGAGGGAGATTGTTTTTGTTTTAATTTTTACGAAGAAAAGTGAGAGAGTTGAGAGAAAAAGGAGGAAACCTGGACCATGTAGTGGAATGGAGTTGGTAGTTAGGAAGGTGTTAGTTTGAAAACACGAACATATTATGGCTGCGAACTAGACTTGGCCTATGAGGGCTATGGATCTTGTCAAAATTTCCTTGACTCTCAATGTAAATAGGCTATTCCTAAGTGACAAAATAAAATATTAGGTCAAGTCAAATTATTGTAAAAAAATTATATATTGTGTCAAGTCACATTATTGTCAAAAATTATATATATATATTAAAAAAGTTATTTTTCTTGGGGAGTAATTTTTTATACAAACTGGAGATCTCGGGAAGGGTTCTCACATTTAGCTACTTTTAATATTCATATTTCCAAAAATATTTGATACATATAAAGATTTCATTATAAATCATATCCTACAAGCTTGATGCTATGTTACATCATATATAATAAAAAACTGCAACTGAAGGAACAAATTTGTATGTATTAGTCAAATGAGGACGACCATCCATCAAATAAAATTGAATCTGCAACCACCAAACAAACGAACTTATTTTAAATACAAGAAATTTAAACTAACAATTACCTGTGTGTTTTTCAAGCACTGGAAGCCCCTTAAAGAAACAAAGCTAAAATCTTCATTACCCGTGAAAATTAGTTTTCAAAGATTGAGGAAAACCCACAAATTACCTAAAATGCTAATAAGTTTTTAAAATGCAAGTATCTGTTACAACGAGGTGAATCAATAACTCATACATTCAGCTCAAAGACAACAACTATTGATATACACAAACCTAAAATTGCCAAGAACGCTAGAATAATTATTCGTTCAAATGCCTTGAATATATTACGGTGATTTAAATTAGAATTCACCACCAGACTAGCAGAGTTTTTCATTAGAAAGCAAAAGTGAAAAAAGTCAGGAAACTCAGAAAAATTATTAAAAGCTTTAACAAGAGTTATGTTGTTCCTGGTAATTTGGGAATAATGCTCAAATCTCTTTGCCAATGAAAAATCAACCTTAATAATTCAAAAAATAAATAAATATATTTAATTATTATAAAAGAAATATAATTTCTAATCAGTGTTAAAATAAAATGAACAATAGATTTAATATTATAATTTATATTTAAAATAAAATGAACAATAGATTTAATATTGTAATTTATATTTAAGGTTTACAATAAAATCCAAAATAAATCTTATAATCTGAATTAAAATAAAATTAACAAGCGAATTGATATTGTGATATATAATGAAGGTTTACGATAAAATAAAATAAAATACAAAAAAAACTCATAACTTATATTGTGATTTATAATGAAGATTTACAATAAATAAAATAAAAAACTTGTAACCAATAGCATTTATTTGTTTCAATAATTAAAAAAAAGAAGCCATTGATATAAACAATTTGTAATTAAATAACATTACAATTTATAATTAAATTTATTAGGAAAAAAAATAAAATAAACCAAAAAAATTATCTAATAGTTTTGATGGTAAAAAAAAACTCATAACATATAAATGGTTACCCTTACACATTTTTAAAATAATTTACCAAAAGTGCAATAAGATTATGGAATGCAAATGCAATACACATAGTGCAATATACAACAAGATTAATAATTGCAAAACAATATAATACCTCCATTTACTGTTAATTATTTAATTAAAGTGGTGCAAAGTCTTAAGAAACATAATTAAAACTTCCTCTACACTCTAGCAAATTGCATCCAATATTTCACACTCTGTAAATTACTTCCTCCACATTTCCACAAATGGTATAGTACCTACTATTTATTGTTAATTATTTAAGTAAAGTTGTGCAAAGTCTTAAGAAGCATAATAAGAACTTCTAGCACTCACGAATTACTTCCTTTGCAATCCACCAAGTCATTGTGATCAACTATGAGGTCACTTTAATCTTTTTCTTAATTTTTTTTGATCGGATGGTGTAAATTTTTCTTGTTTTTGTTTCTATTGGATCAATGAATGAAATTTACAAAACTAAATTTCTTCAATATCTAAATCATATGTTTAAACCTTATTTAAATTAATTTTTTACAAAGTGTGATTAAAAATTTATTGTACAAATTATTTATAAACACATATGAAGATTAAAGAAATGTAGTTAAAAATAAAAATATTAAAAATTAGATTATTGAAACTTGGCTGCACATAATTGTGTGTTACATTATTAAGATGTTCTAAATATTTATATGTTGGATTCATTGGCCTTCATTAATTACAATTTCATACTGTTAAAACATTAACATAGTTTATTACATGAATTAATAGTTTTAAGTTATAATAATCTTTTTAGATTTTAGATTTTAAATATTAATATAAACTATATAATATTAGGTTTTAGTATTTTTAATATAATATTCGGTTTTAGTATTAAATTTACTATAAAAAATTGGTTTTAATAATTAGTTTTAATATGTTAAATGACATTTCTTCTTAATCACTTTACTTTTCCTCTTCAACATTGTCATGTCTCTTTTAGTCTTTTTTAACTAACTTTCAAATTATATATATATATATATATATATATATATATATATATATATATATATATATATATATATATATATATATAATTGAAATAATGTAAAACTCTCATGCCTTTTTAGGTAAGCCTTGAATTCATTAATATGATTGAATCTTCTATGAATATGTTATTAATATAATATATTATAATATTAAGTTTTGGCTCCGGATGCTGGTGACAACAGGAGTACGAATGACAATCGCCTCTCCCATGCCCATGAGGACGAAGATCTATAGCGCATGTCCTCACCTGATTTGGATCCACAAGCCAGTAACCATCCGCACCAGATGAATGAGATAAAACATGATGAAGACATGCTTGGACAATGTCACCCCCTCCAGGGTACCTCTCTACAACAATCATCCTAAATGATTACTTGGACTGACATGCTGCTTGGCCATAACTCTTCACTCGAGCCTGCTCATGAAAACGGTTATGGCACGCAGCTGCGTGCGAGGCTCAATCATGATCTACCCCTTCGCATGTGTCATAGGCCTTTTAAAAGGAAGGCCCCTCAGCACAAAGAGATATACAGTAAGCTCCTTCAGTATTTTTTGTTGATTCTGTTCTTGCCCTCCTACGCACCCAGTCCGCTATGCAGCGCTTTGCATAGAGCTGCGCTGGGCAAAAATTCTCAGGCTGCGATTTATCCAGCCTGCGCATCTTATCCCAGCTCTATTGGTCCTACCAGTCTCATAATTCTGCGCGCACCCATTACCCCACGCCCCTTGACACGCTTTCCCCCTCATTATTCTCCCTATCCTCTTGTGCTTCTCCCCTGCTTCGATCCTATCCCTATGCTGAGAATCCTCCCATCTCTGTCGCACCTATGCTTCAGCGGGGCATGGCACCTAGGTTGCACCAAAGAACCATCCATGGAGGGCAGAAAGGGGCGCTCCCCAGTCATTACCACCGTGGGACGGATAATCGCCTAGATTCTGTTGAAGGTTCCTCCTCAGGCAGTTATGCTAGACAGAGCCCCGAACCTGATCAGGAGGACGATGCCCCCATGCAAGCTCTGCAGAGAGGCAGATGTGGACCTCAGAGGTCCACCATTGCGCATCAGGCACACCTCCCGCCTCGCAAGACCGAAACTCCTCTAACTAAGGAGGATGAGGATGATGATACAGATGTATGGATTATGGACTCTGAAGGTACTTGGACACGCGTCCCTGATGCAGAATACCCGGTGGCCCCCATCCTCTCCGCACTGGTCCCCAAACCCACACGTCCACCCACTAATACAAAGGAAGTGGCTACGCAGTCATATGCCTACCCCATAGTGGTGGAAGCGCCAGACAGTAACGATGAAGCTGAAAACTAAGGACTGCGAAGCTGCTCAGTTCTTCCAGTTTTTTTGTCACGCCTGTTATCACTACGGAATTTCAGGTTATACTTATGCTTCCACATATTTTGTAATTCCTGGACACACCAGCACTTTTTCACATTTTGTAATTTCCCGCTTCAAGTGTTTTCTGGGCTGGTTTCCTCCTTGGAGGCAGCCATGAAACTGTGCAACAAAGGCTAGAATTAGTTAAGCACAACTTACCAAACCAACCTGTAGCATTTGTACTATTTCTATTTCTGAATTAATATAGATTAGCCTAATTTAGAAACAAAAAAAAATATTAAGTTTTCAGTTTTAATATTAACTTTTAAATTTTGATGAACTGTGAATGGATGATTTTATTCTTCTTGCTTGAAACTTTGGATTTTAAAATTTATTTCGAGTAAGAAATGTTTCAAATAAATATAATTATTTTATTTTAAATTTCCATGTTAAATTTTAATAAATATATTATTATTATTATTTTATTAAAATATTTTTTACATTAAAATTTTAATAAAAATTAATAAAAAGAGATACATTTAAATATGTTATACAAGGATAGAAAGACTCAAATAGAAACATGTAAGTTTATAACAATACCATATTAAACTTTAATATTAAAGTCTAAATTTTTTACATATTTATAAAGAAATTAAAGTATTTAAACATAAAAAAATTAAAATTTCTAAGAATGATGAGGTGTTTATTTGGTGGGATTTAATAAATAAAGGTGGAAAATGAGGAATCCATTAATTTCCAAAAAAAAATGTTTTTATTTTTATTTTAATTTTTCACATTAAATTTTAATAAATATATTATTTATTTTAACTATTTTTTAATAAACAAAGTTTTATATTAAGTAAT
This sequence comes from Pinus albicaulis, assembly GCA_034641835.2. Classification (NCBI taxonomy): domain Eukaryota; kingdom Viridiplantae; phylum Streptophyta; class Pinopsida; order Pinales; family Pinaceae; genus Pinus; species Pinus albicaulis. The sequence goes on from CM076574.1 coordinate 604,355,584, forward strand.
ATACTTTTACATAATATTTTTAGCGTTTATTCTCAAATAAAAATTATTAACACTATTACTATATATTAGATGTTAATAGTAGATATTAATATTTATTGTATAAGATTAATATTAGTTATTAAAAAATGTAATATTAATAAATATAATTAATAATAACAATAACATTCAAATTAATATTGAAATCAATATTATTAATAACATCATTAATATAATGTTTATGGGGTCTCGGTTAAACGGTGATGAGGTTGGTTGTTATAGCACTCATCACAGGTTCAATTCCCTTCCCCGATTGGGGTGATGTATCTGGACATGTTGATGAAAATGGAGTAAAAAAAAAAAGAGAGAAAAAAGTGAAAAATGAAAGGAACTATCAAGCTTACAAAAAAAAACATCATTAATATAATATTAATAATGTTTAAGAAATAATATTGGTGATGTCATTATCTAAATATAATATGATTATCAACAAATACTAAGTTAGATATCATTTTTTGGATTCAACTGCCTTAAGTAAGTCATTCATCTATAATCATTTCCATGAGAGGTAGTCATAACTCACTAATTTCTCATAATTTTTGAATAGTCTACTTAGCACTCATTGCATCGAGTGATGCTCACAGAGGTAAAGAGGTGGGATTGAAACTAGTGAAATGAATCACATAGCGTCAATCATCTCTTCTGGGGCTTGCACCTGCTAACCAAGACTTCTGAGGAGATCACCCATCCCATAAATCTTCTGGCTTAAGCACGCTTAACTGTGGAGTTTTCCCCACAATCAAGCCCACTTAGCTTACTACTTAAATACTAAGTTATCAACATATATTGGGTTATCAATAATAATCAATCTAATATAACTAAATCATTAGTAAAGGTGGTTGCGATTTTCATATACTATATTAAGTGGCATCATTGACCAAAGTGGTTTAATAAATATTAATATAAGCATTTGTGTAACTTCAAATTTATTAATAATTAATTCTAATATGGTAATTATTAAATCTATTATTTATTATGATTAATTAGAACATTTAATTATTAGATGTTATTATTAATAACATCCTTAATAAAATATTAATCATGTTTAAAAAATAAATAATGAGTTCGCTCATATGGACTCATTATTTAAAATATTATTAATGTTATTAATCATACTAAATTATTAACATTTAATATTATTAACATAATAACAATAATTATTAATATTATTTAAATGATAAAATTAATATTAATAATATGGACAGTTAAAAATTGGGTGAGAGGGGGCGAAATGGCTTCAGCTAGGGTTTCAACTAGGTCCTGCCAAACCTTGCCACCATCAAGCCTGTTGATCCTGGTAGCACAACTTCAGAAAGGATTTCTCGTGGCGTTGTTGACGTTGTTTAACAACCAGATCTATCTGCATCAGAAGCACGCGGGGTGCGAGGTTTGCTTTTGTTGCTGCCTCATGGACTTGAGCTCTAGATCCTAGTCCCATGGGCAGATAAGTGCAGATCGAGAGCTTCATTTCCAGATCTAGGGCCATCAGTCTGCGATGTGTCTCGATCAGGGGCAATCCGTCACCGAACCTACTCCGATCAGCCCTCATTGAGTAAAGGAAATGCCACCATTGTGCTTGCTTACAGACATTTCACGGTGGGTTGGGATATCTGTCCATTTTGGTTAAGAAAATCCGTTGGAAATCATCGAGGAAATCAAGGGATCTCATTTCCTCGTGCGGTTGAAGGTGGGATATGCTCCGACCTAGGATCCATGCTTTTGGTAAGCCTCTTGGCTGTCTATGGCGGGAAATTTGAGGTACGTTGTGTGCATATTTCAATGCCGACGGTGCGAACAGAGGCGCCCAAGTCCGATCTGCAGAACCCTTCGCCGATTCAGAAGAAAGGGGAGGCAGAGATGGTGTGTGAATGACAACAGAAGGGAGCGCCTTTCATTCTCTCGTCAACAAATCATAATATCTTTGGTCCCCAAATAACAAGTAACCATTTGTTTCAGTTGAGATCTAATTCTTTTCAAATTTTTATTAGACCCCCTGTGGGTAAGTCTCAGTTAGTCTGGGTACACGACGAAAACTCCATTCTGCAACTAAAACAGAAAAATGGGGACTGATGGGGTACCCAGTACCAATTCAACATCTAGTCAATGGACACAGTTCTCTTTAGGATTGCAGACTCTTGAAGGACTATGCCATAAAGACAAAAATGACTATCTCCCTAAATCTGTGTCTAAGAGGGGGTGCCGCGAACTAGGGCACATCAAGATCTATAGGGGAAGACAAAGAAAAAAAAACCCAACAGCCAGCAACAAACAAATGGAGACCCATCCTACAAAAACATTCTGCAGGGGAAAAAAGCTGTAGGCTCACCTCAGAACAAGATGGGAATGCTTCAAGGCCATACATAGTAGAACAACTTGAACAAACTCCAGCACTAAAAATAAACAGCTCAGCAACAAAAGAGCATGTAAAGACATACAAAGCCCAAAAATTAATATGTCGTTTCAATTGCTTCTGGCCCAAACCTATGGACCTTTTCCATTGGATCATCACTTGATGGACCCTCCAATGTGAAATACACCTCTGTTCCAAGGGGTTTTTTATCGTGAAATTTAACTCCTCGGAGGAAAGAGATATAATCATCAGTGATGGGCCATGGTTTTGGGGATCCACGGGGCTTTTTATCACTCCATGGTTTCCAGATTTTGACCCAAATGCTATGACAGTAACTAGACTGCCAGTATGGGTGAGATTATACTACTTCCCTCTTCATTTATGGAATGATCAGGTCCTCGAGAACATTGGGAATAGTATTGGATGGTATATTAAAACAGACATGGAAATATTAGAAGCGAGAATCTACACTTTTTCCCGGATCTGTGTTGAGGTAGATCTAAGCAAAGGCTTACCAGAGAACATTATGCTGATCTATCAGCAACAAAACTGGTTGTAACCATTAGATTATGAGAATACTGTGTTTAGATGTAGGAATTTTAGGATGACAGGTCATCTACAGAATACATGCCCAGAAGCAAAGAAATTAAATAGCAAAAAGAAATAGAAAGGGAAGCAAAGGAAAGGTTGGAAATTCTCCCCTCTAGATTTAGAGGAGGATGAGCTAGAAGAAGAAGAGGAACCAGCTCCTACGGAAAGAAATCAACGTACTCAGGAACCAGAAGCACAAAAAAAGGACACAACAGTACTCATGGATCCACAACTTCAGGTGATTCAAGCAGAAAGGAATACCGAAGATATGGGTAGTGGAGGGATCAAACGACACCACCCATCAGAAACATCATATTCAGACAAGGATACAAGAGCCCAAACAGAAGAAAATCAGATTATTCTTGCCACATGTGTGCCATCTCAGGGAAAGTGGCGCAAGGTCGAGAAGAAGAAAGGAAGAAAAACCTTATTTGTGGAACATTTACCCACTATCTAGTGGTTGATATTTTTTCCTCTCTCTTCTCTACCATTTCACTTTCCTCCTTTTATTTTCAAATTTTTACTCTGAATGTAACGTGGCCTCACTACGATGCATTGTGTGCAAGAGCACATGAGCCCAATGGGAAATTTTCGAAATGCTTACATGTATATACTACATGTAACTTTTCATTTTATAAATAAAAAGTTGCAGATTTTTTCTGTGGAAAAAAAAATAATGGACAGTTAATAAATATATGTATTTAATATTACCAAAATGCATTACCTATTAGATTAATATTGTAAATGTTTGGAATTAATATTATAAATTCAAGGGTTTAATCCTTTGGGTTTATAATATTAACTCCAAGGGCATAAAATATTAATCTTTTGAGTTTTTAATATTAATGTTTTGGGTTTATAATATTAATACCGTGTATTTATTAATTGCATAGGTTTATAATATGAATCCATTGGGTTTATTAATATTAATCCATTATGTTTATAATACTGATATTAGGTTTTATAATATTAAGTTTAATATATTTAACTTAGGTTTATAATATTATGGTTTATAATATTGAATTTATGATGTTAGGGTTTATAATATTCAGTTTAATACTAGGGTTTAATATCGTGATGTTGGAATGGTACAGAAATATGAGCAATGCCATATTGTGACAAACATTGTTTCAATGTGAAAATCGATCTAACAAAGATTATCACAATGTTACATTACATCAAAATATATTCATCGTCGTAATGTGAAATTACAAAATTGGACTTAATATTAGGGTTTCTAATATTGGTGTTTATGCATTACATTTCAATTTATTTAATGTCTCATGATGACATTGAATAAATTAGGTTTAATATTGTGGTTTATAATATTGGGTTTAGGATTTAGTGTTTATGTTGCTTTTAATACTCGGTTTAGGATTTATAATTGTGGGGTTTATATTGTTAATCATAACATTTATTTATCACAAGAATTTATAATATTAATCCCTTGGTTTTATGATATTAATGTGAGGGTTTATAATCCTAAGGTTTAATACATTTATCTTCGAGTTTATAATATTAATTTTAGTGATTATAGAATATTGGGGTTATGATGTTAAGGTTTATAATGTTTAGTTTAATATTAGGGTTTAATATCAACCATCCTTAGCAAAGGTCAATCTTCGTCAACCATGGTTAGACATGACTAGTCATGTTTTGTGAAATCAATCATGGTCAACCATAGTCCATCGTCGCATGGTGACAAAGATTTTGCCAATATGAAAATAAATCTTGGTCAACCATAATCCAATGTCGCATTGTGACATATATTGTGTCGACAAGGAAATAAATAATGGTCAAACATGGTTGATCATTGTCATATGCTGCATTGTGACAAGGATTGTTTCACTATGAAAATAAACCATGGTAAATCATGGTCAACCATGTTTTTTATAGGGTTTATAATATTTATCTTTTATTTTATATACATTTAGTTTAGAATATTTATCCCTTGGGTTTAATATTATTCCCTTGGATTTTTAGTATTAATCATTTTGGTTTATTAAAAAATTGGGTTTATGATGTCAATCCCTTGGGTTTACGAATCTAAGGGTTCTTATTGCTAGGGTACAATATTATTCAGAGGGTTTTAACGATCCAACGTCACATTGTGAAAAATAGTGTGTCTATATGGTAATTAATAATAGAAAAGCATGGTCATCCATCATCCTACATTGCATTGGGATAAGGATTGTCTCAATATGAAAATCAACCATGGTAAAGCATGGTCAACCATATTTATTTTAGGGTCTATAATATTTATCTTGGGGTTTATATACCTTGGGTTTATAATATTTATTAATATTATTCCCTTGGGTTTATAATCCCTTTGGTTTTTAGTATTAATCCTTTTGGTTTTTTAGTCCCTTGGGTATATAATGTAAATCCCTTGTGTTTATTAATCTAAGTGTTCTTATTCCTAAGGTATAATATTTTTCATATGGTTTATGTGAAAATTTAAATTATGAAATTCTACTACAGTTATATATTTATTTCTCCTACTTATTTTCATAATAAGTTATTTACAAAACCCTTCCAGTAAATTTCGAAATAAACACTACTACAATTATCACTAGGTACATATAGAGAAAAGAACAGTAATATGTAAGCAGAAGAACCAATCACAATGACACAATTATTTTTGGACAATTGTCCCCAGAAAAACACAATGTGGAAAAAATGGTGCAGTAGATGACGATTTATATATTAATCTTTAGCAACAAATTCTTTACAAGGAAAGAATGGAAGAAAAAAATTGAGAAAATTGAGACCTCTAGAGAATTTCCAACACTTGAGGAACTCACTGGCCCTCACTGTGTCAACCCTCCATGTCTCTCTGCATAGATATTGCGTGATACAACATCAGTACTGCATGAGCCCTCTGCGTTGCTCCTTTGTGTTGTCTCTCTTTCCTTTTTCCTACTTCTTCCATCGAGCCCTGGCACTGGTGATGCCCTCTGTTTCCTATGCCCTACAACTCTCCCTCTGAAATCGAACTCTATTCCTTCAGAATCGACTTCCCTCAAGTTACTTAGTGTATGCCTGACTTGTTAACAAAATGACCCTCAAGTCTCCCTTTATAATATTCTCATTGAAAAATCAACAACCCATATTAGAAGTCTAATTAATGGATAATATTAAATCTTGACTTGATCTTCGTTCTCTAGAAGGTTCAGATTATGTTTTATTGATACCCATTAATTATTTAATTTCCCTAATTTTAGACTTAGGGTCATCATTAAAATAAACAATTATTTCAATAAAACATAAATTGAGTGGAATTTCTACAAATGATTTATGGGTTCTTTAGAATGTTGATGTCCAAGCCTCCTCACAAATTTTGAGACTTAGATCACTTTATGATGCTATAAAAATCAACAACCCATCTTAGCAAGGAAAGTGTTCTAAGAGTTTGCTTGCTGCACATTGCTCTGACTTTGAACCACCCTCTTCACTGCTAGTGCCTAGCTGCTCCTACCCCGATCTATTGTATTGTTGCCTTCTGTACTGCTCCCCATGACACTGCCACGGTCAATGCCTCATCTATACTACATCTCCCTCTCAATTCTGCATCTGTCTAGTTCTACTACTGAAATGGATTCTTGATCATCCCCATATTCTATTTGAAGTAAACAAACTTTTTCTTTCCTAGAGCTTTGGTGAGGATTTCTGCCACCTGTTCTCTTGTTGAAGTGTACAACAACTATACAACTCCTCACTAGAAACAATCTCTAATCAAATGCCACATGATGTCAATGTGCTTCGAACAATAATGAAACATAGGATTCTTAGAGAGCTTGATGCAACTTTGATTATCACATATAATTTTGGTCGCTTCCATATTTTCTTTGGGTAGATTCACAAGAAAATTCCTAAGCCATATGAATTCACATGAAGCAGTGCTTTCTGCCATATATTCCACCTCAACTGAGCTCAGAGCTACATATTTTTGTTTCTTGCTGCACCATGATGTCATTCCTAATCCTACATTGAAACAATACCCACTGGTACTTTTCCGATCTATTGAGCTTCAAGCCCAATCTGTGTCGGTGAACCCACTCAATCTGATCTCATTGCCTCGGGTGTATGTCAATCATAGCTCGAATTTTCCCTGTAGGTATCTTGGAACATGCTTGTTTGCTGCCCAATATGCCCTCCTTGGTTCCACCACAAACTGACTTAGGTTGTTGACAATATAACAGATGCTTGGCCTAGTGTTGGCCAGGTACATCAGGGACCCTATGAGCTATCTATATAAGGTAGGATCAACCTCATCAAATTTGGACGTATAAATCTTCTTCCACTTACTGATAATTGGAGTAGTCATGGGTCTACCATCTTGCATATTGAATCTCTTCAAGATTTATGTAGCATATCTCCCTTGACCAAGGAAGATTTCACCCTTCTATTGCCAAACTTCCAAACCTTGAAAATAATGCATCAGCCCTAGGTCCTTCATGTCTAATTTTGTAGCTAGGTTCTCCTTGCAGTCCTTGATGAGCCTAGATGATCCTGTCAGGAATAGATCATCTACGTACATCACCAATATTATAGGCTCTGTTAGCCCCCTATGAATTTTTTGACAAGCAAACAGGGGGCTAAATTGTTTTTTGAGCCTTCAAGGAATGCATTTCCTCTGAAAACACATCATCCTTGAAGCCTCCCTATGCCCTTGTCCTTTGCTAAATCCTCACTATTGTTCCCAGTTTTTAAGCTTCTCTGTTTGTGAAGAAGAATGCCCAAAAGGCCTCTTTTCCCCCTATTTCACCCCTTTTAAACCTCTGTTTTCATCCCCTTGTCTCCCCTTCTAATTCCCTTCTTACCCTTCAAAGTCATCCTAATTCCCCTTTAAACCTTGAAAACACCCCTTATCTGGCTTGGAGTCCCTTTATTCCTTCTATCAAAACCCTCTCTAAGCCTTAAAAACCCTCTTTTTCGGCTAAAAAACCCACTTTCCTTCATATATCAGGCTTAGCCCCTTTTCAGCCAACCCCCTTAACCACTTCCCCATATGCCCTGTGCCCGAGACCAAGCGCTAATGGCCTGGGTGCAAATCGCAATCGAAAGGTCGAAGTGAAGCGCATTTTCTTTGCAAAGTCAAAATCTCCGATGCTATGGTGATATGTTCTGTGGAGCACGGGTGCAATACCTGTCGTCAATCTATACAGCTCCGAAGGTCCGTGAAAGTCTTATCGCACCCTACCTCTCCCCTTTGTTACCCCTCCGATTGCAGTATCCGCTGTTGATTCACGTTTTAATCCAACGGTTGAGTGCCAATCGCCGATCAGAAATTCTTAATGCACCCCCCTCTGCATTCCCCGATTGCGATCCCCCGATTTTATCGTAGCCGTTCATCCTGCTTGACTCGACGGCCTAGATCCCACTGCTATTCGCTCATTTGACCCCATTGCTTCCCTGTCGATTCAACCTCCGCCGTCGATATGGCTTTGGATCCAACGGCTAGCGCTCAATCGCACCATCGCCCATCAGAGGTTCTAAGATTATCACCCTCTGTCTACCCCGATTGCAATCTTTCAATTCCATCGTGATTGTCCATTAGATCTAGATCGACGGTCTATATTGCATCGCGCCCCCATACATATTTCTTCATCGGAACCTCCTCTAACTTCTTCTCTTAATCACCACCATTGATATCCTCCTGAGATCCAACAGTTCATATCTAATCGCCCTCCTCCCCAACCGGGTCCCACCATTAAAGGTCTGACTCCGTTCATTTGATCCATTTCCTTTGTATTCACCCGAAACTTAGAACCTTGGGCTTTACATTATTTCTCCATCCATTCGACTATTAACCCCTCCATTTTCGAATCCCGACTGTTGATCACCACTCTAGCATATGATCGGACGATCTGCGCCCTGCTTATCCCAAACCTTCATTAGTTCCATTTTTCGCCATTCTTTCACTGTTTCCAAAGTCGTGCCGCCATTCCTCCAGGCCTCCACAAAAAATCTTCCACCACGTTCCTTGGATTTTATAATTGGTTTAATTTATTGTGCAGGGATCATAGAGAGGCCATTACAGCAGTGGCTGAGTGAAACAACAGAAACGGATTAAAGGGGTTAATGCAAATTATTGAATGTTTAATGCTTAATCCCACATTCAAAGAATGAAGATACAGTTTGAAGACTAAGCACACTAAAAAGTCATATCAGTGCTACATATCAGCATAATGTATTATCTTAGAAGTACACCTTCCTACAGTGTCCTCCATGCCTCCTCGAGCCTAGGGAAGTTAAAGACACTGACAAAGGCTTCTTAAAGACTGTTAGAGTAGCAGTAATGGAAGCATGGAAGCCTGCAGACCTTCCATCCATGCCATTTATTCCAGAAGGCTAGCGCAAAGTTCAAATATCCAGAAGGACTTCAATAACACATTTGAGGCCAATATCGACCTGACAGAGATCTCTGAACCAGCCACAGAGTACGCACAATCAACGAAGAAACATTAAGCAGTATGGGCGTGAACGCTTCCGCCATTCTGTCTTAATGAAACAAATTAAATGAACATCTACTCCCGCTATTACTCATCCTCCTATAAGAATTCCCGAGAAAATATTGTAAAAGGTTGTTGTTGCGTTGTTATAGTTGCTATTGTAGGGATTCATTTTTGACTGTTAGAATAGTTTTGGGAGAGAGTAGCAGAGTAGTTTGTAATGTAGTAGGCTGGGAGGAGAAGTTGGACTGTAATCAACCATTGATCTGAGTGTATGTGACTGGTTTTGCATATCAATTAATCAAGCAATTTCATAGGATCTTGGTCTATTACTACGGGTGATGTTTTTCTCATCACATTGTTTATTATACTTTCATGATGTTCATTGGTCTTCTGGTATGCATTAGAAATATAGCATAGGATATACCCTTGTATGGTACCCTATGTTTCTACTCTCCCTACCTTTGATGTTTTCTGCCAATTGTGAATCTAAGAGAAAATTCATGCAATTTAACCAATGTAGTAGTTGTTTCACTGCTAGATGATGTGTCAATTCAGGATTTGCTGTTTGGATGTTCTTGCTGGTGTCAAAGCAGAAAAGGTTCAAAGTCCTTCTCCGATCTATAGACCCTAGCTCTATGTTAAAACTTATCTCTGTTTTCTCTTGGAATATGCTGAAGCAGGCCTGGAGTTAAATGACCTCTGACCTGATCTTAAGCTGCCCTTTGTGCCTTCATTGAGAGTTGCCTTTGAGCATGTCAAAGCATGCCTGGAGTTAAATGACCTCTGGCCTGATCTGCAGACTACCCTCTAGTTTCTTTCCTTCTTTCACTTCCTTCCTTAATGTTCCATTCCACCATCTATATAAAATATCCTTTGGTATAGATGACTTGCCTTTTGAAATCCTTTCATAGTTGTATGCAAGTAATTCCATTTCATGACTCCATAGCCCAATGGATGGCACATTCCTAACCTATCCTCTTTTATCGAAACGTCCTACTACTCTGCTCCTTTCTTCCATTAATTTCTCAGTTGGTGATCTCATGACTCAACCCAACAACCAACCAACCAAATCATTTAAAAACCCCCCGTGCTTCATAGCTAGCCTAATACCTCATTGTGAGCTTCAAAGATGTATCATTATTTGTATTTATAGAGAGATCCCTCTCTGGACCCAGGAGGGCTACATCCCGAGGTCCCAAAGTGGTTTGATGCTGTCTTATCTTTTGGTATTGCCAAATCTGCCAAAACATAGGAACCCCAACATAATGGCGACTCCACTGGGGAAAAATTTGAGAGTCCTTAACTGCTAACATTGGTCTTGTGCCCCATTGTCGTCTCCAACATAATGGTGACTCCACTGGGGAAAAAGAGACCAATCAGCCTTGATTTGGTAATCAATCACTGTGGTGGACACTAAAATCTTAAATCCTCCACTTGGCGACTCCACAGTTCCTAAATGATTAAAGACTCCACTGGAGATCAGTAGGCCGCTGATTATCTTGGTTTCACAAGAATCCACTGGGAGACCAGTCGCAGTACAACATCATCCACGTTAAAGACCAAGTCACTTCTCTAATGGAAGACTATGAATAGTTTGCAGAAATGCATCCAAGTTTCATAGCAGAGTGTCGAGATATAATGTCACGTGACTTGGCAGAGCTAGAAGTGGAGGACCTTCCAGGGGCTATTCTTCTCGGCTCAAGTTTAAAACCCGTGCTCAAGAAAAATTTTCTAGAATTGGTGGTTGAAAGATATGAAGCTGAGATCGAATTTATGAACTCATAAAAAAAATCATATTAGTTCAGAGACTCGAGAGCCATTTTGGAAAGTCTCCCTCATCCTAAAAAAGAAGAGATTCCACTGCCTTTTGAAGTACAAGAGGAATATGATCCGGTTCTCAAGAGCCACATTGAAGACGCAGTGGAAGATGCAGAAATCAAAGCGGCCTAGGATAAAGACAGCCTACTAGTCACGGAAGGCCTGAAAGAAAAAGTTGTACATCATGTGTTCATTGATCCTATGGCAGAGTACATGGAGGCCCTGATTAGCTCAAATTATCCAGCATTGATCTTTCGCAGGGGCCGAATTCATTAGGAGTGGTCACCACTGATGGTGACCTCAGTTTTGAAGAACCACATGCAGAGCACCCTATGGTTGTCTCTAATGAGCAGTCAGTGTTTCTATCCCTTTTTGTTAATGCTTGACTGGCTGCACTGGAATTATTGTATCACCTAAAAGCATCAGAGATTTCCAAGTAGAGTAGAGTAGGTAGGAAGTTTCAATAAAGCTAAGCTTGTGAGCATTTAGTTACTTGTTTTAAGTTTCTGCAAAGTGTTCAGTCCATGAGCAGTTTTGTCTTAATGCCATGGTTCGCAGCAAGCCAGACAGTCTAATCCTGGCTTGGTTGTTTTTCAATTTATGTCTTAGAATGTAGAGAAGAATTCTGTTAGACAATTTAATCCTAGTAGATAGTAGTTTAGGTAGAGAAACTATGAGGCCAACAGTCTAATCTAGTCTCATGGAGTAATAAGGGTAGAAGTAGAATAGGTTTATTTTCCTGTCTATAAAAAATTGATGATGTAAAGGGTCTGCAAGTCCAAATGCACCTAGAAGAAAAAATGATAGGACTATAGTCTGGGTAGGTAGTTGTTTGGGAGAATTTTTCTGCTGATTTGATGTCTTCATGATTTGTGGCAGCTGGTCCAAGAAAGAAATATGGTTCAAGGATCAGGCATCTGGCCTACTCCAAATATTTATTTTTTGAATTCTTGACTCCTTCAAGAAGAAGCCATCCCCATGTGGAGCCACTGTTAGCCCCCTATGAATTTTTTGACAAGCAAACATGGGGCTAAATTGTTTTTTGAGCCTTCAAGGAATGCATTTCCTCTGAAAACACATCATCCTTGAAGCCTCCCTGTGCCCTTGTCCTTTTCTAAATCCTCACTGCTATTCCTAGTTTTGAAGCCTCTCTGTTTGTGAAGAAGAATGCCCAAAAGGCCTCTTTTCCCCCTATTTCACCCCTTTTAAACCTCTGTTTTCATCCCCTTATCTCCCCTTCTAATTCCCTTATTACCATTCAAAATCATCCTAATTCCCGTTTAAACCTTGCAAACACCCCTTGTTGGGCTTGGAGTCCCTTTATTCCTTCTATCGAAACCCTCTCTAAGCCTTTAAAACCCTCTTTTTCGGCTAAAAAACCCACTTTCCTTCATATATCATGCTTATCCCCTTTTTGGCCAGCCCCCTTAACCACTTCCCCATATGCCCTGCGCCCGAGACCAAGCGCTAATGGCCCAGGCGCTAATCGCAATCAGAAGGTCGGAGTGAAGCGCATTTTATTTGCAAAGTCAAAATCTCTGATGTGATGGTGATATGTTCTGTGGAGCCAGGTGCAATACCCTCCGTCGATCTATACAGATCCGATGGTCCACGCAAGTCCTATCGCGCCCCGCCTCTCCCCTTTGTTAGCCCTCCGATTGCAGTCTCCACCGTTGATTCACGTTTTAATCCAACGGTCGAGCACCAATCACCGATCGAAAATTCTTAATGCACCCCCCTCTGCGTTCTCTGATTGCAATCCCCCGATTTGATCGTAGTTGTTCATCTCACTTGATCCGAAGACCTAGATACCACCGCTATCCGCTCATTTGACCCCATTTCTTCCCCGCTAATTCAACCTCCGCCTTCGATCTGGCTTTGGATCCGACGGCTGGCGCTCAATTGCACCATCGCCCATCAGAGGTTCTAAGATTATCACCCTCTGTCTCCCCTAATTGCGATCTTCCGATTCTATCTTGACCATCCGTTCGATCTAGATCGACGGTCTCCATTGCATCGCGCCCCCATCCATATTTCCTCATCGGAACCTCCTTTAACTTCATCGCTTAATCACCACTATTGATCTCCTCTTGATATCCAACGGTTCATATCTAATCGCCCTCCACCCCAGCCAGGTCCCACCATTAAAGGTATGACTCCATTCATTTGATCCATTTCCTTTGTATTCGCCTGAACCTTAGAACCTTGGGCTTTACATTATTTATCCTTCCATTCGACTATTAACCCCTCCGTTTGCGAATCCCAACCATTGATCACCACTCCAGCATATGATCGGACGGTCTGTGCCTTGTCTTACCCCACACCTTCATTAGTTCCATTTTTCGCCATTCTTTCACTGTTTCCATAGTCGTGCCACTGTTCCTCCAGGCCTCCACAACAAATATTCTGCCACCTTCCTTGGATTTTATAATTGGTTTAATTTATTGTGCAGGGATCATAGAGAGGCCATTACAGCAGTGGCTAAGTGAAACAGCAGAGACGGATTAAAGGGGTTAATGCTAATTATTGAATGTTTAACGCTTAATCCTGCGTTCAAAGAATGAAGACGCATTTTGAAGACTAAGCACACTAAAAATTCATATCAGTGCTACATATCAACAGAACGTATTATCTCAGAAGTACACCTTCCTACAGTGTCCTCCATGCCTCCTCGAGCCCAGGGAAGTTAAAGACACTGACAAAGGCTTCTTAAAGACTCTCAGAGTAGTAGTAATGGAAGCATGGAAGCCTGAAGACCTTCCATCCATGCCATTTATTCCAGAAGGCTAACGCAGAGTCAAAATAACGAGAAGGACTTCAAGAACACATCCGAGGTCAATATCGACCTGACAGAGATCTCTGAACTAGACCACAGAGTACGCACAGTCAATGAAGAAACATTAAGCAGTATGGGCATGAACGCTTCTGCCATTCTGTCTTAATGAAACAAATTAAATGAACATCTACTCCCGCTATTACTCATCCTCCTATAAGAATTCCCGAGAACATATTGTAAAAGGTTGTTGTTGTGTTGTTTTAGTTGCTGTTGTAGGGATTCATTTTTTACTATTATAACAGTTTTGGGAGAGTAGCAAAGTATTTTGTAATGTATTTGGCTAGGAGGAGAAGTTGGAATGTAATCAGCCATTGAGCTCAGTGTATGTTACTGGTTTTTCATATCAATTAATCAAGAAATTTCACAGGATCCTGGTCTATTACTACGGGTGATGTTTTTCTCATCACATTGTTTATTATACTTTCATGTTGTTCATTGGTCTTCTGGTACGCATCAGAAATATAGCATAGGATATACCCTTGTATGGTACCCTATGTTTCTACTCTCCCTACCTTTGATGTTTTCTGTTGATTGTGAATCTAAGAGCAAATTCATGCAATTCAACCAGTGTAGTAGCTGTTTCACTGCTAGCTGATGTGTGAATTCTGGATTTTTTGCTTGGATGTTCTTGCTTGTGTCAAAGTAGGGAAGGTTCAAATTCCTTCTCCGATCTATAGACCCTAGCTCTGTGTTAAAAATTATCTTTGTTTTCTCTTGGAATATGCTGAAGCAGGCCTGGAGTTAAATGACCTCTGACCTGATCTTAAGCTGCCCTTTATGCCTTCATTGAGAGTCGCCTTTGAGCATGTCAAAGCATGCCTGGATTTAAAGGACCTTTGGCCTGATCTGCAGATTGCCCTCTGGTTTCTTTCCTTCTTTCACTTCTTTCCTTAATGTTCCATTCCACCATCTATCTAAAAGATCCTTTGGTATAGATGACTTGCCCTCTGAAAGCCTTGCCTAGTTGTATGCAAGTAATTCCCTTTCATGACTCCATAGCCCAATGGATGGCACATTCCTAACCTATCCTCTTTTACCGAAACGTCCTACTACTCTGCTCCTTTCTTCCATTACTTTCTTAGTTGGTGATCTCATGACTCAACCCATTAACCAACCAATCAAATCATTTTAAAACCCCCCGTGCTTCATAGCTAGCCTAATACCTCATTGTGAGCTTCAAAGATGTATCATTATTTGTATTTATAGAGAGATCCCTCTCTGGTCCCAGGAGGGCTAGATCCTGAGGTCCCAAAGTGGTTTGATGTTGTCTTATCTTTTGGTATTGCCAAATCTGCCAAAACATAGGAACCCCAATAGGTTCATTCCCTAATTTCATATAATAGAGTTTGGGATCTATGACGCTCTTGACGAATCCCATCTTCTGCAAGTAACCATAAATTCAACCATACCAAGCTCTAGGGGCTTGCTTCAGTCCTTAAGCCTACACACATGAGTATTCTGCTCATGGGTCTCAAAGGCCTCTGGTTTTTCGATATATACTTATTTTTCTATCACCCCATTCAAGAATGCAGTCTTGACATCCATCTGGTGAATCTTGCACCCCATCTGCACAGCAAGGGATATCATAGATCTAATAGAATTATATATGGTTACTGGGTTGAAGGTCTCTTCATTGTTTATCCCCTCCTTCTGAGCATACCCCTTAGCCATGAACCTCTCTTTATATTTTTCTACACTACCATCTACAACATATTTGATCTTGGAGATCCATCTCCAACCCACAACTAATATGTCCTGAGGCCTAGGAACCACTTTTGAGACATCATTCGTCATTATGGAGTTGTACTCTTCCACCATTGCATCTTACCACACTTGATGCTAAGTTTCCTCCTAAAAACTAGAGTGTTCCCTAACCTGGGCTACCAAGGCTTAGTATCTATTCGGTTTCTTGTGCTACCTCTTGTCATTTCTAGGAGCTCCGGAAAAATTCTCCACATCCCTCATAATTTGTCTTAATTCCCTGCTCGTCCTACCACTGGTAGTGGGTGGATCTACTTGCTCTTCCTCTTGTGAATATTCTAGATATGAACCCCCTGGACCCTTGTGACTTGGAGAAGCACTCGTGCTAGCCTCTATAGGTCGTAGTGTTTGGACTAGCAGATCATCTTTAGACTGTGTTGCATAAGCCAACTCCTGGGATTTCCTGAAAGCTCTTTCCTACATGAAATTTACATCCTGTTGCACTACAATATTCCTTCTATCAGGAATGTATATTCTATACGCTTTATCATTCTCACTATATCCCACTAGATATCCCTTTTCCGTAGTCTTATCCAATTTATTCCTCTTCTCTTTGAGTACATGAAAGTATGCCACATTGCCAAAGATCATGAAGTGGCTTACTTCTGGCTTCCTGCCAGTGAAGAAACATTGTAGAGTGATATTACCCAATGCCCTATGAGGAATCTTGTTCTGAACATATACAACTATATTAAAAGTTTCAACCCACAAAAATTTGGGCATGTATTGATCACACAACATTTTCCTTGCATCCTCCACAACAGTTGTATTCTTCCTTTCTGTGATTCCATTCGACTTTGGATTATATAGAGTGATCCACTCTCCTTTTATGCCTTCCCTTGTGTATAAATCAGTGAAGTATTTATCAATTTATTCTCCATCATTTTCTGATGGCAGTATCTTTATCTAATTTCCTGTAGATTCTCAACCAAAGCTTTAAAATCCTTGAATCGATCAAAGATTTCATCCTTGGTCTTTAGAAAGTAGATCCAAGTTTTCCTGGAATGGTCATCAATGAAGGTGATGAAATATTCGACACCAATAAGAGCTCTAGTGGACATTGGTCCACAGATGTCTCAGTGTATTAATCCCAACACAATATTAGCCCTATTGCTGCTCCTGGGGAAGGATGCCTTGGCGTACTTTCCTAGTATGCACCCTATGCAAACATCATCTCGCTTGGTGCTCAAATTTGGAACTCCAGTGACAGTCTTATTGAGAATTCTCAAAGCCCCATGGTGTAAATGCCCCATTCTCCTATGCCATAGTTCATTCAAATCCTTCTCATCATTGATGCCTATCAATGGCATTGGAGATTTGAGCTGCAACTTATATAGTTTATTGCTACAGACTTTGATTTGTTCATTCTTCTTCCAACTTGGGTGTCTGACATATACTCTTTTTCCTATGAAGTAAAATTCAAAACCCTTCTTTGGTAGCTAATACACCGAGAGTAAGTTCGTCACCAAAAAAAGCACATGTGGCACATTGGTGGCCTAGAGCTTATTGCTTCGGTTTGAAATAATATTGTACCTGTTCCTAAAGTAGTACAGTTCACCTTATTTCCCATGGTGATCTGAAAGTTCATCTGCTCTTCTCGGTAGCTTTAAAAACATTCTCATACTCCCATCATATGAGAAGAAGCTCCACTATCAATATACCCAAATTTTGGAGAGGCAGAGCTTGATACACAAGCGAACTCTTCTTCCATTCAGGAAGCCAATACAAAGGTGTCGTGATCCATCTTTTCTTTCATGCTTTTCTATGGAGAAATGCATGAACCCTTCCAAGTTGATGATGCAATACCTTATGGACTTCGTTCCATTGTAGGGTCTCCATTCCTGTTACTCAATCTCACCTCTGATACCATGTGAGAATTTCAATTCTTAAATTCTACTGCAGATATAGATTTATTACTCCTACTTATTTTCACACTAAGTTATTTACAAAACCCTTCGAGCAAATTTTGAAATAAACACTACTACAGTTATCATGTACTTATAGAGAAAAGAATAGTAATATAGAAGCACAAGAATCAATAAAAATGGCACAATTATTTTTGGACAATTGTCCCCAGAAAAACCAAATGTGGGAAAACTGGTTTAGCAAATGAGGGTTTATATATTAATCTTCAGCAACAACTTCTTTACAAGGAAATAATAGTAGAAAAAAATTGATAAACTTCTTCAAAAAACACCTCAGATAAATTCTCTCCATACCTTTGGATAATTTTCGACACCTGAGGGACTCATTGGCCCTCACAGCGTCACCCCTACTTGAGACTGCGTCAATAGTGTGTGAGCCCTTTGCGCTCCTTCTCTATGATACCTCTCTGGCCTTCTAATTCCTTCTTCCCTCAAGCCATGACACTATTAAATCCCTCTGCTTCTTCTGCCTTGCGAATCTCCCTCTAAAATTGAATTTTATTCCTTGAGAATTGACTTCCCTGGGTTATTGAGTGTATTCCTGACTTGTTTTCCAAATGGCCCTCAAGTCTTCTTATATATTATTCTCATTGAAAAATCAACGACCCAAATTAGATGTCTAATCCATGGATACGATTAAATATTTACTTGGTCTTTGTTCTCTAGAAGATTCGCATTCTGTTTTATTAATACCCATTAATTATTTATTTTCTCTGAGTTTAGACTTAGGGTCCTCATTAAAATACTTAATTATTTCAATAAAACATAATCTGAGTGAAATTTCCACAAATGATTTCTAGGTTCTTTAGAATACTGATGTCCAAGCCTCCTCACAAATTTTGAGACTTAGATCACTTTCTGATGCTATAGAAATCAACAGTTTCCATGATCCAACGTCACATTGTGAAAAAGATTGTGTTGGTATGGAAATCAACAATGGTTGAACATGGTCGTCCATCATCATACATTGCATTGTGACAAGGATTGTATCAATATGAAAATCAACTATGGTAAACCATGGTCAACCATGCATATTTTAATGTTTATAATATTTACGTTGGTATTTATATAACATTGGTTTGTAATACTTATCCCTTGGGTTTAATATTATTCCCTTGGTTTTATAATCCCTTGGATTTTTAGTATTAATCGTTTCGATTTATTAGTCCTTTGGGTTTATAATGTCAATCCCTTGGGTTTATTAGTCTAAGGGTTCTTATTACTAGGGTATAATATTAGTCATAGGGTTTCCATAATCCAATGTCAAATTGTGATGAATATTGTGTCGATATGGCAATCAAATATGGTCAAACATGGTCTCCCATCATCCTATGTCGCATTGTGACAAGGATTGCCTAACAAATAAAATAAACCATGGTAAACCATGATCAACCATGTTTACTGTAGGGTTTATAATATTTATACCTTGGTTAATATTATTCTGTTGGGTTCATAATCCTTTAGGTTTTTAGTATTAATCATTTTGGTTTATTAGTCCCTTAGGGTTTACAATCCCTTGTGTTTTAGTATTAATACATTAGGTTTATTATTCCCTTGGGTTTATAATATCAATCCATTGGATTTATTAATATAAGGGTTCATATTCTTAGGATTTAATGTTATTCATAGGATTTGTAATATTAGTCCTTAGGTCTAATATAAATCCCCTTGGTTTATAATCATGGTCAACCATGGTCCAACGTCACATTGTGACAAATATTTTCTTAATACGAAAATCAACCATGGTCCAACGTTGCATTGTGACAAATATTTTCTGCATATGAAAATCAATAATGGTCAACCATGGTGCAAAGTCACATTGTCACAATGATTGTCTCAATATGAAATTCAACTATGGTCAACCATGATAATTCTATGATTTATAATATCTATCTTAGGGTTTATAATATTAATCTATTGGGTGTAATATTATTCCCTTGAATTTATAATCTATTGGGTTTTTAGTATTAATCCCTTGGGTTTATTATTCCCATGGGTTTATAATATAAATCCATTGGGTTTATTAATCGAAGGGTTCATATTCCTAGGGTGTAATATTATCATCAGAGTTTATCATATTGATCCATGTGTTTAATATAAATCCCTCCGGTTTAATTAATTAACAATAATTCATATAAATTTAAAATATATATATTTTATATTTTTTTAATGAATAATAATAATAATAAATTAATTATTCTTAATTAATTAATTATTAATGAAAAATGAATGTGATTAATATGAAACAAATTTATCTAAATTATGGATCACAAAAGCCTTCGATGTAATAGAAAAATGAATGAATGAATTATTATTATTTAATTCATGGTTATTATTATTTAATAATAATTAATTAATTATTATTATTAAATTTACAATATAATTATTATGGCTAACAATAAATAATATAAACTATAAAAATACAATATCTATATATTTTTAATAAATAATAATAATTATTATGAAATTATTGTTAGTTAATTAATTATTAATAATAATTATTAGTATTTATTAGTTAATAAAGATATTAAATTTAAATAAATGTTTTTCGGAATAGTGATGTGATTATTTTTGAAAAATATTTATCTACATTATCCATCACAAAAGTCTTAGATTTAAGAATATTAAATTTAATTAGGAATGAAAATAATAATAATATTAATCGCAATGGTAAATGTCCTTGTATATGTATTTTATATAAGTATTTGTGTTTATATCAATTATATTGATAAATATGATTGCGCTAATATTACATCAAAATAAATATATTTAAAATTAGTTGATCACATTTTCATTTAACTGTTTTTATATATTTAAATTGTGTTTCTATGGAAATTTATGATTTAGTATCATTCGAGATGTTTAGGAACACACCACATTTGCAAAGAGGTTCCATTTATTACACATACAAATTTGAAAACAGAGATTGATAGATTATGCAGAGTGTGAAGTGAGATTTTTTCCTCACAACTCCATACAATGTATCAACCTTAATAATTGTGCCAATAATGTATAGATTTGCTTTGTTAAGAAGTAAAATTTTCTTTGTCAAGAAGTCAAATGGTTGTTTTGACATGTTTAGCATTCTAAAAGTTGAGTGTGGTGGCTGGATGATGTTCTCTGTGAGATAAGGTTGTTTATCAAAGTGTTGACGGGAATAAATTTTCAGCCAACAGTAGGGGACCTCCCCAGTATAAATTCCCAATTAGACTCTAAACCGATTGTTATAGGGGTCTCATTCGGGGTGTGGGTCCGGTTACTGCTGAAGATTCATTTTCTCGGATGAAGAATGAACCTTGCAGACCTATGAATACATGGTTACTTGAAAAAAATAAATGAAAAATGGTTGCCAACATCTCTCAATTAAATATTCCCATACCATTAACACATCAATTGAGCTTAAACGTATAAATGACATGAGCAGAAAAACGCAGATCAATAAATCATAAAAATATAGCCAATACATGAGACAAAATATTTATAATGTTAATCACACATAAGTCCTCATTAGATGTAGTAGTGAAATCAAAACACCTGTTTGTATTCATTCATAGAAATAGGGATTTAATGCTATACAATTCTCTTTTCTCCTCTTGGAGTCCAAAAAAAAGATCCTTTACAAGTCCCCGGAGGGAGTACTTATAGAACAAAATTGACACTTGGGTGTCCTTGACTCTTCACATTCCCAACTGTTGACATGCTCTACAACCTAGGAGGCATTTGCGACTTGTGACCCAGCTCCGGATGCGACCTATGACCCCTTGCCTATTGCGACCTGCAACTTGTGCCATTCTCTTGGTCAAGGAAGGAATTGGGTGATTGTGAGATCCGATATGTCTATTTGCTGCTGCTCTTTGAGGTATTTTTTCCATGCTTGATAATATGGAGCAACTGGAATGACCTGGGGAGTATCTTATTTTAATCTATGAAGGCACTTAAGAGCATTCGAGACCAAGGTGTGCCTTTTTACCGTGATCTGATTGGGCCCTTTTGGCTTCTTCTAATTCTTATTTTTCCTTCTTCTCAGCCTCTTGCTGTGCCTTAGCCTCCATGTCTCTTTTTTCCTACTACTGTTTAGAGAGACTACTGCCCGTATCAGTCCTTGGATTTTTGGCTTTGGAAGACGAGGCTCCTCCTAGCGTGTCACCCCTTTCTTCCATGGTTTGATCATTCTGCCCTTCTTGGTCAGTTGATTCTTCTAGTGCGGCCTCCCTATCCTTATTATACCAGTTCTTAGTGTTTTCTTCAACAGGGCATTCCGTGTGTTTGTATTTCCATTTTAATTTGGCTCGTTTGCAATGTGCGGGAACGATCCTTTCAGGATCAAATGACCTGTGCGCTAAGGGTGAAAAATGAAAGCCCTTGGTTTCTTCAGCCTCCGCTTATACTTCTTTGAAATCCATAACCGTATAGGCGTTGATAGTAAGTGGGAGGGTAGGCCATGGCTTTTTCTTACCCTTGGTGAGAAACTTAGACAACCCACTCGTCATCTCGTAGCACACTTCTTGGAAGCGTAGTTTATCGGTGATGAAATTAGGCAGTGCCTGATGTGCATTGCATGACTCGAAGACCCTAATGAAAGTAATGTGTGTGATGGGAAACTAGTTGGACACCTGGGTTATTTTTTGCATGGCTCGCTTGGATATGCATGGGGCATCTTTGCCAAATAGTTTCTTGTAAAGCACAGGAATGAAATTGTGCGCGATCGAATCCATATCTTGTTTGTACTTGGAGGTCCAGAACACCTTTAAATATTTATGGATCGGTTTTCCATGCTCTACATTCTAGTTATGAGGCCATCCGGTAAATTGACATCTTGCTCATACCGCGTCCAATAGGTAGGAAGCCATATAAAATTCGGATGAACATCCTTCTTCAGGTGCTCGTGCTGCTGATATGTTCGACCTGAGGGCTGCTACTATTAGGTTGGCCCAGTTGAAGTGGGTGCCATATGTAGTGACAACATACATGAGAGAGACCCAAGTACCATTGAAAGTAGTGGCATCTGGTCGACCACATATCCTGCACATCATTGCCGCCACAAACTTGTAGACTTTCCCGAGGCCCTCCATTTTATATTCCTGATCCTTCCTAAACATGAACTTTTTCGGGTCTTCCCACCATCCCTTCAAGGTCTCTAGTATGGGAACTACATGAGTGGTAGCCCATTCAACGTTGAAGGTTTGCTCTCAGGTGGGGAGTGTATAGTAGACTTCTGCATCTTGCCCCTTCAAATTAGTAAATGATTTCCCTGAATGATCTCAAATGACCCAAATTATGGAGTCGACCTTTTGCAGGATCCATTCAATAATATCTACACATGGAAATATGGGTGGATGGGTGCCAGCATAGTGGAGCTTGGACCTCTTGACCTGAATCTACACCTTCCAGTCCGGGAGATCTTCTGGAAACTCGGGCTTTGTGAATTCCCGATATACCTGATACCAACTCATGCTATCCCCTATTGCGAACACAGAACCGGTGTCTCCATAGATAGGGGGAGGGGAAGGAGGTATTTCTTCTGCTGAGATTTATATTTCAGGACTCTTGTTTCTCTTTCGAAATGCCAGGGGCCCCATATTGCTTGAGGCCGAAGAGATGGACACAAACTCGAGCTCGGCGTTGATGTCCCCCAGGAAAAATGCGCTCCAGCTGTCTTGTCATAGGTGTTACGCATTCCATCATTTAGGTCGAATACGGCCTATGCGACCCTTTTATTTATAAAGGGGTCGCACGTGTGGACATTTAATAAAGGTTGCAAGGTGGCGGATCATGGATGGTTAAGGATGCGTGACCTTGCGACCTCTTGACTTCACAACCTGGAGGTCACAAGGTCGCATGGTCACATGGTCGTGAATCTTGAGTTTTGGATCAATATGCAACTTTGTGACTTCGCGACTTAGGGGTTGCTAGGTCGCTGGGTCGCACGGTCACATAATTCCATAGTCCTTGGTTTTATGAGTCTTGCGACTTAGCGACTATGCGACTGGTTGTTAAGAGACCAAAACCTTGGATAGAATTTGAAGGGATAATGCATGGAAAAAACTTTTGTTGAGGCTCTAGGCCAAGGCCACATTAGATTTCTCTTTACCGAGAGACCAGGAGTTTTGAAATTTTAAAATGGGACCAAATTTTGGAGGGTGTTGTAGCGGCTACAAAAAATGGCGATTCACTGGTAGGACCCAGGATCTTTGTTGGCACTTCATATTGAGTGGGGGGGGGGGGGGCAGAGGGGCTTAGCAGGCTATTCCTTTAACCCCATGGGTTCCACTACTTTCGCCCTTGGACCTTGTGTGTTTTCTCCTCCAGTTTGCATGGCTCAGGAGTGTTGGTTCATGTATTTTCATATTTGGAGACTAGACGGAAAGGGTTGGAGTAACCTCAGGGATTTCTAGGATCCAATATAATTATTCCGTCCTCATTGTGTTGCTCCACTGCTAGTGAACCTGCTGGTCTCGGCGGAGTCATTGCCTAGGATTCACAGACGTTGCTCCACTGCCAGCGAACCTAGTCAGTACCCTAGCGGAGTCGTCGCATCGCCTCTATGCGCAGGAAGCCTTTCTCAATCCTTTACCCTTTATTTCATGTGCTAATAGAAATTATTTAAATGTGCTCAAGGCACTTATTTTGAATATGCTCAAGGAACTTATTTGAAGGTGGCAAGATTGCCTTGGCGGATGAGGGATCCCGACTTATTTTTCTTGCAAGAGAGGTTTCTCCTGGTCTATACAAGGACCTTTGGGTTTTCCCAGATATCCGTTTGTCACCTGAGGTTTTTCATATTCCCTTTCCATCTAGTGACCGACTTCACCGAAGCTTTCTCTCGTACAACAACCCCTTGAGCCAGCATACCAGGTGAGCTACCTGCGCTTGGGTTTTAGGACTTGGTCATGTTTTCCCCATGGGGTGCCTATCACAGGTAAGCTTGTGCCACTTTGTGTTCCAGGGGTGATTCTTCACCGACAGATATTCCGGTACAACATGCCAATTTAGTAACTACTCTTCCTATCCCTCAACTTGGGGTGCTAGGGGGATGGATTTCTGCGAGCTTGCTTGAAACAAGCCATTTATTGAAATACATAAAACAACAAAAAACAAGAGAAAAATTAAAAAAAAACTTATGGTACAGGGTATGGTGATGGCCCCTTGGGGCTGTTAGGTGAAATAGTGTTTAAGGTCATGCCCATTTACTGGGAGGACCTCAATCGTCCCTTCTAGGGTCTGTAGCCTAAATGTGTGGGGGGCGATTTTTTCTTTGATTTGGAAGGGACCTATCCACGAGCCTTGGAACTTCGAATGCTTCCCCTTGTCTTCATGAGATTTTTCCCACTTGAGGACGAGGTCACCCACCTCAAAACCTTGTTTTTGGAGAATTTCTTATCAAACCATCGTTTTATCCGATTCTGGTGGATGGAAAAGTTTTCTCGGGCTTTTAGCCTTTCCTCCTCCAACTTCAACAATGTGTCCATATGGGCCTACAAGGCAGGGCAAGGGGTACCATTAGTTTCTTGAGATAAATTAAGGGCTAGGAGCAACAAGTTGGGAGGAAGGATTTCTTCTTTTCTGTACACAAGAAAAAATGGGGAGGTGCTTAAGGATGGTTTGGGTGTGACCCGATCAGCCCATAGGGTGTTCTGGAGTGCGTTATGCCAGTTTCGTTGTTGGGAAAACAAAGTCTTATTGATGATACTGATGAGGTTCTTATTGGTTGACTCAGCTAACCCATTCCCTTGGGGGTAATAGTTAGTGGAGTGTTTAAGCACTATACTGTATTCTAGAGAAAATTCATATAATTTGAATGACGAAAAATAAGTTGCATTATCAAAAACAAGGGAGGTTGGAATGCCAAACCTAGTCATGATGTGCTAAGCGATGAAATATATTACTAATTGATCATTGATTTGATGCATTGGTATTGCTTCAACCCACCTTGTGAAGTAGTTCGTAGCTGTGAGGATGTATCTATGCTTCTTAGAAGAGTGTGGCAAAATTTCCTCGATCGAGTCAAGTCCCCATTGTTGAAAAGGCTCTTCCACTGTGACAGAAAGCAACGAGGTGGATGGCCGTGTTTCCCTATTAGCGAACTTTTGACATGGTAGGCATTTTCGAACATAAGCGTGTGCATCTTTGAACAGAGTGGGCCAATAAAAACCGGCGCACATTGTTAGGTCCCTATATTACTAGTATAGTCCCTTATTGTTGTTAGTATAACCCCCTTATTGTTATTATTATACCCCTATAATCCCCATATTTTTATTATTGTGCCCTTAAATTATTATTGTTAGGTCGGCTAGGATTACATTGTGGCCCCACTAGGATTACATTGTGGCCCCATGGACTCCTATATATAGAAAGAAGGTTTTTTAATTTGTATCATCCAAGAATTGTTCATTCATGTAATGTATTCAAGGTTTCCCCCTCAAAGTGGCTTATTTCTAAGGCGTTTATATCTCTTTTCTTCTATTTTTGGAGCTGGTTTAACAACATTTGGTATCAGAGCTTTGGATTCTAGGGTTTTCACTGCTCCAAACTGGTCATCGTGGAATTTTCACTATAACGTTTTGTATACGAAGGTTTAGAAGTTGAAATTTGTGGAGTGCGAAGTCGAAATATTGAGGAACATCGTCGCAAAATTTCAAAGCTTGGTTTGAAATATCTTTGGAGATATGATCTCTGGAAATTAGGGCTTTTTGCAGGCTCTTGAATTTAACCTAAACAGGTCATTGGGGAATTTGCGTTATAACTTATTTTCTACAAAGTTTCAGAAGCTAAAATTTTTACAAAAGGAAGCTAAAATCTAGAGGAACATCTTCGAAAAATTTCAGAGCCTGGTTCGCAACATTTTCGGAGATATGATCTGTGGAAGTTAGGTCTTTTTCAGGCTCCTGAATTTCATCTCAAAGAGGTGATCGTGGGAAAATATTCATAACTCTCTCTCTGAGCATCAGATTGGAATTATGCAAAAATTGACTGGAAGTAAATGGACTGTAGTTTCCTTTCTATAAATTTTAGAGCCAAAGGAGAAAACAATGACACATAACAAGTCGTACAAATTCGCTCTACTAAATCAATCCATAATTATGTCATTGTGGGAGATTGAACATAACTTTGTCTTGAAGAATCCAAATCAGGTCAGACCTCTGGCATGCGAAAGAAGATTCAGAGGGCTACTTCAAGACCAAATTTCAGTTATTGAGGATCCAAAATCACATAGATAATTCAGTTTCAATATCGAGCTTCTCAAAAGCAAGAAAAAAGTGTGTATTTGGTTTTTAAAAATTGCATAACGTTTGTTTGAAAAAGCAGTTTGAAGTGATTCCACAGGCATATTTTGGAATTTTTATCAGTATTAGGTTCTATAATGCCTCAAAAAAATAATTCCATACCCATTGAGCCCTCAAAAAGCTATACTATGGTGCATGGAGAGGAAGAATTGCAGTATGAGATATCAAAATTACAGTACCAAGTGCAACAAATTTCGATCTTACGAAGATCAAATGAATATGACATAGATGGTTTAGAAGCATAAATGAAGGCTAAGCTGGATGGTTTGAAGGATCAAATAATAGCTAATATGGATGATAAATTAGTGAAAGATCACATCGAGCATCAACAACAAGTTCTCCAACTCTCAAAGGATAACCTAACTTTGGTGCAGAATCTAATGAAACAATAGGAAGATCAACATCACATCGAAAGAAGTTCTGAAGCAGTCACAGAAACAAGAAATTGACAAGTATGATCAATTTCAGAGTATCTCAGCAAGTGGAAGAACTTTCCTATAGAAGATTCCACATGGGAGGATGATAATTTTATAGAGAAGCATCAAGAAATAATCAAGCGTCGAGGACAACACTTGTTTGAAGGAGAGGGGCATGTTAGGTCCCTATATTACTAGTATAGTCCCTTATTGTTAGTCTAACCCCCTTATTGTTATTATTGTACCCCTGTAACCCCCATATTGTTATTATTGTGCCCTTAAATCATTATTGTTAGGTCGACTAGGATTACATAG
Source organism: Pinus albicaulis (assembly GCA_034641835.2). Classification (NCBI taxonomy): domain Eukaryota; kingdom Viridiplantae; phylum Streptophyta; class Pinopsida; order Pinales; family Pinaceae; genus Pinus; species Pinus albicaulis. The sequence goes on from CM076574.1 coordinate 604,383,374, forward strand.
TGGCCCTACTAGGATTACATTGTGGCCCCATGGACTCCTATATATAGAAAGGAGGTTTTGTAATTTGTATAATCCAAGAATTTTTCATTCATGTAATGTATTGGAGGTTGCCCCCTCGAAGTGGCTTATTTCTAAGGCATTGATATCTCTTTTCTTCTATTTTTGGATCTGGTTTCACAACATTTGGTATTTCACAACACACATAATTTTATGAGCTGTGGTATCTCCTGAATAGTGTTCACTGGATGGGCCATCATGTAGTTCCTTCAAAACCTCCTGTACCTCATCATGTTCTAAAAAACGTAGCAAAACCCCGTTGTGGTGCTTGCAAAATAACTTTCCCTGGACTAGCTAGTAGAATGAAACTTTTAGTCTTATTGCACGTTTCTGCTGGGCGGTTAAAGTGGGGTCCATGATACCCTGGCTCAGATATTGCTGAAGATCAACGTACCATGAGGAGGTATTCTGCCGAGGTGTACTATCAGTTTGATACATGTTGATTTCGTGGTCCCAACACTCTTCTTCACTGCATTGCAAGTCTGCAGCTTCAACAGCCATCCAGCATAGCTCTTGGCCCTTGACAGTGTCTTTCGGCTTGAATTCCAGGTAATAATCCTGAAGGCATGTCATCCAGTTGCCTCGTCTCTCACCCAATTCCTATTGCAAAAATAGTGAGCAAAACATTGGATGAGGTACGGACACCATGATGTGATTCTTCAAAATATATGGCCTGAAATGTTTGACTGCTTTGTACACTGCGTAAGCCTACTTGTCAATATTTGGATAATTCAGCTTGGCACCTTGTAATCCTGCGCTCATGAATGATATGGGCGGCTCATCATTAGTGCCATATTTCTGAGTAAGGAATAACACGAGGGTTGAGTCTGAGGTGAAGGTGTACAAGCTAAATCCTTTACTGAAATCTAGACAACAAAGAGTATGTGCTTCTACGATGGCCTGCTTGATATTGTTGAAGGCTTCTTTCTTAGGGGAATTCCATATGAAGCTCGTGTTTTTCTTGATCATACCTTGTAGAGGTTTCACTATTTGGGCAAAGTCTGATATAAATTTTCGCATGAAGTTGAATTTTCCGAGGAAAGACTGCATGGCCTTCTTGCCGTTTGGGGGAGGAATCTGGGTGATGGCTTTTGCGCTTTCTGAATCCACCACTATGTCATCCTAGGTTATGATGTGCCCCAATAGATTTCCTTTGGAGATGGTGAAAATTATTTTTTTTGGGTTGAGTGGGATCCCGTATTTCCGGCACCTTTCAAAAATATGCTTGAGGTGGTGCAAATGGTCACACCTACATTTGGAAAATACAGTGACGTCGTCGAGGTATACCACCACGATTTGCCCCATTAGGCCCAGGAAAGTGATGTCTATGGCTCTCTGGAAGGTTTCCCTAGCATTAATTAGGCTAAGGGCATGCACCTTAATGAAAATTTTCCCCATTTAGTTCTGAATGTGGTTTTCAGACGGTCAGGTTCAACCGCTAGTACTTGGTTGTAACCTAAAAAACCATCCAATAACGAGAAAATTTCTAACCCGAATACTGATTGAATGATCTTCTCCATAGGGGGCACTGGGTAGTTGTCTTTGTTCGAGGCTTTGTTCAAATTTCGGAAGTCCACTAATAAACAAATTTTTCCATATTTTTTACGAACCGGAACCAAATTTGACAACCAGGTTGAAGGTCAGACCTTAAAGACTATATGGGCATCCAAGAGTTTCTTCAGTTCCTTTTGGATCATCAGATCTAGAGTAGGGTGTACATTTCTCTGCTTCTGCTAGAATGGTTTGACTCCTTCTTTCATGGGTATCACGTGTTGGATGATTCGCGTGTCATAGGTTCGCAACTCATCATATGTCCAGGAAACAATATCTCTGTATTTCTTGAGTAACTCAGTGAAGGATTGCCTCTCCTAAGGGGTGCATTTAGTACCGAGATTGACGAACTTGGGTTCCTTCTCCATCCCAAGGTTTTTTTGTTGGTGCGCTAAAGTGGAACTCTGTACCTTCATGTTGGGGGTCCTTGAAAATGGTTCTATAAATCGAACAAATTTTCAAGCGACACGACCCCTTTGGGTATAGGATTTCCCTTATGATCCTCTATTTCCTTTTGCAAGGCCTGATCATGATCCTCTTCTTCAACAATTGCATCCTTGAATATGTCCATATTAAGCATGAAATCCGGTACCTGCTGATCATCATTAAAAATGCGCATACTAGTGCCATTTTCTGGCATGGATGGCTTGTAAACAATTTCGATAGAGAATCCATCTCTTAGAGGGGTAAATCTAGCAGTAGCATTGGTGAGTGTATCAGCTGCTGCATTGTGCATTATAAGGACGGATTTAATACCAAAAGTGTCAAAAGCATAAATAAAATGCCATACCTCTTGCTGGTAACCTTTCAAATGCGAAGATAAGTAGTGGATGGTGTTACGTGCCTACCGAGTGATAATCTTACAGTCTCCAATTACCTTTAAACAACTAAATTTGAGATTTATGGATTTCTTGAGTTTGAGAATCAATGCTTCATACTCGGATGTATTATTTGTACACAGGAACTCTAGCCGACAATATATTAGAAACTTATTCTTCTGGGGGTATACCAAAATAAAACCCACCATAGCCCCGTCATTGGTCTTGGAGCCATCGTAATACAGGGTCCACACTTCATTTTTTGATTTTGTAAGACAGCCTGAGGATGTAGGAGATGTACTTGGGGTGGCAACTTCTAGCAGTTGTTCCAGTGTAGTAGGGTGGACAACAGTAGCTATTAGCAGCTCTGACTAGACGTCTTGGGTGACCAGAGATTGAGGGGTGGGATAGCAACCAAACGGGGACTCTAGAAAGCACATACTTAGGTCGTCATGTGCGAAACTGATGGGTTCATTGGTTGCATCCAGGTCAGTCACCGTGTGTTTCATGTGAGGTTCAATTTTGACCCAGATTTGATTGTTCCTACCCTTGTATGGGAGCCACAGGTGGGACTAGGTAGTAATAAAGTATCCTTGTAGTTGGCTAGACCAATCTCAGCTCAAGAGAAGACCATAGGCTTTAGAAATATCCACGATCACTATGTCTATGCACTAATCTACCCCGGGGTCAGAAGATAGGCAGATGATGACGTTATTCAATTCACCCATGGCAGGAAATTGGGATCTATCAAGCTCGATGATCCTGGTGTTGGTTTTCTCGAGGCAGATGTTTAGCTTTTTGCATACGGACAAGGGCATGACATTCGTGGATTCACCGGAATCAACGAGGTAGTTATGAACATTGAAGTTGAAGATCTCGAAAGATAGGAGGAAAGAGGGGGTAGATCCTCGGCAGTTTTCATTAATGGAATTCACGATAGCCTGGGGACTCGTAGCAACTTGGGAAGATGTGGTACTCATGGGTTTGGATGTTGGCGAGTTGGAAAATGCTTTGAGAATAAGATCTTGCTAATTAGCAATCTGGGTGAGCTTGTAGAGGGAAATGTTGGCTAACATTTTCTTCATATCTTCGATAATGTTGTACCTAGAATTTGGGTGTGGGAGAGGTTCAGCAGGGGCCTTCGGTGAACCTGTTGATGATCTAGCCTTTGGGTTTACTCGGGTAGTAGTTGGGCTAGATTTTTCGGGAGTTTCGATTTGGTTTTCTTTGTTTGGTGGTAGAATTTTCCTCAAGAAATCTTTTCTCTTTTCTTCGAAGGACTGTTCGGGGACCAGGCCTTTGCTTCTCAAGCTATAATTCCGAGGGGGTTTTGATTGAGGGTCTTCGACCAAGTTTATTTCAGTTGTAGGAGGGGGGCTTTCCTTGCGGACCACCTCGAAGGTGAGGACAGTGGATCCCATATCCTCATCTGGGGGAGAGGTTTCCTCGTTATCTGAAAAAGAATCCTCTCGTAAATACCCCGTGGTCTAATCTTCTAAAATTTGATTTACCATGGCAGTCATGTTGTTGATCCACTGAGGGAAAGTTTTCTCCGAGTGGGGGGCTTGATGGAAGGATCAGAAACTATCCTTGCCGATTTCTTCAACGTTGAGGCCGACATTTGGGTTTGAAGGAGGTCGGCTAGTAGTGGTGCTATTCTTCCTAAATAAATGTTTCTCCGTTTTGGCACTTGAGGTGGAGTCATTGTTTTTTCTCTTTAGATCGGAGACTTTGTTCATTAATAGCTTGAGAGACTTTGGGATAATCTCGAAGTAGAAGGGGTCTTTATCTTTGTCTCTATATTTATGAGTTGAGGACTGGGTTCTTTTCGTGGCTGGCTTTGGGTCATCTCGGCCATCATGATCAATGGCTCCTATGGATAGCATGTCCTTCTCGACAGCAAGGGCATTGATGTAATTTTCTGCTAGAGTAGCTCTCGCTTCGCGTTTTACGAACACGGCGATATCCCGAGGGAGAGCTCTTGTGTAGTAATCAATGGTGATGGAATCATCCAGGGCCATGTTCGAAGGGAATTTTTTAAATATAGTAGCGAAGCGTTGATTTAAGTCTTTGAATTTATCCTTCTTCTGGCATTTTGAAGTACGAAGTTCTGTGAGGAGCATAGAAGGAGTCTTGTCTTCCGAAAATTTTTGGAGGAAGGTACGGCAAAAGTTCCCCTAGGAGGATATGGAAGCAATAGGGAAGTAACGGTACCAAGTAGCCGCCTTATTTTCTAAGGTATGAGGAAAGAGCCAACATGCTACATCATCATACTGCACTCTCATAATTTGTAAGGCCAAGTAGAAGTTTCTCATGTGATCTTCGATCAGCGTGCCCTTTTCAGGGTCGAACATAGGGAGGTGCTTCTCAAGGTGTTGGGGCATGTCATGGAAGGGACCGTGGAGGCCTAGGGGAGATTGTGCCATCCAAGCCAATGATTTCACATGCCTAGCCTGCTGGTGGTTCGATATGTAGATGTGTCCCATTTCACTCTTGGATTCACTCCCCATGCCAGATCCATAGGCTTCGCCCTCATGGTGAGAGTGCATGTCTTGATTTCCTCCGAGGTTTCCCATATTCCTAATATTTCTCGAGTTATAAAGGAAAAGGATCTGTTTTGGTTTTGGTTGTGGTGGTGGTGGCCAATATTTCGTCCTTGTCCATGTCCTCTGTCCCCTCGGCCTCTGTTTCCCCGGCCCCTCCGGGTTCCTCCTCTAGACGGGTTATTTTCTTGAGTGTTATCATTCAAAGGCTGGTCGGGTTGTGGGTTGGCGTTAGGTTGGGGTTCAATAATTTCAGGGTTGCTTCCTTCCATCCCTCGGGGACTGTCGGGGGCTCTGCCAAATTATTCTCAACTGCATCTACATAATATTTGAGCATAAGACCTATCAACTCAGTTATGGAATTGACCAGGGCTCCCTGACGAGTTTGATGTGCTCCAGGAGTTCAAGGATTGGGCAGGGAACCGGTGGCCAAGACGTTTTGCAGATCTCTGATGAGATCATGGGAGATCGGGTGCAGGGCCCTCAGTTGGTCAAAGGTGACCTCATAATAGGGGGGTTCATCCTCTAGGGGATTTTCAAGGGGCAGAGGACCAGTATTTTCATACATGATCTCCCCCTATGGGGTTTGCAACGGGATGTTACTTTTGTGCTGGGAGCTTGCCATTCAAGCCCTCCTTCTAGCACCAAATTTGTTGACGAGAAGAAATGTGGACCTCCCCAGTATAAAGTCCCAATTAGACTCTAAACCGTTTGTTATAGGGGTCCCGTCTGGGGTGTGGGTCTGGCTACCGCTAAATATTCCTTTTCTCGGACGAAGAATGAGCCCTGCAAACTTGTGAATACATGGTTACTTGAAAAAATACAAGACAAATGGTTGATGAGTCTTAATGAACAAAAAACATTACAAATAACAAAGCGAGTTAAAGAATGCATCCAAAGGAAATGCTGTTAGCAGCACATCATTAGGGTCATGCTTGTAAAAGTTGTTTGAACCACAAAAGAAATAGTTCTCTATGGTCAAAACACCCTTCAATTCCTTAAGTGTTTTCTAAAAGGTAGAATAATGTTAATAACGAAGTTCCAAACATCTCTCAATTAAATATTCCCATACCATTAACACATCAAGTGAGCTTAAATGTATAAATGACTTGAGCAGAAAAACGCAGATCAGTCAATCATAAAAAGATAACCAATATATGAGACAAAATATTTATAATGTTAATCACACATGAGTCCTCATCGGATCCAGTAGTGAAATAAAAACACCTGTTTGTATTCATTCACAAAAATAGGAATTCAATGTTATACAATTCTCTCTGCTCCTCTTGGAGTCCAAAAAAAAGATCCTTTACAATTCCCCGGAGGGAGTACTTATAGAAAAAAATTGACCCTTGGGTGTCCCTGACTCTTCACATTCCCGACTGTTGACATGCTCTGCAACCTAGGAGGCATTTGCGACTTCCGACCTAGCTCCGGATGCGACCCGCGTCCCCCTGTCTATTGTGACCTATGACCTATGCCATTTCCTTGGTCAAGGAAGCAATTGGGTGATTGTGAGATCCGATACGTCTAACTGTTGCTTCTCTTTGAGTTACTTTTTCCATGCTTGATAATCTGCAGCAATTGGAGTGACCTGGGGAGTATCTTCTTTTAATATATGAAGTCACTCAAGAGCATCCGGGACTAACGTGCACCTCTTTACCGTGATCTGATTGGATAGAGAAGCCAGCTTGGTATAGATCTGGACTGGTGTAATGATGAACTGAATAATATTTTCCTATGATGTCAGAAGATCTTGGGAAGCAGCTGCTTGCTTCATGGGTTGTAGGAATGCTTGAATGTCCTGGGAAACCTCTTCCCTTATTTTTTCCTTGTCTAATGCACCCAAAGAAGGAATTTGGTGTACTTCGGCCATTGAATCAATGGCACTAATCAGATGTTCATATGCGGACATCACTTTCTTTAGATCCTTGACCAGTTTATCTTTGGATTGTATCTTCATTCGTATCTGAACTTTTTCGTTCTAGGTACAAATCCAATCCTTCCTGAGCAGGGTGTCAGGGACCTACGGATATATGTTTGACCATTCTAGCATGTTGTCCAAAGCAGTGGAGGCTTCCTTTAGTTGTACAGTTCTCCTCTTGGTTTCTGCTTGTGCTTTCAGTAGTGGCGTGCATGTTTGCTTTATCGTAAACATCTCCTCATACACTTGCTTCATGGTGGCTTCTAGAGTGACCATCTCCCTCTAAATGGTAAGTGGCACTTTGTTGGTTTGGGTGATTGTGAGATGAAGCTTTTGGATTTCTTCCTCTAGCACATTCTTATCTTGTTCTGACTGAGCCGCCTTCTACTCAGAAACCTATAGCCTATTTTGCAGAGACAAAATCTCTCTACTCATTTTGCTAACATTTTCTTCTGTGGCTACCACAAATGCGGTCCTTGCTGATGCAATCATAATAGGATTATTCCTGGTGTCCAAGACTATGTCCTTTTCTATTGTGACTGCAAGAGGTGCATATGGGTTCTGCACGAGGCATTTCCTTTTCTCTTTCCTGATCTTGTGCGTGAAATGGTCGTAGGTCAGCCTTGTCAGATCCAAGACCTCATCTTCTTGCTCCTCCGAGGTGACAAGATCTGAGAGAGGAAAACACACACTTGTCGTAGGGGTTTTCTAAGGTACATCAATGTGCGACAACTCTGTCTATTCCCCTATCTCTAGAGGTGGTGTCTTGCTTCCCCCTCCTTCCTTGGAAGAATCTTTCCGTGATTTCTAACTCTCTTCCTTCTTCCTTCTTTCCTCAACCTCTGCCTTGTCCTATTCTTCTTTTAGCTTGTGCTCAACTTCTTTCCGCTCTTCCTCTTATTTCCTGCTATGTTCCTCTTCCTCTTTTTTCCTTCAAGCTTCTTCTCCCTTCTTCTTTTGTTTGTCTTCTTCTTGTTGACCTGATAGGGTGTCTTGAGCCCTTTTGGCTTCTTCTTCTTTTTCCTTCTTCTTGGCCTCTTACTGTGCCTTAGCCTCCATGTCTCCTTTTTCCTGCTGCCGTTTAGAGAGACTACTGCCCGTATCAGTCCTTGGCTTTTTGGCTTTGGAAGACGAGACTCCTCCTAGCGTGTCACCCCTTTCTTCCATGGTTTGATCATTCTGCCCTTCTTGATCAATCGATTCTTCTAGTGTAGCCTCCCTATCCTTATTATACCAGCTCTTATTTTGTTCTTCAACAGGGTATTCCATGTGTTGATAATTCCATTTGAATTTGGCCCATTTGAAATGTGTGGGAACGATCCTTTCAGGATCATATAATCTGTGTGCTAAGTGCGCAAAATGAAAGCCCTTGGTTTCTTCAGCCTCCACTTCTACTTCTTTGAAATCCCTAACCATATAGGCACCAATATTAAGTGGGAGGGTAGGCCATGGCTTTTTCTTGCCCTTGGCGAGGACCTTAGAAAACCCGCTCATCATCTGGTAGCACAATTCTTGCAAGAGTAGTTTATCAGTGACGAACTCGGGTAGCGTGTGAAGTGCCTTGAATGACTGGAAGACCCTGATGAAAGTACTGTGTGTGATGGGAAACCAATTGGCCACCCGAGTTATTTTTTGCATGGCTCGCTTAGACATGCATGGGGCATCTTTGCCAAACAATTTCCTGTAAAGCGTAGGAATGAAATTGTGCGTGATCAACTCCATATCTTGTTTGTACTTGGAGGCCCATAGCACCTTTAAATATTTATGGATTGGTCCACCATGCTCTACATCCTAGTTATGAGGCCATCCTATAAATTGACATCTTGCGCATACCGCATCCAACAGGTAGGAAGCCATATAAAATTCGGATGAACATCCTTCTTCAGGTGCTTGTGCTGCTGATATGTTCGACCTGAGGACTGTTACTATTAGGTTGGCCCAGTTAAAGCGGGTGCCATATTTAGTGACAACTTACATGAAAGAGACCCAAGTACCATTGAAAGTAGTGGCATCTGGTCAGCCATATATCTTGCACATCATTGCTGCCAGAAACTTGTAGACTTTCCTAAGGCCCTCCGTTTTATATTCCTGATCCTTCCTAAACCTGAATTTTCCGTGTCCTCCCACCATCCCTTCAAGGTATCTAGTATGGGTAGTGCATGAGTGGTAGCGCATTCGGAGTTGAAGGTTTTCTCTTGGGTGGGGAGCGCATAGTAAGCTTCTGCTTCCTGCCCCTTCAAATTAGCAAATGATTTCCCTGAATGATCTGAAATGACCCAAATTCTGGAGTCAACCTTTCGCAAGCCCATTCAATAATCTCTGCACATGGAAATATGGGTGGATGGGTGCCTGCATAGTGGAGCTTGGACCTCTTGACCTGAATATACACCTGCCGGTCTGGGAGATCTTCTAGAAACTCGGGCTTTTTGAACTCCTGGTATATCTGATACCAAATCATGCTATCCCCTTTTCCGAACACACAAGCGATGTCTCCATAGATAGGGGGAGGGGAAGGAGGTATTTCTTCTTCTGAGATTTCTATTTTAGGACTCTTGTTTCTCTTTCGAACTACTGGGGGCCCCATATTGCTTGAGGCCGAAGAGATGGATATACACTTGAGCTCGACTTCGATGTCCCCTGGGAAAAATGCACTCCAGATGGCTTGCTAGAGGCGTCACTTGTTCCGTCGCACAGGTCGAATATGACCTACGTGACCCTTTTATTTATAAAGAGCTCGCACGTGTGGAAATTTAATGCAGGTCGCAAGGTCGTGGATCATGGATGGTTAAGGGATGCGTGACCTTGCGACTTCACGACCTGGAGGTCGCGAGGTCGCATGGTCGTGAATATTGAGTTTTGGATCAATATGCGACTTTGCAACTTCGCGACTTAGGGGTCGTTGGGTCGCATGGTCACATAGTCCCACAGTCCTTGGTTTTATGAGTCTTGTGACTTAGTGACTATGCGACTAGTTGTTAAGAGACCAAAACCCTGGATAGACTTTGAAGGGATAATGCATGGACAAAAATTCTCTTGAGGCTCTAGGCCAAGGCCATGTTAGATTTCTCTTTACCGAGAGACGAAGGATTCTGAAATTTTAAAATGGGACCAAATTTTAAAGGGTGTTGTAGCAGCTACAACACAAAGGTAATTAATAAATTGTAAGTTATAGGAAATTAAATGTGGTGAGACAGTATATGCGTACTGCCAAATTTAAATTGGTTTAAATCTAAAAAATAAGTGTATACTTCCTCACCACATTTAATTTCCTACAACTTACCGTTTACAATTTATGGTTTTCCATTTATGAAGCGGGTGGGGTGGGCTAGTTATTCACTAGTCGGTGGGTTGCCGAGGCTCATATATGTGATTTTCTTGGGTGTTCTTGGCTTACGCTATTCCCTTATCCCTCTGACTGATGGTTTCAAACAAATGATGTACTTTATAATTATGATTAATTAAAGTCGAACCCCATACACAGAAGGCGGGACACGAAATGATTCCAAGCTGCATTTCCACATGGTTTAGAAGTAGCCAAGTGTAATCTAATATCCATTTTTTTACGATTTACCTAACTATATGCTTTTGATGTGAAATAACACAAGCACTATGTTGACGCTAGAACCATGGTATGTACCCTCGTCATTACAAAACAAGAGATTTGGTTGATAGATATTATTAACTTTTTTACGAGGAAAAATAGTAATTACAACATATTGACACCATTATATTCCATGGTGTGTACCCTCGTCATTACAAAACAAGATATTGGGTTGATAAATATTACTTTTATACGAGGAAAAACAGTTACAACATATTGACACCATTGTATTATAATTATCGCTCAGACTCAGACCGTCCAGAATTGCAAACTAAAACTATGAAGAATATAGCATGAGTGAAAAAAAATTGTTCATCATAATCTATGCAAAACCCTAATATACTCATTAAAGCCATTATGTTATCATTATCACTCAGAATCGGACAGTAAGGAATTGTAAACTAAAACCATGAAGAATATGGCATGAGTGAAAAAAATTGTTGATCATAATCTTTGTAAAACCCTAATATTCTAATTAATGCCATAGAGAATTTTTTTTACGAAAATTTACTTTGATGCATTGTGCGGAATATCGAGGAAACTTTCTTTGTCCTCACTCTTCGCAATGTATAAACTTTCTATTTCCCGGCATCTTGCCATTGTGATCCATAATTGGAGGCTTTATTTTTGCATCGTATGTTCAACCATCGAATGATGGAAGCCATTGCCATTAAAATACCATGAAATTAAAGGATTTATCATTTTTAAACTGTTGAAGCAGAGTTGTAATATTAGACCAAACGAAATGTATTTAAAATTCGTTTATGGCCCAAGGTCTTTTTAGGGTTATTCTCATTGACTTATATATATATATATATATATATGAATTGTGTTTCTCGGGGAATTTATGATTTAGTATCATTTTAGGCGTTTAGCAGAATTGACATTTATTAATGTATGAAGGTACGATACAAGTTTTTTCTTAGTTATTAATGTATGAAGATACGATACAATTTTTCGCTTATGAGAGACGACGAACAAAGTTAGTGTCTGCTTACATTTATGGATTTGTTGGCACCGGATTCGCATAGCTAAAATGTTAATTTATTTGATATTAATGAGTGGGTAATATGGCATCAGTACTAGAAAAGCTTCTCCACGATTACTAAACAAAATTGTTGAAATTTCTGAAATACAACAATAACAGAGGAAACGTGTTTCCTCCAACACATAGAATACAAAAAATGCAGAAAATAACAGTCAATACAAGACAACATCAAAAAACACACGAAAGGCATGAAATTTGTTTTTCTATTCAACTCTGTCATAATGAAATTACATTATTGCTTATATCAAAATGGCCAAAGCCTGGAAACCTAATGCTAATTCAATGCTGAACAGATGTTCAACAAACATTTCGTCCTTAGCCATCAAAATGACCCATTTCTTCATTAAATCGGCGCACAGGTCATATTCTGAATTACACAGTAAAACACGTAAAGACGCGTTCAAAAACACAAACTAGCGGATTGCAAATTTTATGAAATGTGGTTCTGGTCTACATCACATCCATGCAATTCGGTGATTTGGCGCTATCTTTTAAACTTTGTGGGCTGCAATGTGTGATAGTGACATGGCACATATCACATCGCAACCAAAATAACATTGTCTGCGGGTGGTTCGATGGTAAACTTAAATCTTGGCGATTGCGATATGCGACAGCGATATCGCATTGCAAAACAAATAACTTAAATTGTGAAGCTTTACGGGTAAAAAAAAAACCTTGCGATGTGCGAAATGCGCTTGTCGCATCGCATCACAAATAACTTATCTTGCGGATGGCGGAAAGTAAACTTAAAATGTTGGGAAGTGTGCATTGCGGGCGGTAAAGGTTTAGGTGGGTCCCGCTGATATCGCATCGACGGAGACATAACATACAGTGAAGGGCTTAAGGTTAAGACTTAAATATTGTGAAGTGCGGGTTGCGATCACTTAAACAGTGGGAAGTGCGGTAAGTGAAATACAAAGGTTTTGCGGAAATACAAAGGAAAATCACGGGATTGCAATGTGGTTGAGTGTACGGTGAGTCCTGCCGATATCACATCCACATGGATTTAACTTAACAACAGGAAGTATTATGGGTAAAACATAAAAGTTGTGAGCAGCGAAGTGCGGGAAAAAGGTAAGTCAACGCGGTAGATGGAAATAAGCGTGGATTTAAAGGTTCGGGTACTCTGTTTGTTGTGTTGTGTGAAAATGCCTCCAGATCTCAAATCTGCTCCTTATCCTTCTCTGCTATAAAAAAATGATGAAGTTGTGGGCTGCGCCACTGTTTATTCATGGCGGTGGTTGGGAGTAAAATTCCAACACTCCCCCTTAATCACAACTGCCGCCATGAGTCATTCCCATACATTTTATGAGATACTCAAATCTCTTCTGTGCTAATGGATTTGTGAGGATATCAGCAAACTGTTCCTCTATCCTGCAATGCTGCAAAAAAATCTCACCATTGTTAACCAATTCCCTTATAAAATTCTATTTTGCATCAAATACTTTATTCCCTTGTGGAAAACATAATACTTTGACAATGCTATCGCTGCTGAGCTATTATCACAATAAATTGTGGTTCCTTTGTCTTTCTCATGACACAAATCTCTCAGCGTCATTCTTATCCAAATAGCCTGACATGCTGTTGTTGTTGCTGCTACATACTGTGCTTTTGCTGTTGATAAAGCAACTATTGGTTGCTTCTTGGAAGCCCATGAAATGTCTCCCGATTCCAAATGAAACACATACCCAAATGTGCTCTTTCTGTCATCAACACTTCTAGCCCAATCACTTCCAGTGTAACCAATCAATTTAAAATTATTAGTTGAGGAGCATAGAACACCATACTCCTTTGTTCCATTCACATACCTCAATATTATCTTGGCTGCTTTCCAATGTGTCTCCTTTGGTGTCTCCATGAATCTGGAAATTAAACTTACAACATACATAATATTAGGCCTAGTTGCAGTCAAATACATTAGACTACCAACTATGCTCTTGTACAATGTCGGATCAACATTCTTGCTGCAATCTTCTTTGATTAATTTTAACCCCATGATAGTTGGAGTTACTGTTGCTTTGTTGTGCTGAATGTTAAATATCTTTAAAACTTCTGCAACATATTTTTCTTGGGAAATAAAAATTCCCTTTTCATTTTTCTTTACTTCTATGCCTAAGAAGTATCTCAATAAACCCAAATCAGTCATTTCAAATTCACCCTTCATGACTTCTTTAAAATCAGCAATGAGAGAAACTTCATTGCTAGTAAATATTAAATCATCTACATATAAAACAACAATAAGGATCTTACCATCATTTTATTTAATGTAGAATGTGGGTTCACCATCATATTTTTCAAACCCATTTTCTACCAAGGAAGCATCAATTCTATTGTACCATGCTCTTGGTGCTTGCTTCAACCCATAAAGAGATTTCTTCAACTTGCACACTTTGTACTCTTGGCTTTCTATTTCATAGCCTAGAGGTTGTTCAACATATACCTCCTCTTTCAACACTCCATTTAGAAACGCTGATTTCACATCCATTTGGTAGACTTTCCACTTCTTCTGTGCTGCTATGGACAACACTATTCTCACTGTCTCCATCCTTGCAACTGGTGCAAAGGTTTCTTCATAGTCTCTTCCTTGCTGGTGCTTGTAGCCTCTAACAACAAGTCTTGATTTATGCCTTTCTATTTTTCCTTCAGCATTGCTCTTGGTCTTATAGACCCATTTTACTCCAATGACTTATTCACCTTGTGGGAGGTCCACTAACTCCCATGTGTCATTCTTTTCTATTGCACCAATCTCTTCATTCATTGCTTCAATCCATTTTTCTTCTTTTACTGTATGTTCAAAATGGATTGGGTCATCAACATGACAAAACAAAGAAAATAAAGAGTTCAGACCATTATTATTATCAACTTATTGCTCACAAATTTCACTAAAATTTATGAATCTTGGTCTTCTTGGTGTGCTTGGATTTTCACTTGAACTCGAGGGAGTTTCTGATCCCTATGGTGTGCTTGAAGAAGCACTTCCTTGATTTCTCAAGTTTGTTCTGTTTCCTGCTTGTGGTGTTCTCTGCTGAGCTTGTGTAGGCGGAGGAGGAACCACCGTGGATGAATTATTTTGAGAAATCAATTCATCTTTCTCTTCGTGAGGCACACATGTTTTCACGTTCACTTTTTTTTCTAAGCTTCCATCCCAAGCTTCTTCTTCAATAAACTGCACATATCTGCTGATTATAAATTTCTTGGTGGATGGATTATAGAGTTTGTAGGCCTTGAATTCATCACTATATCCAATAAAGATACACTTCTCCCCCTTGCTTTCCAAATTCTTTCTTAGTTGATCTGGGACATGTGCATATGCCACACATCTGAATACTTTCATGTGAGTGCCAAATTGTTTTGTTCCACTCCATGCTTCTTGCGAAACTCTATTCATAATAGCTTTGGTTGGACATCTATTCAAAATATGCAAAGCACAATTGACAGCTTTAGCTCAATACTCATCTGGAAAATGTTTTTCTTTCAACATACTTCTGAGCATGTCTATGATGGTCCTATTCTTCCTTTATGCTACACCGTTTTGCTGTGGTGTGTACCTTGTGGTAAACTGCTTGTGTATGCCATTTTCCCTATAGAAACATAGGAAATATTTGGAGATGTATTCTCCACATCTGTCAGTTCTTAGCACTTTTATGTAGTGCCCACTTTTCTTCTCAGCAAAAGCTTTAAAGTGGTAGAACTATTCAAATACTTCACTATTCTATTTCAAGAAATAAACCCATGTATTTCTTGTATAATCATCTATAAATGTAAAGGCATAATGGCTACCAGCTAAAGATGATGTTTCCATTGGTCCACACAAATCTGAGTGGACAATATCCAAGGGTGCCTTTGCCCTTATAGTCTTTCCTGCTGGAAAGGATTCTATGTGTTGTTTGCCCAAGATGCAACCTTCACATAGGTTTTCTGGTTTCTCTATGAGTGGTAATCCTTTTACCATTCCTTTTCTATACAAGAGGATCAAACCTCCAAAATTGAGATGTCCAAATCTCAAATGCCATAACCAATTTTTGTCTTTCACTTCTTCTTGAAAGACCCCTTTTGTCACTGCTGCTACCACAACTCCTTCCTTTAAGTCTATTTTGAGCTTGAGAGGAAACATCCTATTCTTTGTCATATGCACTTTTGCAATGAACCTTTTACTTAGAGGTATGTCCATGATAGTGTACACATTATTCTTAAAAAATACATTGTAGCCCTTGTTCACAAGTTTTCCAATGCTCAGAAGGGTACATTTAGGCCAAGTACATAATAGACATCTGGCACAAATTTCTTCTCTCCCTTCCTTGTGAGTATTGATGCTCTTCCTTTTCTCTTGACATAGACTCTACTATCAGTCCCTGTTATCCCTTCAGACTTCACATTATCATCCAGATTGGCAAACATTGCTATGTTTCTAGTCATGTGGTTACTACAACCTGAGTCTAAGAACCATACATATTCTTGTTTCTCTTGTGCTACATTACATGCTAGAAGCACATTACTCCGGTTCTGACTTTCTTTTGAAAAATTAACATTTTGTCTATTATTCATGTCATTTTGTTTCTTTCCACATTCATTGACATAATGCCCATACATTTTACAATAATGAAATTGGACTTGGGATTTGTCATACCTTTGTCCTTGTGCTTGACTCTGTCTTGAGCCTTCACTTTGATTCTGGTTGTTGCCCCTTCCACTTGTGCTTGTAGGGTTGTTTCTTCCACTTGTCTGTGGGCTTCTTCCTTCTCCTCGTTAGTTCGATATTCTTTGACCTCTACCTCGACCAAAAGAAATTTGTGTCTTGAATTCATGCTCCAATGACGAGTTTATTGTTCTGTACAGTCTATGTTCATGTGACATCAGGGATGCATGAAGTTCATCCACTGAAAATTGTGAGAGATCCTTTGTCTCTTCTATTGCCACTACTGTGGCATCAAATCTTGAGGGTAGACTTTTCAATATTTTCTCCACTATTCTTCTTTCCTCAATTGTCTCTCTATGAGACCTTATCTGGGTAACTAACCCAATCACATGTGTGAAGAATGAGCCTATGTTATCAGACTCTTTCATACAGAGAGTTTCAAAATCTCTCCTCAGCAATTGTAGCTTTGTTGTCGTCACTTTCTCCATGCCTTGATAGGCTGTCTTGAGAATATCCCATGCCTCCTTAGACTTTGTTGCTGCTTCAATCCTTGGGAAAATACTCTCATGTACTGCTTGGTAGAGATAGAAGAGGGCTTTGGAGTCATTCTTCTTATTATCTCTGAACAAGTCTCTTTCTACTGCTGTCAAAGCAGCCAACGTTGTTGCATCTGCTGGTTCTTGGAAACCTTGTTCCACCAGCTCCCATATATCTTGTGAAGAAAATAGGGCTCTCATTATAATGACCCAATAATCATAGTTCTTCCCATTAAATTGTGGTAGTTGTGGATTTCTCAAGCTTGTGCCTGCTGTTGCCATCCTGACTGTGTTAAACAAACAATCTTCTTGACTATATAAAAGAGAAACCTTCTCACTGTTGCAAAAGCTTTCTCACTGCTAGAGACTTCTGCTTCTACAAACAAATATTACAGCTTTTTCAGTAAATAGAGCAAGCTCGTACTTCTTTGATTGAGAGCCTAGACTTGCTCCGATATCATGTTGAAATTTCTGAAATACAATAATAACAGAGGAAATGGGTTTCCCTCAACATAGAGAATAAAACAAATGTGGAAAATAACAGTCAATACACAGACAACATAAAATAACAAAGGAGAGGAATGAAATTTGTTTTTCTATTCAACTCTGTCATAATGAAATTACATTCTTTCTTATATCAAAATGCCTGAAGCCTGGAAACCTAATCCTATCAATGTTAATTCAATGTTGAACGTATGTTCAACAAACATTTCGTCCTTAGCCACCAAAATGACCCATTTATTCATTAAATTGGTGCACAGGCCGTATTCTAAATTACACAGGAAAACACATAAAGACGCGTTCAAAAACACAAACTAGCAGATCTTAAATTTTATGCAATTCGGTTCTGGTCCACATCGCATCCGCACAATTTAGCAATTTCAAGCTTTAACTTTCGGCGCTATCCTTTAAACTTTGTGGGCTACAATGTGCGATAGTGATGTGGCACATATCGCATTGCAACCAAAATAACATAGCCTGCGGGTGGTTCGGCAGTAAACTTAAATCTTGGCGATTGCGATACGCGATAGCGATATCGAATCGCAAAAGAAATAACTTAACTTGTGAAATTTTATGGGTAAACACAAAACCTTGTGATGTGCGAAATGCGTTTGTCGCATCGCATCGCAAATAACTTGTTTTGCAGACGGCAGAAAGTAAACTTAAAATGTTGCGAAGTGGGCAGTGTGGGCGGTAAAGGTTTGGGTGGATACTGCCGATATCGCATCGGCAACGACATAATATATGGTGAAGGGTTTAAGGTTAAGGCTTAAATCTTGCGAAGTGCGGGTTGCGAGCGCTTAAATGGTGGGAAGTGCGGTAAGATAAATACAAAGATTTTGTGGAAATACAAAGGAAAATCATGGGATTGCAATGCGGTTGGGTGTATGGTGGGTCCCGTTGATATCACATCGGTGGGGATTTAACTTAACAACGGAAAGGCTTATGGGTAAAACATAAAAGTTGCAAGTGACGAAGTGTGGGAAAAAGTAATTCAATGCGATAGATGGAAATAAACGCAGATTTAAAGGTTCGGGTACTCTATTTGTTGTGTTATGTGAAAACGCCTCCAGATTTTGGATCTGCTCCTTGTCCTTCTCTATTGTAAAAGATTGATGAATTTGTGGGTTGCGCCACTGTTTATTCATGGCGGTGGTTGGGAGTAAAATTCCAACAAGAATGTAAACACCTCACTGGCTGCAATTGTTCCCGTAGCGAGCACGATTCTATCTCATTCAAATTTCGTTTTTCCTCTCACTTCTTACATAAACATCACAATTTCTTACATCAATGATTCACAATTGCCCTGCATCTCTTCCATGACATTGAGAAACTTAGAAAGGGCCATGTGTGCTAGCCGCCACCATTAACATTACTAGACTCACAGGGTTTTCTAGCCACGGCACAATATTGTGCCTCAGGAGACCATGGTAATTTTGATAAAGAGGGATTTAATTTTGGAGTTGTCTATCCACGCAACTCAATAGAATAATTGAGATGTTAGTTTTTTTGCCGGAATCTTGTAATTCCTTTTTTTTTTTTAATTAGATAGTTTGAGTATTCCCAAATTTTCAAAAATCTTTTCCAAAATTTTTGATAATCTTACTAAGATTTTTGAGTTATTCTACTAGTTTTTTAAAGGCTACGGCTTTACTTTTACACAACCCTCCTCGGGGTAAATCATTGTCTTTGGATGGGCAAGTAGCCAGCTTTCCATTAAATCGAATGACAACTGCAAAGTAATTTCAAACATAGTCGTAATTGTCATCCGATTTGATGCACTCTAATTTATTTTTCCAGCACACGTGTGCGAAATGATAAAGTATGAATAAATCTGTCATGATATACACCTAATTCTCAACAGAGATTGATACATTTGGCCAATAAAATATAATGTGGGAGTAAACGAGAAATTCCAGGTCACACCCGATGGAAATGAAGCCTATGGCTATCATTATGTAGAGGCATATAGCCATCAAATTCATGCCCATAAATAACTCAATTAGTTTTCTTAGAACTATAGCCAAAAAAATTCATGCCGAGAAAAAGTTGGATGATGATGTGCACCCGAAACAAAATAACTCAGAGTTCCAAATACTCCAACAAATTCATTATGCCGCTATCAAAATACGCAACATTCCATAACAATTAAAAAGTAGCATTTCTCCACAGTAGCATTTCTCATTCTGCCCGAAGTTGTCGATGTTTGGAGGAACCAATTAATTTTTTTATTATTTGAACGTTGAACAACCAACGATAAGAACACCCAATAACAAAATGATATTTTAAAAAAATCACATGACGTAGTCCCTTGCGATGTACCGAAAACTTAGAAAGGAATTGTAGGACTTGGAGTTAATTAAATATAAACAAATCCCAAACAGGAATGAGCTCAAATTAATTGGCACTGTAACATTTGCAACAAGACCGGACTGTGTAGCTGGGGAGTAAGTTCATTTTGCTGAGTGTAGAGGACCTCCACACAATGAACTTCCTATGCAGTACTTTGAATATCTAATGTTGAATTACTTCAACATGTTGGTGGTTTTGTGTGTTTTCAGACTTATTATTTAGCCATTTACTGTGATATTTTCACTGTGCAGGTTTTTGCCGAAAGGGAAAATTCGTTGCCTTCACAACTTTGATGCGAGATGGAATTGAGCTTGTGGTGGTGAACGATCCGGTGATGCCTATCCATAACATGCTGCGTATTTTCATCGCCGCATAATGAATTTTTTGGAGTATTTTGCCCTGGTTTTCTAAGCCAGGATTCCAAAGATTATGATAACTTCCGTTGTGCTTGAAAAGAAAAGTGGAAAAAGAAATTGATTACAACGTAAAAAGAATTCATGGTATTAATTTTATTGCTATAAAATCTTCACTTTAAAGATTATGTATTTATCCTAAAAGCAAGGTTTTTGGCTTTACATTACTGCAGACAGAGGTTGTCTTGTGTTAGGTGGAAGAAACTAAGGAGTTGGTTGTTGTATAAACTTTGATACATTGTGTGGACTGTGGAAGAAACTAAGGCGTTGGTTGTTGTATAAACTTTGATACATTGTGTGGATTGTGGAGGTGTAAAGGAGAAAGTTTTTTTTGCCACTTTTAAAAGTATATTAATGTTATGGAGCATTTTCCACCTTTTTTCTTATTCTGCACAATGCATCAATGTTATGGAGTGCTCACTTTTCCTAAAAAAAATTGTGCTCGCTAGCTGCGAAACCTGCTAACAATTCTCCGAATATTCCTGCCGGAGAAAAGCCCTTCGTACTATGCGTTGGTGTCTCGAACATCTATGGCTGGAAACTGCACCCTTGAAAACTGTCAATCCCACTTGGAGCTCCATTAGATTGGCCCTTATCACGACTGGCAAGACTCTCACACAAGCTATTTTATTATTCGTTTATCCAGTGAAACTGTCAATGCTAGTCGTTTTAACTGTGAAACCAATTTCCTCAGATTGAAATCACTAACATAACTTATCTTAATAGAATTCATTTTATCATTTTCAATTTGATAATTCTGTACGTAAAATTAATTTGTTAAGCTATAGGTTTTTTAATATTTAAAATGAATAGTTTTTTTTCCTTAAAATATGGAATACTTTAAAATAAATTCCAGCAGTATAATAAATTTGCAATACATAAACAAAATTTTGGCACTATTAACTGGAGACCGGTGGTCCATCTTCAATATCTTCCTTCAATTGTTCAAAAACCTCAAAAACAGTATACACCTTCTTCATCCACTGTGCTTTTGATCCTTTTCAGCAGGGATTCCTTGCTAGTGTGCGAATCTCCACTGAACTCCGTATTTTTTAGTTTTGTCCAAGACAACCAACTCAGTCTCTATGGAAACTTGCATTTCCTCAAGCTTTCGAGGTAGTAATTCGTATCTTTTGTCAACAATGTTCGATGCCCCTTTTGTTTTTTTTTTCCACCATATCATTTCTTTGCCTCGCTACATCCATTAGGTTTTGAATGGCCTCAACATTTTACTCATCTTCTCTTGTGCTTGTTTAAGGGATTTCATGTCTCTTGTGGTCATTAGTGTTGGAAAGGCAGAATAGTAAAGGCATAAATTGCACAAATATTTCACATAATAACACAAGCAAGTCACGATTTTTTTATTAATCTTCAATCTCTCACAATGAACCTGATGAATGGTATTTATAATTTTCGACTAACGATTAGCTTGACATGCACACACTTACCAAACTCATCTATCACATAACTTGACTTGCTCAAAGCTCATTTAATTCACTCACCAAATTTAGCTTTCTCACAACTCAATGCTTACTTAACTTTTTGGCTAACTCTTCACGCTGGACTTAATTAACTATTTTAACACTCCCCTTAATTACGACCGCTAAACTAAACATAGCTCATGATAACTCAAACATGCCCTCAGCTAGGCTTACAACACCAAATTTTCTTTTGTGAAACTCAAACACATCTATTTCTAGTGGCTTTGTAAATATTTCAGCCAATTGATCACTAGAGTTACAAGGCTTTAAGTGAACTTCTCCATTCCTCACACGTTATCTAATAAAATGGTATCTGGTATTAATATTCTTGCTCTTTTGATGAAACACACTATTCTTGGATAGTGCAATATTGAAGTGTTGTCACAATATATTGATGTTGATCCTTGTTGTTACTGCTTGAGTCTATCAATTTCTCTTCTTAACCATACTGTTTGACAAGCTCGTGAAGTCGCTGCTACATATTATGCTTCTGCTGATGATAATGTCACAATGGGCTGCTTCTTAGATGTCCATGCTATCAAACGTGAACCAAGATGGAACACATAACCGAATATGCTCTTTCTATCATCCAAACTACATGCAAAATCACTATATGTGTACCCACTCAAATATTTCTTTTCTGTACTTGCATACATTATGCTACAATATCTAGTTCCTGCTATGAATCTCATAATTCTTTTTCCTGCACCCCATTGTGTGTCTTTTGGAGTCTCCATAAACTTGGAAGTGAAACTCACTCCTTGGATAATATCTGGTCTTGTAGTTGTGAGATACATGAGGCTGCCAACTAATATTTTGAATAGAATTGGATTAACATATAATCCTTTACCATCCTTGCTTAACTTTGTACCTGTTGCAACTAGTGTAGCAACAGGTTTGCAATTTTCCGTCTTGAATTTTCTTAGCAAATCTCTAACATATTTATTTTGGCAAATACAAATTCATTTTTAAGATTGCTCAACTTCAATGCCAAGAAACTATTTCAAGAGACCAAGATCTGTCATCTCAAACTCTTTCATCATGGCTACTTTAAATTCATCTAACTCAAGATAACCTGTAAAAATCATACCATCAACATACAGAGGGGCTTCACTGCGTGAGCAATACTATAGCACGTGGGTTCGTATTGGGTGATATATAGAGGAAAAACTAACATAATATGTTGGGGGCTATATAGGGAGTAAAGGGTTTTTATATTGCTAGGTATAAAAAATAGAGCTCAAAGTTAATGAAAAAATATAAAGGGTATAAAAAATGTTAATGAAAAAATGGATACCTACAATATATAGTAAAAGTAGGGGTTTTTTAGATTGGGAAGGTGTATTGAGTTTATACTGGTAGGGGGTTAAATAATGTGATTTTTAGAGTCATTTTCCAATATGTACTCAAATTAAGGGTATTGTTTAATATGCTATGATCGAACGTGATATGTTATAGGTTCATTGAGTGAAGCACCCATGTCAACATATAAGAAAACAATCAAAATCTTTCCATGCTCATTTACCTTTGTGTACAAGGTAGGCTCAATGTTGCTTTTGCAAAATCCATTCCTAATCATGTAACTATCGATTCTACTATACCATGCTCTAGGTGTTTGCTTGAGTCCATAGAGCGCTTTCTTCAACTTGCAAACTTTATCTTCTTTACCTTCAACTTCATAACCTAGTGGTTGCTGCACATAAATTTCTTGTTCTAGAATTCCATTCAATAACACTGATTTGACATCCATTTGACTTACTTTCCAATTGTTTTGATTTGTTGTGGCTAGCACTTCTATTACAGTATCCAATCTGACTACTGCAACAAACATTTTTTCAAAGTCTATTCCCGGTTGCTATGAGAATCCCTTTGCTACAAGGCTTTCTTTAAATCTGTCAATTTCACCTTTCTCATTCAATTTAGTCTTTTCCACCCACTTCACACCAATGAGGTTTTTATCCTTTGGAAAATTAACTAATCTCATGTATCATTATTTTCAATAGAATCAATCTCTTCATCCATGGCTTGCACCCAATTTTCATCTCTAATTGCTTCTTCAAACGAAGAAGGTTGGAATGACAACAATGCAAAATTTGAACTAACATCCAAATCATCTTCAAATATGCATTTTTCACTTTTCTCTTCGAAACAACACTTCACCATCAGTATGCTAGTTAAAATCGATATATATATATATATATATATATATATATATATATATATATATATATATATGGTTTTATTTAACTATACACCATTTTAGTTTTTACTTTAATCTAAAAAAACCTGTTTTTGGAACTTGAATCAATCATGGAAATTTGACATAAAATCCCACTTATTATATTTAACTTACACATTATACTATAAAAACAAAATAAAGGTAGATGAATTAATTTTAATCAAAATATATTAAATATTAACATGAAAGATATTTTTAATTAAAATATAAAATGGAAAAAATATTACACCATAATAAATTTGATTTTCTAATTAATAATTTTTTTTTGATTGGCTAGTGGTATGAGTTCTTCGTAGATTACATCAGACTTGAATTGTGGCTTGAGAAACTGCGACACATAGGAATCTAAGCCATAAAAATACCCAGGGATCACACTCGGCCTCCACCACACTAGCCCTTAACATGGTTGAATTTTTTTCCATGAAATTTCGAACCAATGACCTTCACATAACAAAGTGATAGAGCAGTACACCACATCACTACATCACTGTCTATTCTATGCCTGGTGGGCTACTATTTTATAAATTTAATTTAAATGAATTAATTATTTATCTATTTAAATGTTCTTTCAAATAAATAATTATATCAAATTTTCATTTAAAAAATCTATACAAATTTTTAAAATTTTAATATTCTTTAAAAATGTCTTATTTCATATTATTCTATTATAAATTTAAAACATATATACTACTTTATATGAATAAATGAATTTAAAACATATATACTACTTTATATGAATAAATGTAGTTTTTTAAAATCAACATAAATCCATTTAACTTTGTGTAATTTCTCTGATTAATCCTTGTGTAAAAACACATAGGATTATAAAAAAATTACCAAATTTACTAGCATGTAATATTCCCAATCACTTATTCCATATTCCTTAATTCACTATTCGATATAATCATCGTCATTACATAAAGTAAATTTAGAAATGGAATAACAAGTTACATATTTAACAACCATTTTTGTGCAAGATATTAACATAAGGCTTCCTATTGTAACCTTACGTCATTATCATTGTGCATTTAGTTATGCTTGTTAGTCACATATATATTTGATGATGCAAGTGTCAATGTCATGCAAGGAAACAACATCATTAGAATGATACAATAGACAAACACATCAATATATGTTGATATACCCTGGAAACCCTGAAAGGAAAAAACAACAAATATTTATTTTATTAAAAGTTTCATGAAGGCGTTCACCCCTCAGTCAATGGTTGTAAGGGAGTCCATC